>JAQJVL010000196.1:1366321-1544640 GCA_035578905.1 Stictocephala bisonia
ACCCGCTGGTGCGTTTCACGCGTCAGCCATAATGCATTTGTTATAGTGTATATATGAAATATTACGTTTGTTATAGTGTATATATGAAATAATACATTTGTTATAGTGTATATATGAGTAGAGTAACAACGCGCATGCGCGCCGGACCAGCAGCCGACGTGTGCATCGTAGGCTAAGAGCGTACGAAGGTAGCCGACGGTAATAATCAAAGTTTAAAAGTGCATTTATTATAGTACATATATAAAAGGCCGCCATCTTTTTACATTTTATATAGTATAACGGGGAAAAGGTTAGGAGTGTATTTTATATAGTATAACAAGGGAAATGCCACCATCTTGAAAAAGTGCATTTTATATAGTACGATGTGGGAAATGTGAGGGAAATTTGGGAATTTGGAGGGAAATTTTGGGAGGGAAAATTCCCACGGGGGGTTGGTACCACTGCTTCCGTTTCGGGCGGCCATCTTGGGTCCACTTCCGGTCGCCATCTTGGATCCGGTCACGTGACCGCCGCCATCTTGGAAAACCCAAAAAAAAGTGGGTCTATTACCCTTAGAAAATAACTACTACCGAAGATGCCCGAAGGTGGTCGCTCTCGACCAATTAGAGCTCGGGGTGGTCACGTGACCCGAAGGTACCCGAACGTAGTCGTCATCTTGGATCCGAAAGCCGAAGATAGCCGAAGATACCCGAAAGTGAGCCCGAAACCATCAGATATTCACTACTCCTAATTATGCTTAATTTAGTTTTGATTGTTGGATTGGAGTTTTAAATTACTTAGTATACCATATAACTCCAAAACACTCTTTTTTCTTTCTCTCTTTCCAACCACACACTTTCTTATATTGATTATTTGTTGATAGAAATACAGAAAATATTATTTTCTCCTTTAGATGTTCCCAGAGTAACAGTGGAGGAGATAAGAGATATGCATTTATTGCTATGTAATACCGTTGAAGAGATAAACTCATTCTTTGGAATACAGAACATGTTTTACTTCGTGGCCAACCTCTTCAGCATCGCCTTAAGACCTTACTTCATAATGGATGTTTTAAATCACGTTGAAATGGGCCGAGTGTGGCAGACAAAGTTTCTCTCAATAAACATCATTGAGTACATACAAGCCACATTCCAAATATTCCTCATAGCTTACGTCTCATCGTCAGCTTCACGGAAAGTAAGATAAACTACTTTATAATGTAATCACTGCTTGATTACAAGTTATATGTGTTTTATTAAATTATGAATTGGTATTTGTTTGATAATATAGAACAGGAGCTTCTAGAATTGTTGGGTGTTTTTCACAGTAAATCAAACTATGTGTGGAATTTGGGGGGATTGTGTTCTGATTACGAATATGGAAAGGGTTTAGAAATCGAACCATTATCAGGCACGTTAGGTCAGGAAATGTGTCGGTTTAGTAAGCGTATGTATTTTTAGGATTAGTCTCGGTTTGGTATCGATAGGGTATGTGAGTAGGTTAGAATTTGTAAGGTTAGGTATTTTAAATTCTGTTAAGGTTTGTTTTGGTCAGGTTAGGTTTTGAGAGATTTAGCTGGTTTTTTAGATTAGTTTTTGCTAACATAACCTAACAAACCTAATAACGTAAACAAACAACAAAACCATACATATTATAACCAAACCTAACCTAATAATACCTAAACTAGGCTTATCCTATAAAAACATTACCACCACATTTCCAACGCTAACACCTATAATAATATACGCCTTATTGGCGCCTTAATATTGTCTTTATCATATTCGTGATCATGACTAAATTATGGTTATTTTGAGTATCAACATTGATATGTTTAGTAAATAAAAAGTTCTCGTTTTTGTAATTGTTTGGCTTTTACAATGAAAACATATCGTATTTTTGTTTTCAAGGTATGTATCTACTATGAATTCAAATTTCAGCCAAAACATCTACAAGGCTGCGGTCAATATATACAGGGTGATTGGCACTTAGGGATTAAAATGTTACCGGGTTATTGTGCATTGTATTTGAAATAAAACAGTGGTTTTATAAATCTTTTGTTACAAATTCTCATTAAATATAATCAGAATAAAATCGCTGCAGAACTGGCACCAAGTCTCAAAGACCCGAGCGCTGTTGTAATTGTTGGTGTTGGTGAGTGAAGTGTAGACTTCATAGTAGACACGGGATTAATAGTCGCTGCATCCCTCCTCATGCTAGTGACTGATACGCTGTCGTCATTTCCGTATCCCTTGTATTTTTTATTTATTTGCATTTTGGATCTGTCAGGCTTGGCGCCAGTGCTCGCGTTACTTTTTTTAAAGTTTCTGCTTTTAAATGTATTATATTTAGGTGAACATGTATGTAATTTACAAGCCAAAAATGTGTTATTTATGTGTATTATATCCGTCGGTTGAATTATGATGGCAATTGAAACAGGAAAATAGAGAATATGCAGGCTTCCTTGTTTAGTAAATGTAATTTTTTTAAATGTTTTATGTAAAATATGCACTATTCTCAATTACATTTCTTAACTCATTTTGTATTTGAAAACCATTGTTTGCATTTGGATTTTGTTTAAACATCTTATTTGTAAACATTTTAAAAATTGTTCCATTATAACTAAATAATACAAAATACTGTTATTTTCTTACCTAAATATCTTTATTAGCAAGCAAAGTTATAGCGGATATTTTGGCATTAATATGTTTAGACATAAATTAAATATTTTTAACATTTAATTTTGGGTCTATGTGACTTAGTGCCAGTGCCACAGGGGTAAAGAACGTTAAACTTCCATCGGAATAATCTGTTTTTCGTTAAGATTGATGGCCTGTTATTGTGGTTTAAGGTGCATTAAAAACAAAATTTGTAAGTTTTACAAATTCACTTCTAACTTTAAGAGGACTTTTTGTTAACAAAAAGCGAATGTGAAAGATGTCAAACTATCTTAAAAACTGCCCATATAAATCTTATTTTATTTGGTACATTGGACGTAAAGCTATGTCAGCCAACGAAAGATATTATTTCAAATTTAAGAAAATTGTTAAGAAACAGCTCATAGAAATAGAGTGTTTTGATTTAGAAGAATATTTTAGTTATATATTTGATGTGAAGAAGTGATGTAAATTTTGTATGAATAACCTTGACGTTTGTTATGCATTTTATTATGTTTGTGACAGTAAAAAAAAAAAAAAAAAAAATATATTCTTTATGTCCAAGGTTCCAAATAAAAGAGGATATATAAAGGCATTTTTTAAGATAGTTTGACACATTTCACATTCGCTTTTTGTTAGTAAAATGTCCTCTTAAAGTTAGAAGTAAATTTGTAAAACTTACAAATGTTGTACTTTAATGCACCTTAAACCACAATCAAAGGCCATCGATCTTAATGACAGTTTATTCCGATGGAAGTTTAACGTTCTTTAAGAATATACCACACTGCTGAATATATTATTTCCATTATTATAGAAAAAACTTACTGTGTGCGTCAAAAGTCACTAATTGTGTTTAAAACTTTTAAAAATCACTATTTAAAGAGAAATTAGGATAAAATATTTTTTTAAACCACTGTTTTATTCCAAATACCATGTACAATAACCCAGTAAAATCTTAAATACTAAGTGCCAATCACCCTGTTTACAGGAATGTTTGTAATTTATTTATGAACTTACAGAGTAGTTTATAATTGAATAACCAAACCATAATGTTACAAAAAATAAATAATAAGAAAGATAAAATAATGAATCAATATATTATAATCCTAAAATAATATGTTAAATTAAATATACTAGTGATTCTTCTATAATAAAGTAAATTTACTACATGAAGTAAATACAACTCATGGAATGGGTGTACATACATTCACCAAATGAAAATGCTGTATTTGTTTAGTCAAATTAATTTTATTAGTTAATTTATAAAGTTTTCTTTTGAGAACATATAATGCATTTTTGTCTTTAGTTGAATGTATTTTCATACAATTTTAGTTTGGTAAATATAGATTTTCTGTAGTAAGTCATAAGACGATTGTTCTCTATATAAAGTAAATTGTATTTTAGGCCAAAAGGACGGGTTATCATGTGAGTCGTCTCCTCAGCCGGGAGCTGACTAAGGATAAAGGAAGACAGGTAAGTCACTGTACTCTGGTTTGGAAACAATCATATTTATTACGAGAATAAAGGTATCAGTACCACTGGATGCATATGGGTGGGTGATAGGGTCAGTACGATTGTACACATATGGGTGGGTGATAGGGTCAGTACCACTGTACACATATGGGTGGGTGATAGGGTCACTACCACTGTACACATATGGGTGGAAGATAGGGTCAGTACCACTATACACATATGGGTGGGCGAAAGGGTCGACACCACTGTACGTGAATGGGTGGGTCAGTACCACTGTACACATATGGGTGGGTGATAGGGTCAGTACCACTGTACACATATGGGTGGGTGATAGGGTCAGTACCACTGTACACATATGGGTGGGTGATAGGGTCAGTACCACTGTACACATATGGGTGGGTGATAGGTTCAGTACCACTGTACACATATGGGTGGGTGATAGGGTCAGTACCACTGTACACATATGGGTGGTGATAGGGTCACTACCACTGTACACATATGGGTGGGTGATAGGGTCAGTACCACTGTACACATATGGGTAGGCGAAAGGGTCGACACCACTGTACGTGAATGGGTGGGTCAGTACCACTGTACACATATGGGTGGGTGATAGGATCAGTACCACTGTACACATATGGGTGGGTGATAGGGTCAGTACCACTGTACACATATGGGTGGGTGATAGGGTCAGTACCACTGTCCTTGTATGGGTGGGCGAAAGGCTCGACACCACTGTACGTGAATGGGTGGGTCAGTGCCACTGTACACATATGGGTGGGTGATAGGGTCAGTACCACTGTACACATATGGGTGGGTGATAGGGTCACTACCACTGTACACATATGGGTGGGTGATAGGGTCAGTACCACTGTACACATATGGGTAGGCGAAAGGGTCGACACCACTGTACGTGAATGGGTGGGTCAGTACCACTATACACATATGGGTGGGTGATAGGATCAGTACCACTGTACACATATGGGTGGGTGATAGGGTCAGTACCACTGTACACATATGGGTGGGTGATAGGGTCAGTACCACTGTCCTTGTATGGGTGGGCGAAAGGGTCGACACCACTGTACGTGAATGGGTGGGTCAGTGCCACTGTACACATATGGGTGGGTGATAGGGTCACTACCACTGTACACATATGGGTGGGTGATAGGGTCAGTACCACTGTCCTTGTATGGGTGGGCGAAAGGGTCGACACCACTGTACGTGAATGGGTGGGTCAGTACCACTGTACACATATGGGAGGGTGATAGGTTCACTACCACTGTACACATATGGGTGGGTGATAGGGTCAGTACCACTGTCCTTGTATGGGTGGGCGAAAGGGTCGACACCATTGTACGTGAATGGGTGGGTCAGTGCCACTGTTTTGGATCCGCAATAAGATGGTGGTTATAAAAAGTAGCAATTAAAAGGATTTAACAGTGACGTGTTTTAGGTTTCCACTAACTTTAACATTGTCTTACTCGTCCTTATTAAAGCTTACTTAGGGGTTTTTATATAGTATAACCTTGTTCTTTTTTTATTTGTTTTTGTTTTGTTCTCATTGTTTTTTATTAAAAAATGAGAGGCTGATCTCCTTTTTACCCTAACTCTGCCCATTCGTCATATACTATTAATCTGTGCTAGTTTCTTATTCAGACAGATTAAGGGGGTAAACCAGTACAGTAGAAGGTGAATATTACAGATAAATCTTCCAGTCTAGGCCGGATTCGAACCAGCGCTATCTCTAACCTAAGCCCAAAAGTTTTGACGCCTTAGACCGCTTGACCAACCGATCGCCTTAATAGGTTCTCTTCGTCTTATCTAGAAGAACAATTTAATTTCAATTAGAATATATTAAAATTAACTGGAATACAGCAATAATCTGGGCATAGGGCATGGCCAAATCACGTGAAATAAGTTTCTTTAAGAATTATTTCTTATGATGACTATTTCGAGGTGATTAGAAATCATAAATCAAACGTTAAAGCACGGGCATTGTGCAATATTGTTAAAAGGTGATGCTGCTGTTCTAGCTTTTATATCGATGAAATGGGTTAAAAGACACCATGGGGGGGGGGGAAGAAAGGATAGGGGGAACTTTACCGTAGCGAAGCACGGACAGTCAGCTAGTTCGTAATGAATCTTTAATTGATCTTCACACATACTTAAATGAATTTGCTTTGTGATTTTAAGTTATGATTAGTGATTTTTAGAGTGTAATCTCTAAGAAACATTACATATATATGTTAAAACATATATTCTAATGTTAACACTTGTGATTTACAGGTAAAGGAAGCACTGGCGCAGATCTGCCACAGCAAAGCTCAAATACGCGTATTGAATCTTTTTGATGTCAACATGTCACTCATCACTTCGGTAAGTTACCTCTGTTATTATAGTATATGCATAATAAAAACAGAGTTACAAAAAAGAAAAAATGATATTAAAACAATATTATAGTTTTTGCTGTAACTGATACAATAACGTTTTCTAATTGATAATATTATTGTTAACAATTATTCATTGTTAAGCACTGATTTGTTTCACAACAAAATCATGTAAAATAATAATTAATGTACATGATTATTAAAAATATATCTGGTAATTAACATTTGGTTAAATAATTATAAATTATGATTGGAAAATACATAAGGTACTTTTTGTTAATAACGTTAACAATTGAGCTCGACAGGATTGCGGAAATATACACACAGTTTCACTCTACTCATTAAATTTAACAAAAAAAAAAAATAGTGGATGCATTTGTAAAATATGTCGTATTATGACATATTCTAACCTACCTAATCTGACTTATGAATCAATGTATGTGGCTTAAAAACACATTGTAACCATTATTGGGATTTAGTGGATGCCTAATTCCTCAATTTTGATATTTTTTAATGTGCAATACTGTACAGAATTATATAAAAATATACAAAATTTTCTCTTTGTAGTCTTTTTGTGGTTTTTGTTTCAATATAATGGAAAAAGTTAAATTTGACAAGAGATCACCAACAGTTATGCTTTACAGCTTTTTAGGATTATAACAAACACTAGGTCAATGGAAGAAAAGTTGTTGTTTAGAAAATCATTAATTTGTCAACATAGTCTCGACATTAACATGACGACTGAGGGGGGCTATTTGTTCATTTTTCTTTAATAGGTAAACACCTTTTTTTATATAGACTTAATTGGATACTAAAAAGAATTTGTAAGTGATTAATTTATCATTTAAATTACACTTATACTGTATTGATAGTGACTTACGTGAAAATACTTCTTTATTACTTTGATTTATGGCTTAGTTGTAACTGGTGGCAAACTTTATCGTTAGTTAAAAGTCTTTAATGGAAAATAAATGACATATATTTGAATAGTATAAATTTGAATTTGAATAGTCCATACCATAGATTTATGTTAACATTTCTAAATGAAACCATTTTTCATACAATTTACTATTCGGGCATCCAAATTAAATCATTTTAGGGGTTTGATATTAATTACTTTGAGAATAGTTTCATTAATATAGTAAGTGGCTATTTTATATACAAATCAATAAACTGTAAACACTCGAAAATTGACAGCAATTGACACACAACATTAAACCATTATTAATTATTTCATAGCTATGAATTATGTTAGCTATGAAACTTGATATCATTTAAATATATTTTATATTAGTGTTACATGTAGCTGAAGAATATTTTACACAACTAAATGACGTTTTATCAATTTATAGGGATTTTAGTTAATAGATAAAGCTGAAATGTTCTCTGCAACATTAAATAGTATAAAACATAATTTATAGATGACACACATTTTATAAATTGTTATCTTACGTAGTACATTTAATAAGTGTTCTTAAGAAAATAAATATTCCATTTAATTGTTTTAATAACATATAAAACTATAGAGAATCTGTAATCAATTTCACACAGTGTATTTTATCACTATTAAATGGTAGTATTATTATCCTGCTGGAAAAAAACCACCCTCTGTACGTTCGTTCATCTTATCGAATATTATACATTTTATAATGAACTTTATGGTGGTGATTGTAAATTTGTTGAAGATTTCTACTAGTTTGAATAAAATTTTAAAAATGGGTTATTTCCAAGAAATGATCATCGAAACTCCCAAATTTTACAAATAACTTTCTAAAGTCTTATCCACGTTCACCGTGCAGTTTGGGCCTTATGGCTTATGGCCGTTCCTTACTACACAGTGAACCTGGAACCAACTGTAGCTACGACTATACCCATTTCATAACTTATTTTATGATTTATTTACACTACTAGTTACTTTCAACGACAAATGAAATACATAAGTTTATTTATTTATTTTTTTTGAGAAAGTATTGTTTATGTTTTAAATAGTCATATATTATTGTATTTTACTACCCCAATATTTTTATGATCTGTTAAACATAATGTATGCCTTGTGTCTACAGCATACATAACAACCTTTATTTGGTTTCAGATTATTGGTATGGCCATAGGGGTAGTCATCCTGCAACTGCGTTAACTGTTTGTCCTTGAATCATTTTGACAAATAAATAATGTTAGTGCATAATAAAAGATGTAATTATTAATTTTTAAATCATGGATTATAGATATGAAAATTATTGGTTCCTTTCCTATTTTCTAAAATAATTATATTACGGAAATAAGTTGATATGCTATCTCTAATATTTGTCCATGAGTACTGACTTATAAAGATGCTTGTATAATAATTTATGATATTATTTGTACATAGTTTGTATTTCATAAACAAATATTATTTATCACTTTTGCTCTAAATAAGCAGAGAGTTTATGTATAGGTGTGGAAATAATAACGTAATAACTGCTTTGGCTAAATCTTAATACATAAAAACTCCATAACTATGTACTCTCTCATCACGAAATATCCAAAACCACTGAACAGATGTTGATGAAATGTAGAGGGAAGTTAGCTTTTGTAGCTCAGAGACCCACTAAATAATATTTCTCAAAATGCCATTACTAATGAGTAGAACCAGCTACTCCATATTAACTTTTTCCATGGAAGTAACATTGACGTTAATTTAATTAAATAATTTATTTCAAACAGATGATACAAATAACGTATCATATAAATACACAAAAGTTTGGCCAATTCGGTCTACAATGTCAAATGTTTAAGGTAATTTCCACCAGCTCTGACATAATGGACTAATTTACATTCCAATAAAGTAGACTTATAGGGATTTCTAGACTGTAAAACTTTGTTATCTAGTAGAACAACATCGGGCTGAGGTTTTATATTAATGGTGAATCACAAAGAATCATTGTTGAATGAGTATGTCTGAAGAGATAGTTAAATTGGACCTTTTTTATTAAATAACTACAACAACTTAAATGTAAATGATTAACAATAATATACAGTAAGAACTAAAATAAATATATTCAGTTATTTCACAGAGAATAAAGAAACAAAGGTCGCATTTAACTGTGTTTTAAACGTTGTCGAACTAGTGTATCGAGTAATTGTTTCTCGAGTTTGCCAAACGACTCAGTCCCTCCATTACTCACCTCAAATCCTGAAGGATAAACGTAGAAATTATTTCTATGAATGTACAAAGCTGTACATTATTTTAAATTTATTTATATCAGCTACCAAGGCTTTTGTTGTAGGCATAAGAAAGTGATCTCTGTTACTTTTTCTCTTTGGTTATTTGCATTTGTGAGAGGTCAGCATTTGTAAACATATATATGCACTTGGTCACTTGACTTTAAGAAGACTGACGTTGTTAAATTACTTTCAAAGTACCATTCAAAGATTACTTTTTATGTTGTTATAACAATAATTAACAGAGTTAGTGCATACATTTATTTAATCTGCATTCAGCCCCTTGTAGATGTGCATTACTAAATGTGTTTTAAACTTTTTCATACTTAATCTTTAATAAAACGATTGGATTGTTTCATTATTTCGTAAAATATCAATTATAAACTCCCTCAGTGAGAGTATCTTAGATAATTAGTTATTGGATACAAAAAGACTTATTTAGTTTTCGACGTTAGGCCTTCATTTTTACAAATAGTAAAAAGTCATTTTTACTTAATGTAAAAAAAAGTGAAGTAAAGCCTTCAGTTTCACAAATGTTTAAGTGATAAAAGCTACTGCTCACAAAATCAATTTGGTGAAATTTCATGTGATGTGATAAAATAATCAAAACCTAATTAACGAAATATATATTTGGATGTAATATAAGACTGAATATAGGATATTGGATTTAAATTTAATACAAGAGTAGTTATACTTACCTAAATAATCCAAGCAGTTTTATAAATAATGAATGTTATATTTTATTTTTAAACATATATAAATGTTAAATGTTCTTTTAACATACAGGTTATTGATTCCTTTGAATAAATCATTTCATAGTCTAGGTGTGGAGAAAAGAACATTTAACATTTATATATGTTTAAAAATAAAATATAACATTCATTATTTTTAAACATATATAAATGTTAAATGTTCTTTTAACATATAGGTTATTGATTCCTTTGTATAAATCATTTCATAGTCTAGGTGTGGAGTGAAACAAAAATTAAAAATATGGATTACAATTACTAATAGTTGAAGTATATTTACCTATTTAAATCAGATTAGTTTTATAGAAAGTTTCAAATCGATTGATATTTAATAGAAGTAATATTTACTAGATATTTTGTAATGTGAGCCAAACAAAGTCTATGGCTTGGTTTATAATTATGATATATTAATAAGAAAATCTCAGCTTTAAATAAAAGAAGTAATATTTACTAGATATTTTGATATGTGAGCCAAACATAGTCTATGGCTTAATTTATAATTATGATATGTTAATAAGAAAATCTCAGCTTTAAATAAAAGAGTTATTATTATGTTGTTAGATGTAATATGTATACTAGGCATGTTTACTTATATATTGTTGTTAATTAATTCAATGGATATATCTGTACCACAATAGAAACAATAAAAATAAATTTTTTCTTTATGAACATATTATTTATGGTTTTGATTTCCTTTTTTTATAAAATGAATTTTACGAAACCAAATATTTTTATTTAATTTGTAATTTTGTAAAACATTTCTTTTTAATTTTTTTCTAAATTATATGTAGAAACCCGGAAACCAAAAGCCAAGACATATTTTTTGTCACCCTTAATATACTGATCTACAAAATCCACTGTACAGAGACAAATGTGATACTTTATAGCGTGCACCAACAATGATGTCTATATATTCTTGTGTTTTACGTAGTTTTGTTCTTCAGGGAGTATATATATGGGGCAAGGTATGTTGTCAGCTATCATTTAATAATTTAAAACAATAGTATATTTATGTTAATACTATTACTAACTATGTATATCATTGTTTTGTACTATTATTTAATAAAAAATTTAGCATAAATCTTGGAACTGGATCCAAGAGTTATGTTATTTAATAGAAATAATAAAGCGATCTCTTCTAAGAAGCTAAATCAAAACCATCAAGTAATTTAAAGCCTGCCTCACTGATTATATTCATGATACCTAATCCCTCTGTAAAAGATCGCAGGAGGCACTTTGTAACATGCGATCCATTGTTTAAATAGACTCGCAATAACGTGACTGATCTAATGTCAAACTCCAAATTATATTTCCAGTAGTTACATCTGCCAACGCTAGTTTGGAAGGTATTTAACAATATCCTTTCCCTACGAGGGAGATTCATCCTATCTACAGGTATTGTCTGATCGATATTAAAGTACTTATTACATTTACAAAAACCACTCCACGCTATGACCTGAATAGTATTGAGTGATAAATTTAGTTTGGTCAACAAGAAAACGGTGCGTTTAGGTTGGTTCCAAGATTTTAAGTGACCTTTCCACAGAACGTTAAAGATCCTCTGTAATAAGGAGGTACTAAGCAAGTAGTGGCTCCTGAAGTCTTATCTCCTGAGTAGTTATATTGCACAGAACCAAGAGCCAAAGAAGTAAAGTTGCCTTAAGAGTGCCACTTATAGCTCTCATGATCCTATTTTAAGTGACCTTTCCACAGAACGTTAAAGATCGTCTGTAATAAGGAGGTGCTAAGCAAGTAGTGGCTCCTGAAGTCTTATCTCCTGAGTAGTTATATTGCACAGAACCAAGAGCCAAAGAAGTAAAGTTGCCTTAAGAGTGCCACTTATAGCTCTCATGATCCTATTTTAAGTGACCTTTCCACAGAACGTTAAAGATCGTCTGTAATAAGGAGGTGCTAAGCAAGTAGTGGCTCCTGAACTCGTATCTCCTGAGTAATTATATTGCACAGAACCAAGAGCCAAAGAAATGAAGTTGCCTTGAGATTGCCACTTAGAGCTCTCATGATCGTATTTATTTTAAGTGACCTTTCCATAGAACGTTAAAGATCCTCTGTAATAAGGAGGTGCTAAGCAAGTAGTGCCCCCTGAACTCGTATCTCCTGAGTAGTTATATTGCACAGAACCAAGAGCCAAAGAAGTGAAGTTGCCTTGAGAGTGCCACTTATAGCTCACATGATCCTATTTGCTTTAGTATGCACGCTATTATTATGGGATTGAAAAGATGTTGGAAACGTTGCTTCAAGGCTGTTTTTACAATTTGACTTATGAAATAGTATGAAGCAAAAGTTTGTTGTTAAAGTTCTACAGCCACCTTCCCTGTCCTTTCTTTCGTGACTTCTAGAGTCAATACCTAGTGCCAGGTTAATAAACGTTTATCTTGTACGTGAGGAAAGATCTGTTGGACAGCTGGAGGACGGGCTGCCACAAGGGTCTGTATTTGCTCGTATTTTGTCCAATGCGTTTACTGCTGACATCTCAATCCCAACGTATAAAAGTGTCATGTATGCAGATGATATTAATTTATATTATCAACACAAGGACTTAGGAGCTACTGAAGAAACACTTACAAGTGACCTTGCAATATTTAATACCTTGGAATAACTTGAAGAATATTTTTGAACCTATCAAACCTTGTAATTTTCAAAAACATAGCCTATCAATCTTTAAAAATTAAACCTTAAATATCCCAATAGGCACTACCCTGTTTCCAAAGCTTAAGGTCAACATTTAGTTCTATACTAAGTTTGAAAAAGGAGTTATTTCATTATAAATATTTAATAGTAACATATCTGATTAGAGTTGTAGCTCAAAGTATTAGTTTGGAACTTTTTCGAAAAATAATATACACGTCAACAAAAACTAATTTTATTTTTTTAAAGGGTAGGCAAATATTATAAAATAAAAACAATTCCATAAGCTTTGAAATGATATAAATTAGACTTAAGTTTGTTGTCACTGAAATACAATAATATGCTTTATTTTAAAAAATAAAATAAAATTACTAAAAATCCTTTTGCATGCAATGTTCCAAATGTAGATTATGGAACAATTTCCAGCTTATGGAATACCAAAGTTAATGAAAAATAATCAGCTAATGAAAACTGTATTTTATCCAAATATAACCATCTGATCGATCAAAATGATCAGGGCTTAAGAAAAAAAATGCAACGTTAAAAAGTACTAAATCTTGGCCATGAACTAATAAAAACAACTGGTTGCTAATTGTGAAGTGTGACAATATCTACCATAAGAACCATCCAACTCTTGGACTATAGGTAAAATCCTCTAGGACCCAAGTACATGAACTCTAGAATATAATCTGCATTGTACATAGTAGTTTCTTTAAAATCTATTGTTACACATTAGGCCTACTAAAATACATATATTCTTATGAAGATGCTAAATATACCACAACAGGCTATTTATTACGTTCGGTTCTTACATAAAGAATTGTGCTAATATTAATCACAAATTCTAACACATTAAATACATAATGTTTGATATCTTCTTAAATAACTGTTTATGTTAGAGGAGATGAGATGTTTCCTCATTGTAGGACTAACGCAGCTGCAGTACGACTACGCCAATGGCCATCCCAACGGTCTGAAACAACAATCGGGATAACGACCGCAGATTAATGACACACATGAACTATAACCAACATATCTATATAAAGAATCACTTATTCCGTTGAAAAATAAAAATAAATAAAAATAATTGAATATTTATTGAACATATAAGTAATATTAAATACATGCCAAGAAATAAAATAAGATTAAAACATAATTTTTTATTGTAATTTTAAAGCGGCAGATAATTAAAGAAAGAATGTACCTTCAATGACAGCCATATATATTTATAATGGCAAGTATGATTCAATTTATAAATAAACCTGTCTTTAGGCTACATTTCAAATAATTATCCATTATAACAATACGTTTCTGAAGAAGCATAGTAAAAGTTAAATATTTTCAATGTCATAAAGGTAATAAAACTATCAAAAATGTCAACAATTTCATGGATAAAAATAAATAAATACTTTCTAATATTGGTAGTTTATCTACGTTTTAAATGTCATTAAAAATCTCGATAGTTAACTTAATTTTGTAGTCAATGTTGATACAAATTTTATCACGACATAAAGTCCTTCGAGGTATTTCTTGCCAAAACTATTTTAGTTCATAGTTTGTTGAAATGTTTGAATCGAATCATCCATGAGTACTGAATCTAAGAACCCAAGTAAACAGCAAACTTGACATTAAGGCAAAAATCCTAGGTTGGGTTGAAATAAAAGCTGGGTTCTTTTGAAAAAGAATCTGGGTTGGGTTCAAACAGAAGATGGGTTGGGTTGAATCTGACGCTTGGTTGACTTCAAACAGAAGCTGGGTTGGGTTGAATCAGAAGTAGGTTTGGATAGTTGGAAAACATCTTAGGACAAGAACAATAGATACAACACAATAGGTTTATACCCTTAAGTTTACAAATTATGTAAAATATTTGTCTATAAAGAAATTATAAGAAATTCAGTCATTGAATTTTGAGAGTTTTCTAAAATTCAGGAAGTAAATTACAATAATACAAATATACCTACGAGAATAGTATGTGATATTCTGGTGGTAAACACCGATAAAAAATATAACTATGAAGAAATTGAAATTAATTTAGATTAAAAGTGAAAATAAATAAAAATTATTATAAAATGTGTTAAATAAAATGTGTATAGTTTAAGTTGTAAGCAATCCCAAAGTTATACAAATATGAGACAAATTTTCAATTACAGGTGGTTAAAAAATAGTAAAAATTATAAATCTGTGAGACAGTTATATGAAATTCTGTTTGTAAATTAAAGTAAAAAAATTTTAATATTAATATTAAAATATTAATTATTACGTTAGACGATTTTGTAAAATGGAGGATAATGGCATTAGCATAATTATACATGACAATACATTTTGTGATATTCAGGTACAATGTGACATTATAAATTTAAATAAAGGAAAATTGTATGACAACTAAGTGGTAATAGCTAAAAATAAATAAATAATTACCAAGCCGTATTTTATAAACCTATAAAAGAATTATGAGAATTCAACAAATTATTTACTATATATTTTTATAAAATTATATTTTTATAAAAATATATATAAATTAGGCACGTCTGTTAGAAAGGGCATATTTTTCAGCAAACATTTTATAAACAATAAATATATGTCCAATATCAATGAATACTGACACTTCTAGCATTTCGCTAAATTATCAATATTTTTTTAGTAAGAAACAATATTTTCAATATCCTTAATTTATTATATTGAATATAAATACAATAAAATAAATGTACAAATACTTCTTACCGATGTGATAAGTGACATGTTCACGTCAAACAGATTCAACACTCTTATCTGAGCTTTGCTGTGGCAGATCTGCAACAAGGCTTCTTTTACCTGTTGTAAACAAACGATATTTTATTGTAAGATTATTGTTGAAGAAACCCATTTGGAGTCTTCTCCAGTGAATAATTTTGTGGCGCTGGAGCCTCCGACCCTTGACCTTGTGTTGACATTGGAACTACTTGCAACTCTGGTGATTATCAGAAGATCGGTTTTCATATTTCCGTCCACCCCAAACTATAGTGTGATTTGAACAGTCGTGGCAGTTGACTCTCCTTCCTCATTTGGCAACTAGGCAGTGCCATTTATCAGTAACTGACATCCACGTTTTGCAGGCAAACATTACTTTACTTTAAAATATTTCACACTTACATTTCTTATCATATGTATTTTAAACTTTAACAATAATTTTAGGACAATTGTGACTAGAGCCTCTTGAGACTGATTCCACTTTCTCCCATATGCGTTAGCATATTGAAAGCATTGTGATCGTCCAAAAAATATTTTCTTACAAGTTGGTGTAAAAATTCATTTTAAGGTCCTTGGAACCCATAAAATTGGGTTTTTCGAAAACAATTGCTGTTGTATGCCCGTATGTGTGTCTCTCTAAAGTGTGTATTTGCACTTCACTGGAGACCGAACGGATGGATGAGGTTTTATGAAATTTGGTATATATGTGTATTTAGCCAGTTTCTCTAGATCATTTTTTCACTTTATTGAAATTTTAGTTTTTTTTAATTATGTTTATGGGAAAAACATACAAAAATGGAACTGTTTTAAAAACTGCTCTAACGATTTTAATTAAATTTTAAAGAACGATATAAATTACAATTTACAATATTTTAGTAAAAATCGTAAGTCTCCGACTTGAATGGTTCTTGAGTTATGGCAAAAAGCATATTTGGGAATTAAAATGGTATTTTTATTGTTTAATATGGGGGAAAGTGTATGCCAATTCTTTAGAACCATTTATTTTGTTACTGTTTTTGGTTTATGTTCAAAGTATATGTGACATTAGAACAAAATTCATTAGTGAATAAACAAAAAATCAAGAGATAAATTAAAATTTTATCTCAGGGGACTCTAGACAATCATATTCTCTTAGAAAATATATTAAGTATTATATTAGACGTTCATAAATAAAGCTGTAGTTTATATTGGAATTTCACATTGATCTTATGGAGAATCAAATGGAATTAGGCGACAGGTGTAGGAGACTCTTATCACATTGACAATTAAATATTGATAACTTCCCAAATCAACTAAAAATATATTATAATATTAAGTACTTAAACATTCTAATAATAATAATCAACTACGAATAAATGCAAATGAGATTAATATTTGTATATTGCAAATATATGTAATTATAAAATTATTTTAAAAGTTCTAGAGGCAGCAGGACTTTTATACCTGAGTAAGAGTTAGCCCATGGCTGGAATCCTAGCCTTGACTGTTTATTTTAATCAGAAATATTCACCTTGTAGATTACTGGTTTGTAGTCTATGCGGAACGGGTAGAGAAAGGTCAAAGAATATGCCGACCCATCCCAAGAAAAAAAAAAAAAAATAACAAAAAGTATACTTGTAACAGAAACTGTAATTATAGTTCGTAATTTATACAACATTGGAGTACAAAGTACGTTGTAAGAATTTACGTTCAACGTTCTTCCTTGCTACTCTATATTGAATAACTCAACGTACTAAGGCTAAAAAATATGTTTGTTTTAATTTTGGTTCCGACAGGTGTATTGTGTTATTTACACATTAAATTTCACGAAAATAACAATATTTTTTAAAAAGCAACTCTTATTTAAAACTTTATTTTTAATCTGAGTGAGATAATTTTGACTTACCCCTCTCTTCTCAACCTTAGACAGTTCTCGGCTGAGTAAGCGGCTGACATGATATCCTGTCCTTTTAGCCTGAAAATAATACATTAAAGATTTTTTGTATATATTATACTATAGTTTTAAAGTTGTTTATTTTATCAAATCAGGACATTTGTTGTTAACAGTTTATAAAAGATACTGTAAAAGGGAGACTACGTGAGATTGGTAAATAAAGTATCAGTATTTCATATTTCAACAAATCAAAAAATAAATTATTTGTTAAAGGATATAAAATGTATCTGGTAAAGTTGCAATTTGGTTATAATAAAATAATAACTATAAATAGTTCATTTTAACCCTAATCATACAAAATGTTGGTTTTTATTTTGTTAGATATAATGAGAACAACTAAAATATAGTGTTTCTCTTCCTGTATTTATTAGTACAAAATATTTATTTTGCAGTAATATGCATTTATTTCACGTAATTACAGTAATGATTCACGCATTTTAGAAACACGCTGTTTTACGAAAATTTTTTACAATAAAAATCGTGTATTTTAATAAATTTAAATATTTAACTACCACTAATTTCTTTTTTAATCTATTGCCATTACGGAATTACTGAAACAATAATGGTTATGTTAATTACTAAATTTTTTAGTCAATGTTATTGAAATATTCTTTTGCAAAAACCTTTTTATATTCTTGGACTTGTTATAGTTAGATATGTTTACATTGCTGTTAACAATGTAAGTTAATAAATGTTAACAAAGGTGTTAACTTTTTCCTACTTTTCTTAATTTATTTATAATTAAAACTATAATTGGAGGTATTTAACACAACCTCTACAGTTGCAATGACAAAATATATCTTGAACCTCTTGAACACACACACACACACACACACACACACACACACACACACACACACACACACACACACACACACACACACACACACACACACACACACACACACACACACACACACACACACACACACACACACACACACACACACACACACACACACACACACACACACACACACACACACACACACACACACACACACACACACACACACACACACACACACACACACACACACACACACACACACACACACACACACACACACACACACACACACACACACACACACACACACACACACACACACACACACACACACACACACACACACACACACACACACACACACACACACACACACACACACACACACACACACACACACACACACACACACACACACACACACACACACACACACACACACACACACACACACACACACACACACACACACACACACACACACACACACACACACACACACACACACACACACACACCTGCAGTGAATGATTTAAGAAGTGATTGATACTCCACTTACTGAAGGCTTAATGTTGACATCGCGTTCGGGTCACCAAAAAGGTTTTTCTCAAATTTAATAAATAGAAATTATATTTAAATGTACTTAAATATGAACATATTATTGTAGATAGTACCTTGACGCGGTTGTCACCGGAAACTGTAGATTCTAGTTATGACACCGTCCGCTTAAGCCTATGTTCTAAGATATTATTATTCCATTGATTATACTCTACTCTAGGTAAACAAATTAAGACAGTTTTTCACTAATTCTTGAACTTAAAAAAAAAACATCGGTTCTAATATAATCGTCATCTACAGCAAATGTTTAAAAAGGAAATTTAAGAAGGAGCATATCTTACTTTACGTGAAACTGATGATGAGGCGTAAGCGATGAGGAAAAGTTGGAGTCCAGAATCTATAAATTCCACGGCTTGTGCCACCATAAATTGATACTGAAGATCAGCATACATTTCAGTTTTCAATAAAACATCTATTAAGAGGTAAGGTCTGGCAACAATGCTGAAGAAGTTGGCCACGAAGTAAAACATGTTCTGTATTCCAAAGAATGAGTTTATCTCTTCGACAGCATTACAGAGCAATAAATGCATGTCTCTTACCTCTTCCACTGTTATGCTGGGAACATCTAAAAGACAAGTAAATATTAATTTTCTGTAATATAGTCATATTTAATTAGTTAATAATCTAACAACTTTCATTCTTACCATGAAAAACAATTATTACGTCAAAAACCAAAATTGTCAAATTTAAAACTAATTTAACAGCAGAAAGATGCCTTCAATGATTATACTACTGAAACCCGAATGTCATTTATTTCAAACATGAAGCTTAAAATAAAAAATGTATTTATCCATATTGGATAAAAAGTTGACCCAACTTATAAAAATACATTAGCTTGTACCCATTTATTAATTCTATTATTTGTTTTATTAAATTAAGATCCATATAAGGATTGCATTCATACTATATGGTGTTTTCTATATATGGTTTTATAAAACTTGCATTTCGTATAGTATTTAGTGATTTTTCAGACCTCATTTAGTCATCAGTTTAATTTTTAGTAATGGTCGTCATTCGATACTTATTATAATACTGATAGATTTATACATAAGTTTGAAGCCATATTATTTGGTAAATTAGTATTACTAATAACATAAATGGCTGATAGTATTCATAGTTTTATTTTTGTTTCCGGGAATTTTAGGTGGTTTTTTCTTAGATCTTGCCAATAATCAAACATCAGCTTCTACCCTTTGAACTATCAAGAGAACTAAGTGCTCCTTTTTGTAAGATATAAGAGTGACATTCATTTTTGACGCATTCGAGTTGAATAATACACTTTCATAAGTTCTGCATCTTGAAGTAATATAAAATGAAGATTGAGGCCACAGAAAATATGTATTTTAAGAGAGAGGGAAAATGTAATGTATAAGTATTAACATATTTGTGTATTTTATTTACTTACAAAGATGATCTAAGCAGATTACACACAGTAAAAGTAAGATTTTTATGAGGAATGCAGAAAATTAGTAGAATAGATAAATGAAGGAACGAAATAACCAGAGCAAAGCTTAAAGTGATACCACTACAAGAGACAGTGGAAAGAAGAAGGATACAGTGGTTGGGGGTCTGAAGATAATGGAAAATAATAGATTGCCGCGGATAGCCCGGAGAAAATAGGAAGAAGACCAAGAAGAAGATTTAGGGGCGGTAGGAGGACCAAGTGTGGAAGGATGTGAAGAGTAGATAAATGCAGTAAAGACAAGTGGAAGAAGAGGAAACCTTGTTAGATACACAACAATGGAGGAGGCTGTGTGGGACAAGCATTAAGAACGGAAATACCAAAATGTATTTTGCATGAAATACGGAAATGTCAACGGAAGATGATTTTATTTTGTTTAACAGTTTAAAACATGATCTATTTTACCTGTGACAAAGTTGAATGTAGCAGTATGGATCGTTCCGGCTCCGGGGATTGTGTTTTGATCATTGTTGCAACAGAACTTTGTGACCTTGTTTAATTTTCTGAAATTCTGAGCTATTTTTGTCACTATTCCAGCATGAATAATAATCATGGACAGATTGATGCCTTTGAAAAAGAATATGCCTACTACAGACAAATCACTGCCATTGGTTGTTGCATTCTGTAGGTTGAATATGATAATGATCGAAATCGGAAGCAGGGCAAACAGAATACATACAAAATATATGTTTACAATGTCCTTGTAACTTGGTTCTTTGACTGATTTGTTCTTCCAAAACCTGTTAAAGGTAGCCAGGCTGTTTACTACTCTGTCAAAAGCTCCCATTTTACTCTTTACAGTAGTTACTAGGATGATAACAGTACCGCCAACACAACAGCTCCATGCAAGGGCTATTGAGCACTTAGCTGCGGTACTCATTTTCATCACGAAATGTTGCGTTCTTAGACCTGTCATACAGGCCAAAGCCATGGCTAGAATGAGTAAAGTTCTGAGTGCAATAAACCAGCTGAACCGTAAACCATTCTCCTTGGAAACTATGGGTAACAATCCGGAATATTTACAAACAGGAAGGAACCACCATGAAAATACTTCCTCCATCTTACCGACTGGTCATTGAATGGACGATTTTAAAATAACAAGTTTTTATAAAATGTACGTGTCAATTACGATGTTGTTAACGGTCTTTTGAATGTCACGTGAAGCACTTGGTGTTCATTAAAATCTGTTGAATGAATTTCTATCATCATTATCACGTGTCTTGACTAGGCTTTAAGTGTAAAGCAATAAAGGAACCCATTGTGTTACGGTGATAAAATGCTATTAGGATCAATCAATCCACAATGAGACATTTCGGTTACTCAACAGTGAATGTTATTAGTTGTGAATGTTATTATTATTTTCCCGTTTTTAATTTATTCGGAATAAAATAATAAATTTTTAATCAACTTGTGACTTATGTCCTTCAAGGACTTATGTTCCTTGAACTTTATTGATAGTTTTCAATTAACGTCTTACAAACTATGTCATTTTATTCTCTTAATGATTTAACATTGAGATAATAAACAAATCTAACATATTATTAATAGTAATATAAATTTCAGTATACATCTGATAATGTCTTTTATTTAAATAATAGGAATATTTTAGCTATTGTAACACCAAAAGTTTGTTATAAAGAAGACTGCTCATTTTAAGACCTAAACATTTGAGATACCTTACTAAGTCTTTACTCTGTAGAATAACTCTGCTGATTCAGCGTGGATTCAGCATTTACCTGCTGAACTCAGCTGGACATGTTAATTACTAACTTTAATGTTTACTTCGGTGAGCACTGATTGTGCTAAATTAAGTAACTTGAATTACATTTACAAATAAAATAGAACCTCTACTAATTAGATAAATTAACAGCAGGTGTTTATTATAAATTTCATTCCATTTCAAGTGTTTACACTAGGTAGTCAATAACTCTTTTTTGACCTTTAATTTTGGCACTAGCTCTCAGGATTAACCGAAAAATGTAAGCAATACAAAACCGTGTATTACATTATTAATATCTACTGTAGATATTTAAAATAGATTGGTATTTTGTTCTGTAACCTGATTAAAACCTCTGAACAAATCTAAACAATATGTTTACTGAAGGCAATTTTGAAGCATAATTTTGAACTTAGGCTTTCAGTTTTTGTCTAGATCGGTGGCAAATCAATCCTAAAAGGTCAAGCAAGTATTTTGTAGATGGAAGTTATAGTAGACGGTCAGTTATGACAGAGGGTGACCGTGAGTGCAAATTTACTATTAACTTAATATCGGTAATAATTTAATCATTTAATACACTTACAGAAGTCGCCATTTTTTCATGTCTTCTTCATAGCTCAATAGCTTGATCTCGTCAAAACTAAATAGCAAAACAGTCCTCTTAAATATCATAATAAATATACATACTACTGTTGAATGCTATGTTGAAACGTCTAGTAAATTTATTTTTATTAAAGAAATGAGTAAATACAACCATGTGCAGCATATGATTAAAAAATCATAAGATACAACTAAGTAATGGAACTAAAAGGTATTAAAATATTCCATAAAAGTAAATATTGAAATTCAAACAAGCTTTAAGGTATTTAAAGTGTGAGTGTAGTATTTTCTTAGCGAAGGAGTTGGAGAAACTTAAAACTGAAACAGAAGTAGTTTGAGCTAGAATCAAATAAATGTACTTTAAAGTTTAAAGGTCTTAAGTAAAGTTTATGAAACCTCTTTAACATGTTTAAACATTTTCTCAAAGTAAATGTCGTTGAGATATACGATATCTTATTGAACACTTTTATCACACATTCCTAGCTTGTAATATCAGTTTCCCAAATATAACATCCATTGACTACGTCCCTAAACTTTTGCATGCCTTAATGATTTAAAATTAACAAACTGTTCTGAACTTTTCCGTTAATTTACAACGACTACTTTTTTTCCGTTAACTCACTAACTCTTGATAAATATTCGTTTGCTCTAAAAACTGTTCCCCACTAATTTTTACGTCCATTGTGTTATTCCTTATTCTCTAGGAGTCTGATATTGCTGACCTCATCTTATCGCTTTCCAAGAACTTACACACGGAGAACACATTCGGCGGTAGGTCATCATTGGATTTACCAGTTTGTGATTAACTTTAGTAGCCACATAACTCTAACCTAACCTTACTTAACCGTAACTATGATAAAAAAGTAGTGATAGTGAAGTAAGTGAAAAATTAGTGGTAGTGAATTAGCGGAAAATGTCCAACTGTTCATCCAAACTAAGGTCTTAAAAAGCTTCGTTTTTCGTCTATCATTGGTGTTTTTGTTTATGGAGTTGGTTTATCTTTTATTAAAACTTAATTTTTTTTAGTTAAAATCTTCCTTATTAGGGGTGAAGCTAAGACTACGAACAATATCTATGATTTAATTAAAATAAAGATGACACAATTTCACTAATTCTACTACGGAAGTTCAAGTCACAATAGTAGAGCTTGGGGGGTGGGAAACTGGACACTACAATATTTATAAACAGGTTTGATTTTTTTAATAAATATAAAGATTTAATATATATTAAATGTTTTTATTTTGGGCATATTCTCCAAAGGAGATGAATATGTAATTGAAGCAGGAAAATTTGTGTTTAACATATTTTCTATTTTAATTGATAGATACAATTAATGTGGAATATGCTTTGATAATAGTAAAGAAAGACTCCATTTTGAAGATAAATATTGACTTGATATATTCTCAGGTGTCAACTTCTACTTCTTCTTTATTTATATTTTTTTAGTCTTACGCAGGTTCACATGAACGACACGCTATGCATGAATCTTTTGCAATGGGAGAAGTATAGACCGTTAAGTCAGTTGGGGGCACGAACCTCGAAATACAATGTTTAATTTTATCATTAATATAAGAAGAAACTCTTACATCTCCATTTTACATGAACCACTATGTAACCCAAGAGTGGTTATTTATTGATTGGAGATACGGGTATTTAACCATGAAACTCCACAGTCAAATTTCTGTAACAACTCAGATACAAAAGAACAACTCCTTTTATGATTTGTATTTAGACTTGGTTGAATCAATTAGAATCAACCTATTTTCTTACAAGTTTATAGTGAGGACAACTATTTTGATTGGTATGTTTTACAAGATAAGTTCAATCACTTATTTAATTTGTTTTGGTACCATATTTAAATTATTTATGTCTGTTTTCAGAATTGAATAGAATTACTTATCAGATAGCACTAACTGTGCTTTTTTAAAATAGAAACAAATAAACAACACAAGTCCTTTATAAACCTTAATGATATTTATAATATGTCTGGATATAAAGTTCTTCAATTTTGTTTGAAAAGGCTAACCATTGTAAATTGAAATACCTTATAATGTATTTTTAGCTCATATTGTACAGAGTAAATACTGGAAATATGAGGCTTACAGTCTGTACTCCACTCTTTGAATAGTATACATGCCTCAAACTCATGGAATTAAACTAAGCCAACCAATAATTTGAATCGCTTGTCTATCTATATAAATTAAAGTATATAATTGGGTGTTGTGCTTGTGTGAGTCATCTATTACGCTGTTAAACAAAGCCTAGGTTTGTTGTGGGGCTGTACTTTCATTGACATGAAGATGAGCTGGGAGCACTCTTAGATCGAGTCTATGAAGGATTATTCTGAAAGAGTATCTGTCGGTATCAGAGTAAATACGTTTGAGTAGTTGGGCTGGTGGGAGAGTCATCACCTTACTTAGAGGTGGGTGGGAGGATCATCACCGTGCGTATAGGTGGTTGGGTGGGTCATCATCATGCGTATAGGTGGGTGGGAGGACCATGCGGGAATGGATGAGTTGGAGGGTTAACACCGTGAATTGTTGTAACCTGTGAGCTCATGGAGATATCTAAAGTTATCATTATATAGTGGAAGACGTGATAGAGAATATTGTATACCTGAAAAACAAAAAATGAAAACTAAACCATTATTCTTCTACACGCAAGGAAAGTGATAATAGTAAAATGATAGACTTTTATCACTCCTTAAGTTTAAATTAAGTATTATATTTTCAATGTTTTTAAATATTTCTTATTGATAATAATTTTTACAGAAATCAAACTGAAGCCAGTTCAATGTTTAATTCTACAAACCATTAAAAACAAAATGTTTAGTTCAAGATTATTTTACTTTATATATTATTTGTATGTTAAATACAAGCTGTAGATACGTTTTGTATAAGAGGTTCAGACTGGGAACTGCCTGAAATGATTACCACTCAAGTGAGCTGCCTTCAAACAAAATGCAAATTGTGAGGTTCCTAATACACCATACGTGTAAAAATTACAATTGTTTCACTCTACAACTGTACACTCGGTTATATGGTATTAAATTTACAATTTAAAACAATACTAATAATTAAATCTATAAAATTATTCTACACAGAAAATATTAAAAACAATTTTTTTAACATTATTCTTAACACAAATGAGAAATGACGACATAAAAAAATACATATTTAAACCCTACTATCAGAGTACCCGTGCTTCGAACGGGGTTTACGCTGATTTATATTGTGCTTAACAGTAATACAAAATATGGATTAAATAAATTAACTTGAAGTTGTTTAAATGATTTTTAATATGATCTTATTTATAAAAAATAATGTTTTATAAAAAAACAATTTTAACAGCTTTGTTTCCCTTTCCAGGTTCCTTCCGCATGTAATGCGTGAACGTAAAAGTGCGTTGTGGTTATGTTTGGTACGGTATTTACTTCAGAACCACAGTACCTAGAAAAGAAGGTGGTATAGGTATCACGCATATCTCCCATGACGTCATTTGGAAGAAATTGCAAAAATAAACACAAAAATACTGATCTAATACCCGTAATTACAATTCCAGCTGATAGTTGGTAAATAGCTTGCTATCTGTTTAATTTAATGATTCTATGTAATTGGTAGATTTAGTTACCAGTATTTATTAGAATAAACAAATCAGCTGAATCTCTGCGTAGACTAGTCGATACCTACCATCTTTTCTAAATTACCGTGCCTCAGAACTATGTAAGTTGGTGTATCTTTTCCGTTAGTTCACTACAGCTTGACAAATATTCTATTACTCTGAAAACTGTTCCCCAATCATTTTTACGTCCATTGTCAGCAGATTCCTTATCAGCTAGTAATCCGATATTGCTGGCCTTATCTTATCGCTTTCCAAGAACTTACACACGGAGATTGCATTCGGCGATAAGTCAGTCATTGGATTTACCAATTTGTTATCAAGTTCGCTACTTAATCTAATCTAAACTGACCTAATATAACCGTAATTACGATACAAAAAATGTAGTGGTAATAAAGTAACTAAAAAAGTAATACAGGTAGTGAATTAATGGAAATAGTCAAGTTGTTTGTTTATTCAAACAGCTGATTAATGAAACTATTATAAATAATTAATTGTGAAATTGGTATTGACATAGTGCTTGTAATGATTCTTCTTAGAGCCCTTGGAGTGGTGACCTAATGAAATTTTAAAATACAAGAGAAGCCTATGTGTTAACCAGAGATCCTCAGAATGTCCATGTAAAATGTCAGCTGAATGGTTCCAGTAGTTTTTGTGTGATTGAGTAAAACACACACACAGACAAATAGATACCATAAAATTTTTATATAATGGTAAGATGATACCAAATGTTATACTGTAAGTTTATTATCACAAAGAGGAATTAATGTATATGGGTGGGGGGGCCGTAACATATCACCTACATTACACTAGTTTGTATTTACATGAGTGATAAATGTAACCAGAGCCGCTTGAATTACCCGGGATAACTAGTGCCATTGTAGAATGTGTTATGAAGACGAATGGAGCTACTGGTGATATTAACTGCTGGATAAACCAAACTTGGAATTAAGGAAATATTTACTGAACGGTGGATGAATTAACTATATATAATTTGTATAATTAAGAAAATACACGTTTTCTACAAGTTTTTTGTGGAATGAACAAGAAAGTTTTCATCAGGGTGCGTATATATATACAATAATATATATTTTATCCTAGCTATACATTTAACATCTTAGTTTCTTGATTTTAATACATTTGAATCTATTTATGGGTATTGGTAAGTTTGGTTTACTAATATCCCAAAGAAAAATAAATTCATCAAAATTTATAAAATGTGCATACATTTGGTAATAATACATGGTCTACTTTAAAACCTTATAAATACTCATATTTTATGCTATATTACTAGATCGCTAACTCCAAATACAGCTGATTGATTTGTCAAGTTCAAAACAAATAAGGAATTGGAAACTATTAATGGTGTTTAAAACTTTAAGTGCTTTAAGCTTCCCAAAAATGACATCATATGACATCAATTTATAGAAACATTTAGGGTTAATTTGAAAGTAAAATCTGTGCTTATATAAAATAAATCAATATAAAGCTGAACTTGATTCACTGACTGACTGATTGACATAAATATCACTTGAGTAAAAGTTAAAAAGTTACAGGAAATATAAATATATATTAATTTTAAAGAGTTTTTTATATCGAGTTGCCGACTCGAAGTGGTTGTGCATGGCACTAACCCAACATTAAGAGGCTTGATAATTGCAGAATAAATAAAAACTAAATTTCCAAACAGCTGTGAGCAAATGTTATCAAATATTCAAATAATGTTTCAAAGTCAAATACAGTTAATGTACAAAGTTTAGGTTGTTTACGTGGTTTCTATAAACATAATAATACTATTTATAAGTTAATAATTTGTTAAAAACTGTGTCAACATATTTGTTTCCAAAACTAAAGTTGTTTAAACACATTTCATTTCTACTTAAGAGTGCAATTAACCAACTATGAACACCAGTATAAAAATTATTAATTGTCCAACGAATAAACATTCCAGTACGTTTTTAATGTTAATTTTACGACATATAAAAACTAGAACAAAATCAGGATAGTTACTTGTATATTAAAATGTTCAGTTCTGAACTAGACAGAGATAAGCAAATTTCACTTTAAGTTAAGGGAGCTTGTATATGTAATGAGCCCTCCAAACTTCTCCACTTCAAGGAGGCTGTTCCGGTGTTACCAACATGTAAAACTGTCATCAAGTCGTTTTGAATCTTATCTTGCACTACTTAGAATGCAGCAAAGATCGTTCGTGCAACTCTTTGTTATCATAGTATGCTTCCCTTTTAGTTACTTCTCGCTAAGTTTCATAATACACAATAATCTGGTTTTATTTCATTTTTAATTTCTTCAAGGATATTAAAATTGCAACGTAGTAAGTTAAATTAAGCAACAAATGTTCACTCTTACAATATTATGAATCACATATTTTCAAATATATCTATGTTTGCTTCAGTTCAAAATTTAGGGCTATTAACATTGTAAATTGAGCAATGTTTTTAGTTAAAGCACCCTTTATTGCTTTTTTAAATAAATAACGTACTAGTTTTGGCTCTTAGACCATCTTATGAGTATCATATTATAACCTAATTAAACGAAATAGACAATAATAATAATAAAACAATTTTAAATGACACATGATTTTTTTACTAGGTGGTTTAGTTGAGTTTTACTCATGGTTAATATGTTTTTTATGTTTCGTTAATTGTCTTTTTATGTTAATTTGTATCTTAATTATGTTCTGAGGTTTATTCCAATTTTTAATGTATGTAAGTTTATTTTGAGTTTCTTTCCTTCTCTTCTTTTTAAATATAAAATTGGAATATATTCATTGATATTTTTGTAAATGTGACTTGATTAACTTATGTTGTTCCTAGATCTAGTGGTCTAAATATTTTCTTTGTATTAACAGTTCTGCAAGTTTTCCATGTAGTAAGAATTTTATTACGAGCATTTGATTGTATATATTACTGATTTTTTATGTTTACTATGTTTATTTACTTTATTTAGTAGTTGTTTTAAAGTGGTAAGTATTGCTCTTTGTCTTATAACTAAGTGTATAATTGATGTTTTGCAAAGTTTTTTATTAGTTTTATTAAATTTTATTTTGTACGGAACACTGATTAATTGTTTGTTGTGTTTTTGATTCATTATTTTACCAACTTGTATTCTTTTTATAATTTTGTCAAAAACTTTTGGCTTGTAACCATTTATTGATGCTAAATATTTTATAGTTGTTTTCATTTTTTCTTTGTAGTCAAATCTGTTCACTGGAATGTCAAACATGCTAAAACTTAAAGTTCAAGATCGCCTTATTTTACCAAACGAAATTAGGGTTAAGAAGCCCTCTCTCACGCTTAACTTGGGGACCAACGGCTTAAGAGTGACTTCCGCACCTCCACAGTGACCTGAAAGGCGGGCCGCGTGCAAAGACAGGATCCCTCAGATGGTGATCCATCCAAGGGACAGCCACGCTCTAAGTTACTTGACTCCATTTTCTTGCGATATTGTCGAAACCCTTCCGATAATTTTTATTTCCACGGGTGATTGGAATTAGAAGAAATAAGTAAGTCACTTTGGGCTAGTAACATTTAAAAAGTATGTTTTAAAATCGCAATATTTGTGAACTTTTGTAAATTTCAAGAATAAAATTCACCTAATATAATAATTCATTAGCAAATAAACTAATATAAGTATTATTTAGTATTATTAATAACTTCATATTAATTCGCAAATAAAAAACTAAGAATACAATATTTATGTAAATATTTGTTATTAGTTTGGAGTATTTAGTAATAATTTTAATATTAATTTTGAATATTCTTATCGAAATATACTTACTCTCAACAGACCACACCTACATTAACATAACAACAAAAATTAAAATATTAAATCATAAGATCATGGGTTCGAAAATGAATACTAAATAAAAATGATAAACATGTATTTGGCACGAAAAGAAAATACAAACATCTTATTGAACACACAAATCTACTAAAACAACCCAACATTTTATAAAATACGAAGTATAAAAAATTATTATTAAAAAAAGTTACCAACAAATCCAAATAGGCTAACTCAAAATTATTTACTAAAATCACATGTTTTATAATTTGATATTTTCTAATGAGTTATTATAATATTTGCTCTTTTTAATTTAAACAAATAATTGTTTAAAGAATACTCGGTTACTTAATTATAAATTAATTCATAATAATTGTCAATACTTTTACAATACATTTATAAACATCAATATATAGAATAATTAAGTCAGAAATAATCAGACAAACTTTGGCTTTTAAATGATCAAACTTAATAAATTACGAGGAATATTAGAACACATAAACTACGGAAAATATTAGCAACGAAATAAAAAGTTAAGAAAACCAAGACACCCTGAGCTGGTACACAGTTAAATGGTGCGGACTTTACGAGCGGGGAAAGTTAATGTATCGTGTTTAATCCAGCAAACATTTCTTCGCATTAAACGTACTTTCAGGGGAAGATTATTTCGGTCTTTCGTTATAACTCAAACTAAGTTTATGTTCTATTAGAACTAAAAAAATACACCTTTCGTCGTCTGTTGTATTATATTTTGTTAAAAGTTCTAGCGATTATTGAAAAGAACTTGTAACAGAGTGTAGTTTTCTCTATTTCTCTGAGTTAGTTTTACCAGTTGTATATTGTATGGAAGATAAACTTTCACACAGGTTAATTGTCTGTGTGAATGTTTAACATTTTTTTTCTGATTCTAACAATTTTGATCTGATCAATAAAATCATATCTATCTTTAACAGAAAAAAGAATCATATTGATTAAATGATTTTAGTTTTTGAACAAGTAATTTAGAAATTAAGTATGTTGGTGAATCAATACAAGAAACAATAGTTCTCATTTTATTTCCTAGTTTGTGTATTTTTTGAAGGCAGTAAAATCTAGGAATTTTTTGGTTTGAGACTGTCAATTTTTAAACTATATCTTTATTGAGAATACTTTTACAGTCTCGAAGTGTTGTGAAAACATTTTAGTTGAATCTATTAACAAAAATGTTTTGAGTGGTAATTTGAGTGATTTTTGTTACCCATAGCATATGGACCTTCTTCAAACATACCATTAACTCTGTTGTAGTAATCAGTTTTGTCTAATATATGAAATGTATTACTTTTATCAGCTTTTAAATCTTTTGACCTAAGATCATTAAAAATATTAAACTCAAAATAATTTGCGTTTTGTTTTTAGTATGTTTAGTTGTTATTGTGTCACATAAATTTCTTCTAATGGTGGTTTTGGTCTCGTTGTTTGAAACTAGATGAATTGCAATTGATATAGAGAGTAACATAAGATACCTCATTTGATGTAGTTTCTCTCTACCCTAATGTCCCAATAAAAGAAGATCTTTACCTTACTAAAACTTGGTTAACATATCACTATTTAACAAATCAAGAAATTGAAGAATACATGTTATTACTAAATTTATGAATGTCACAGTATACCTTCCAATTTAAAAATAAGTATTACAATCAAACAGAAGGACAGCAATGGGCAACCCACTTTAATGTTTCAATACAAATATGTTTCTTAGCTCCTTTGAAATAAATGCAAAAAGAAATATGAATTTTTTCCCTCGAATAAAGCTTAGATATGTGGATGATATTTTTGCAGTTTTTAACAAGAAACAAGACCTCTAAAAATTTATTATTGAACTTAATTCATTCTAAAACATTAAAAAATTTACATATGAAACAGAATTAAATTTATCAATCCCATATATTGATAACTGTTAACACGAAACTTAGATACTAAAATTATTGACTTTGACATTCATAGAAACTCTACTCAAAATTATAGATTTATTATGAATAGTTACTTTCATCCACCATCTCAAAAACGAGACTTTTTGACTGACTCAATAATTCATAGACTTCTCAACACACCATTATAAAAAGAAAATTATCAAAAAGAAGTTTTAAAGATAAAATAAATTGCTCAATTCAAGGAATGCCCAACTAAATTAATTGATATTATCATTCAAAAGAAGACAAAATCGATGAATAAAAATAAAAGGACAACTCCAACACCAATTGATCCTAAAGAAAAATTTATTTGGAAATCCGTTTGTTACAAAATCCGAATATTCTGAGAAAACAAAGAAGATATTCATAAAACATAATATAAATGTATCGTTCAGAACAAGTCATCAAATAATAACCTATTGGAATACCCAAAATAAAAAATAAATAAAGAAAATAAATCTGGAATACATAAAATTAATTGTGATAAATTGTATATTGGCAAAAAAAATTTAAATTAAAACCAGATTCAAAGAAGATATAGCAATTGTTAACTATGGACAATGTGAAAAATTATCAATGGCGAACATGCACTAGAAGAAGGACATAAGTTTTCAAAATTTGAAGTTCTAGAACAAGTTAACAAAAATAAATTATTAGATGCGTCAGAAATATTCTACACGAACAAATTTAATATACTAATTGTAAACAATAAATCCCCTCCTATTCAAAATTCTCCGTTTATATAGTATAAATTAACTGAAAATTACTATGTATTCATGTTTATATATACACAATTTAAATTGAATAAATTTTTTAACCTACCATATTTTTTAAATATTGAATTTTTGAAATTTTAATTTTGTTGATGTCTGAAGATGCCTACATTGTAGGCGAAAGGCCTCACAGAATAAATTATTTTATTGGAATATATGAGAAATTTTAAAATTATTAACAATTTTAGAAAAAAATAAGAAAGTATATGCGTTTTATATTATAATTCAGTGGTGTTTCAAAAATAGTTTGAAGTGTTAATGTAACATTTAAATGTTTTATTAACTTTAAAAAATCTTATTTTTTTGGTTGTGGTAGAATTCAATTTTTGACTGATAACACGGAATATTGTTGTCAATTTGAAATATACACATTCAATGGTACCAAATGTCATCTGGGTAGTTAACTTTTACCATTCTAGTTGTATCTATAGTTTTATCTATTAATTGCATGGGTTTATGTTTCTGTTTTGCCTCCTAACAAGACTGTATGATACAATTTGAGTTGAGGGAAACTCTTTGGTCGTCAATCCACTTTCTAAAAGGAATAATGGGACCATAAATTCAATGATAAGTAGTTTAAAATTTAGTTCTTTGTACTATTGCTACTTATTACCACTGTCATATGTAAGGTGGTGAGTTGCCTACCATTAGCCACATTTAATGTATTTATTACTAATTAGTGTTTTACTGAGTATATAAATAATAAAGTTTTTCATTTTTTATTCGATACATAACGTGTAATTATTGCCTCTAATCACAAGCAGAGCCATATATTATGGCATTAAAAAGTATTCTGTAATAATTATAAATCATTATATTTGTTTAAATTATTGTATTATGAAGCTAAATAGATCTGGAAATTATGGCACTTGGAGCCATATATTGAATTGCAACAATTCTACCCAACTTATGACACTAATCATTAAACCGAGAGTCAGCCTGTCAGAAGGAAAGTAATGTTGGACTAGACCCGTATTTGACCTTAGTTAATAATGTTGAGACTGTGTCAATACATTGGATATGTTGTCACTACAATGTTCGTACTTAGTTTACACATTCATAAGTCATAAAATACACGTTAAAAGAGCTATAAAATGTATTTATAACACAGTTGGTTAGAATTGTGTGAGTTAAAAATGTAATAATATAATTGTTATTGAAGTACAACTAAGAAGAATATTAGCAGAAGACTAGGAAACAAAATAACCAGAGAAAGAACCTATGTTCTATTAAGCTGCAAATACGGAATGTTGAGATTATTATAACTTTAAATCTCAAAATATGTTTGTTCGACCCGTCCCTACTGTACTTATCTGTTTACCAAAATGATATACTAAGACATAATCGGTTATCTAATGCTGTTCACGTCATTGTGGACATGTTTACTGTTTATGTCCAATGCATCATTCAGCATATAACATTAAACGCCGCAGTCCTAGCACGTAAATATTATAAGCTGATACTGGCTACTCTGTACCTAAACACCTACGTGTCCTCCATAGCTTATACATCACGAAGTTTGGAGTGTGGCCATCAGTAGTACATTATCATATATCGCATAGTTTAAATTCAGAGAATCATGTACAACCATTTAAAAATGTGCAACTTTTTATTTGGTCGAGTCTATACATTTTGAAAACTAATTTATTTTTTCTGTCCAAATGTGCCTTGATAAGGGACCGACACTCATATGCATGAAATAAGACACAGAAGTAACTAACGAACGGGAATTCATATAACAGTAATTTACGAAAACCAGCCCTCACAAGTCGGCATTTATTTCCTCAACAAACTCTGTAAGATACGCCCTGGCGCTTAAGATGCTAAAAACTCGTTTAAAACGTGTTTTAATGTTACAGGCATTTTAAAGCATAACCGAGTTTATAAAAGACGACTCAGAGACCGTTAATTAGAAGACTGATCCCGACGTTGAAATAGGAAAACTTGGTTAGTGAGTGGAGTTTCAATGCGTGATAGATTGTAATGTCTAATGAGATTTTTAATGGTTTGACCGTTAAAAACTAAATAAATTTATAACTAACTGTTGCTATTTATTGTTCAATAACAAATAAAGATATTATTTGAACTGATATGAGTTTCTTCGATTCAATTCGATTTGTAACTCTTCAAACATCTCCAGAAAACGTTAAAACTTTACAAATTTGACAGAGGCATTTCTACTAATTGGTTTAGGAGTTATTTATCTGGTAGTAACCAGTGCATTAGAGTTAGAGATAGGATGAGTTCCTTGTTACCTATTAGGAGTCTCTCAAGGCTCAGTTCTTGGGCCTATATTAATTATTATTTTTATCAATTATTTGTGTTATGGAAATTCCAAGGGAAAAGTGAATTGTTTTTTAGATTATATAGCATTCCCTTACTCATCTAATGAATCTGTTACACTAAATAATTATATAGAATCTGATTTAGATAAGTTAAACATTTAGTTTACAGTCAATAAGCTTGTTTTAAGCATAATAACTAAAGTAATGCACTTTTCATTTAAATGCAAGAACATTTAAAATGGCCGCCTGTACTTTAAATGTAGAACCAGTTTTAATAGTACTTGTAATATAACTTGTGATAAATGTAAATTAAACGAGTAGGTTCAAAGTATTCAGTACTTGGGCTTAATTATTGACACTAATTATAATTGGGAAGAACATATAAAATCTGTACAAAAGTATGTGATTACAACTCTAAGAAAATTTTATCTTTTAAAACTTATTTACCCAGTTGAAGTGTTAAGAACAGTTACTTTGCTTTAGTTAACAGTAAATTACATTATGGACTAAGTTGTTGAGGAGGAATTTATAAATGAACACTGAGGCTCCTTGTCATATCTCAAAAATGTATTATAAGGCAAATTTTTAGTTTAAGAAAGAGAGATCATACCTCTCCTTTTTTAAGACCTAAAAGTACTACCTATTAGGCATATGTACCTATTGGGGTATGCGTTTTTAGGGTTTTAAGAGAGGCCATAAGAGATTTTTTTAGAATGTTACACATTTTTTTCAAAAGAGTTGGTCAAATAATTTTAAATGAATCTGTGCATTCTGTTAGATTGAGAAATGTAAATCATGTAAAATTAATAAAACCGAATTTTGAAGCATTTAAGAAATTTTATTCTTATAGTTCTTTAAAAATATTTAATATAGTACCTCTTAACGTTCCTAATGCAAAAACTTTGTGTAAATTTTCTATCGAATTAAAAAAATGGTTGTTTAGTTTTAGTAATAACTCAGTGCCAGGCTGCTAAGTTATTGTTTCAGTAGTATAGATAGTATTAAATTTTGTAGTGTTTCTGTCTTGAATTTCTTTTTGTTGACACAGTATGTATAATAATTGATTCAGGGGTTTTTAATTAAATACTAAACGTATTAACTTACCTACAAAAATGATTTCTTCATAATATAATATAATTTAAAGAGCACATATTTCATTGTATGTTTATATTTTTGTCTCAAATTTATCTAATTGTTCTATTTAATTTTGTACTGTCATGCTTTCTGCAACTGATGTTATAGTTTAGTTAAGACATTTAGATGGTAACCTCAACACATAATTTGCTATGAAGTACGTAGCCATGTGTCACATTACGAGCTAGTAAATTTTATTTTATTTAAAGATTTTTCAATTTTTTTTTCAAATCTTATTACGTAAAAATGTTTATTCATGTAAAATGTGGCTCATGGTAGTAAAATATTTTCTTTCTTTCTTTCTTTATTTCTGATAAAGTATAAAGATAACAAACTTTTAAGGGTCTAGACAATAATTAAAGCTTTTCTAAACAAATTCACAAAATTTTATTTCAACTTTTATAGTCATGGAGTAATTTCCTGTTTGGTTCTTTGTTACTGAGGTAAAGGAGTTCACTTTATGAGCATACATATTTTACGTTAATTCACTACCACTATTTTTCCCCCTTAATTCACTACCACTTGATAAATATTCTATTGCTCTAAAATAATTTCCCCAATCATTTTTACGTACACTATGGTATTCCTTATCCGCTAGCAATCCGATATCGCTGGCCTTATCTTATCACTTTCCAAGAACTTACATATGGAGAGTGCTTTCGGCGGTGAGTCAATCATTGGATTTACCAGTTTGTGGTCAACTTTAGTTGTGACCTAACCTAACCTAACCGTAATATTGATTTAAAAGTAGTAGTAGTGAAGTAACGGAAAAGTATTGATAGTAAATTAACGAAAAATGTCCAAAAAATGCTCAACACTCAAAATTGGGTAATGTTAAAGTAATATACTCAAGTGAGTTATTTAATTAAAGGTATTTATCTCTTAATTTATAATAAACCATCATAATTTATAAAATACTATGTTTATGGGCTCCACTGCCCCAAAAACCAAAATTCACGGCCTGCTGCTTAGGAATCCTGGTGAGGTCGTAAAGCGATCTTACTCACGAGGCGAAATGCCGAAATACAAATGGTACTATAGGCCGCAGGTCGAACTCTCCACCACGAGGCCGTAGGCCGGGTTCCACAAAGGGGCTAAAGGTAAACGTGGAAGGCCTCCTAAACGAAGTATATTAATAACCTACAAGATAGAGCAACAACAAATGATCATCAGGATCATCTGGAAGACATGGATGATATCTCATCAGTTTTCAAAATTTAAAACTGAGCCAAGCTCCTTCTCCCAGTACTAATTAATATAATATGAACAGTACTACAGTTGAACCTCGATAACTCGACCCTCGATAACTCGAAATCCTTTATAAGTCGAATTTTTTAAAATCCCCTTGAACTTCTCATAAGAGTTAATGTTATTTTTACCTCTACAACTCGAATATTTCGATATTAAAACCTCGATAACACGAATTTTCCATTGTCTGGAATGGCACGGTATAACCTCTATAACTCGAAATTGGAACTATGCGAACCTTTACAAGTCGAAGTTCCAATCACTTCACCTTTATAACTCGAAGTTTATTATGGCAAACCTCAATAAACCGATATTCAGAATTTTCGCTGTTGAATAAAGGAGCTACATTTTCATGTTGTGACATGAATCGCCCCCACCCCTCACCGCTGTCCGTATTTCGTATGTTTATTGCAGTGTTGTTGACGTGCTGTAGTAACCACGCTTTGTTTTTCTACCTTGTGCGTTTGTGATTAGTCGCTGTGTTGTTCTTTGTGTAGTGTGATGGAAGGTAAGCGAAAGTGCAAGACTTTAAGTGTAGAAGAAAAACAAAGGATTCTAACAGAAGTAGACAAAGGAGATAAAAAGAAAATTGACATTGCAAAGGAGTTTGGCATTCCACCTAATACGTTATCGACGATCCTAAAAAATAGGGAGAAGTATGAAGAAGGAAGTGTCCTAGCTATGTCATGTAAGAGGGCTAAACAGGCTGATTTTGAAGATATAGATCGATGTGTTTTAAAGTGGCTAAAACAATGTAGAGATAAGAACATTTCAATTTCAGGCCCTATTCTTCAAGAAAAGGCAATTGATTTCGCAAAGAAATTAGGTCATGATGGGTTCCGTGCTTCAAACGGTTGGTTGCAAAACTTCAAAAAAAGAAATAATGTAGTTTTTAAAAAGATATGTGGAGAGAGTGCCAGTGTTGACACAAATGTTTGTACTGAGTGGATTGAGAAACTCTCTAAACTAACCGATGATTACGCTCCTGAGAACATTTACAATGCTGATGAGACTGCCCTATTTTTTAAGTGTTTACCAGACAAAACCATGACTTTCAAAGGTGAGACATGCAGTGGGGGTAAACATAGTAAAGAGCGGTTAACGGTGCTCCTAGGTGCAAACGCTACTGGAACAGTTAAGTTGAAACCATTTGTTATTGGTAAGGCTAAAAAGCCACGATGTTTGAAAGGAATCGAAAGCCTCCCTACAGACTATACCGCTAACAAGAAAGCGTGGATGACATCAGATATTTTTGGACAGTGGCTCAAAGACTTAAACCAAACAATGAAGAAGAAGAAGCAAAAAATACTTTTATTTATTGACAACTGCTCTGCCCACGGTGATTTGTATAATCTCTCCCATATTAAAATTGAATTTTTACCTGCAAATACAACGTCAAAATTGCAACCTTTAGATCAAGGAATAATTAAAAATGTCAAAAGTTTCTACCGAAAGGAAGTTGTGCGTAGATATCTGAATGATGTGGAAAATGAGTCTCCAACTAAAATAAACATTCTGGATGCCATGTGGATGCTTACGAAAGCATGGAACAATGTAACTGATAAGACTATTTCCAATTGTTTTAAAAAGTCTGGTTTTAAAGTCAGTGGAGATAGTATGGAGGAAGAGAGTGGAAATGCTTATCCTGCTTCAGTTATTGAAGATCCAACAGGTTGGGTGGAAACAACGGAGAATCTCAACATAGAAGAAATGCTGTTCAAAGACTTTGTTAATGTTGATGACAATGTAGCAGTTTGTGGTGAACACGTATCTGACACAGACATCGTAGCATCAGTGGTTTCACCAGGAGTAGATGATGAGGAAGACGAGGATGACGACCCCATCGACCCGGACAACATGCACTCAACCCCGGAACCTACACTCAAAGAAGCCCGAGCTGCCATAGACCTGCTTCGACGATATTTTGTAAAAAAGCCAGTTATGAGTGATAGTGTTGTTACATCCATTGCTAATCTGGATACCAGTTTGGATTTTGCCGCTTCATTAGGTAAACAGTCAAAAATTGATGATTTTTTTAAGGCCATGTAAATATTTTTGTAACTGATTTTTTCCAATACAGTATTAATATTGGATTTTATAATGTAGCTTGAATATTTTATTTTTTAATTATTGTATTATTATTTGGCCACAGTTTAGTTTAAATTAAATTTACAAATTTGAAATTACTTATGTCGATTAGTTGTCTTTTACACATTCCTTCAATTAAAATACTGTGCAGTTATTTAAAATAGTTTTATTTGAACCCTGCATAAAATGTATTATTACTTTTTATAACTACATATTTTACTTATGTATGATGTTCAGATAAACAGTAATCACGCAAACGCACTGCCTAGCAACACAATTTAGAAAAGTTCAATAATCTGTGGACCCTCTATAACTCGAAGTCGGCTATTTTTACACTCGATAACTCGAACCTTGTTTACTCGAAATATTCGATAACTCGAATTTTTTTCGCGTCCCTTCAGATTCGAGTTATCAAGGTTCCACTGTACTATAATTAGACTATAACTACTATTAGCTACATAATGTAACTATAATTTATTGTAAAGAGATAATGTGTCATGAGATAACAGAATGTTACATCTGCTTCGTAGTTTCAATAGGTGTATTTGAAGGTAATGGGTTCTTCACATAATGTCAGTGCCAACATATCAGTCGTGAATGTCTTTCAGGAAGGTACTAGAGCTGTATATCTAATTCATTATTTTTATTATGATTTTATAATACATCATAGTGATGAATAGTGTCCACTCAACCGTATTGACAAATCTAATATTTCAGAAATTATATTTACACAACTAAATTTTCGCAAAATAACTGTTTTTTATTAACTGTAATGATCTAACAGGAATCTAATACTTGTTATATAAATTTAACTCTTTAGTCCTAATAATATTACTGATTTTATTATGATTTAATTTTAATTAAAATTACATTTTGTTAGCTCCTGGGCATTAATAAAAACAAAACATTAGTTTACTATCTTGATTCGCTAAAACATTTTCATTGACATTGTAAACTCAAACGCGAGAGCTGCTTTCATTACAATACGTGGTTATCCTAGAGGCGACAAGGGACTAATTTAATTATGCTGACAAGCTCTTTCTGTTTAGTAACTATGCAAACTGCTGGCTTTCCATGTATTTATAACAAAGAATCTGTAGTTAATTACTAAAACCTATTTTAATTTGGTTCTTTTAGCGTTATAAAATAAAATCTTTTTTTATCTTAATAGTGTTTTTACTAAATAACTGAGTAACAATTATTTATTTTTAATACAGTTTTCACAACATTGAAAATAAAGTAAATTAGATGAGTACACATCTATCAGTATACTAACATTAGTTTCTATTTTAACCTATAATATATTTACATGGTATGTGTAAATAAATATATTGATAGCTAAAAGTTCTGTTGCTTGTTTTGTATTTAAAACATATAAGACAAATCATAATATTGTAAAACAACTATACAGTTAGGAAAAAATATGGAAACGCTTTTAAAACGTTTGTATGACTTTTGATCAATTTTTTAAAATTATCATGGTTACAAAGAACATACTTTTTACGCCATTAGCAACATTTCATCTTTTCAGGGGGACGGCCCATGAGGAGTTGTACGAAAATCTTCAGTGTAAGCCTAGGTCGAGTTTGGTATTAAATAAAAGGCCTACTCAAGATAAATTTACTACCGCAAACCGGTCTTCAAAAGATTTGACCTCTCCAGAGTATCGGTAATTTGAATTTCAAAGTAACTAAATTGAACAATGTTATTTCTCCGCTATTTAACGGATTTAATTAAATTATTCTGATAAAAAATTATACTTTGTGAAACAGAATTATTAAAAAGAATTAAATTATCAGAGTATATGGAAAAAATAAAGTTGTTGTGAAAGCGTTTCCATTTTTTTCTGTTTCAACCCTGTATATGTTCTACCCACACGGTGGTAGAAATAACTATAATGTAAATTGTGTCATGATAGGGGAAGGTATTTGACTACACATTATATTTTGAAAACCTTCCTATTTAAAAAAATTTCTATGATCACCCAAAGGTCATTATTACATTAATATTTATATTAAAAATCTATTCCATAGACTTAAGATGTTTTTATTTTATTTCATTAATTATTTTTCAGTGTTAGGCACATTACTGGTCTCTCTAGGTTGGACACAAAATTTTATAGATAATAAATCGAGATAATGTTATTTAGAGATATTTAGAGATATATTTGTACCGGTACTGGCCATGATTTATACATTTGAAGTCGACTACAGAAGTCAGATGAATCATTAGTCAATGATTCATTCTTATTTAACAGTAGACTTGATTGGATGGTTCCGACATTGACGTTGGATAACGACGTCAAGCAACATCGAGTGAGGCTGTTCCTTGGATGGATGACCGTCTGAGTGATTCCGTCCTTGCACGCAGCCCAGTTTGTCGGTAACTGATGTTTTACCTTTCCTCCTTCAAACTAACCTCCGAGGAAATCATGTTCCATAGTTTTAATTTTTACATTTCATAAGATATGTGCTTAAACAAATGATAACTGTCACTTACAACTTACTTGTAAAATGTTTGTAAATATTAAAAAAAATATTATTTGATTTTAACTCATGTTGTGACATTAACCAATATACGTGTCGTTTTAAGAATATTTTATATAAGAAGTGGAATTGAAGGTACACATGATTTAGTATATAAAACGAGAAGTATTGGAAAAAGAAACTTTAGATTACCCAAAGTAAGAAAAGAAACATTCAGACAGGCCTTGCTGTATGTGGGACCTAAAGATTTTAATCAGCTACCATTAGAAATTAAAGTGTGCAACAATGCAAAGCGTTTTTGTAAACAGTTGAAAGTTTGGCTTTTGAGTAAGCCTGATGTAGGTTTTTTAACAAATGTATTAGGTTAAGTATAATTTTAAGAAACATTTTTATACAGTGTGTACAAGAATAGCATAACATTTTCTTTAACTTGTTATTTATTTATGTTATGCTGATTGAGAATAATAAATCTCTGATTATTTTAGTCTGTACACATGTGAGTGAAATAAGTATTTTCTAGTTTGGATAAAAAAATGAAATTGTATTAATATATTTTAAAATTATATTTTTTGTCCATGTTTGTTTCTTCAAATTTTTATGGTATGTTTGTAATTACTAAGTATGATAAAGATTGTTATTTTATTGTAAGCTATTTATGTTAGATTGTAGTGCATTGTCTGTGGACGTCATAGAGTGAGGCATGCTGACTGCATGGAACTTTATTGTGAGAACTGGACTAAGATTCATTTTTAGTTATTTTTCGATTTTTTTTCTCAACGCTGACCAAATACTGGAAAAAGGTTAGTGTAAATTTTCCAAAGTTAAAGTTATAAAATGTGACTAGTTGTTAAGAGATGGAAATAAATTCATTAATTCTTAATTCATTAATTCCAATATGTGTAATAAAATAATGCTATTTCTTAAGATAAGGTTATTTTAATACATTTGTTTATAACCGTTGACTCGGTCGTGCATTACTAACCTAAACCAATGAATGCCACCCGATGAGTCATTACAGCATCGAATAACCTAATTTGAGCAAATGTTTGTAAGACGCCCTTTACAATAATACTCTTCCTCGTCCCTCACCTACCGCCGTTTCCGGACCCCGAGTCTATCATTATGAAAATTTAACTTTTATAAAAATGTATACTAAACATACTAATGAAAAAATAAAAATACAAACAGGTTTTTAAAACTTGCTGAGATGAACCGTTAAGCATCAATAAATTTAAAATTAGGTAAAATTGGCCATACTTAATAATTAGGTATGTAAGACGATGATTAAGGGGAATGCGATTGGGGAGATTGATATCATGGACCCAGATGGCATGTCTGGTCATTAGTAAGGGATGGGGTTACATGTAATGTATTAGTAACTATACCGACTGGTAGCCATTGTCACAGACAATATACAATAATAGTATAAATATATACTAGGGCACCCCTGCTCACTTAGCGCGTCAACCCCAATACATCGACCTTCGGCTTCGGCATCTGGCTTTTAACTACAAACATAAGTAGGTAAACTGTTTTAAGAAAAAATGGTATAAATATATTTACACCAGCTCCATCACTGAACTTGAGCTGCAGCATATTTAAGGTATATTTATGTATATATTTATATTCAATATAAACACCTAATGTTACTTCTTGGCATATTTCAAAAGTTTTCATGTGTTTTATTTATCAGCTGACAATCACATAAAACCACTCAGACATATACAATTTCGCTTTTTTAAATAATTTAAAACTTTAAACAAACCTTTTACGAAAACGTTCAAACTACTCAATGTTATTAACATATTTACTTACATTCAAACAGCTGTTAAAGTTGCTTAACAGGTGTTACTTTTCAATTAATTCAAATATGTCTCTATTTTAATTTTTAAGGGCGATAAACGTACTTTGAGGTCTTCCCGTGTCCTTCAGGGTGAAAATATTGAACAATTAAGACCTTTTTGCGCAACTACGAACGGAAAACAATTCTTTGACAACTAAAATATTAAAATTGATCAAGAAATAAGGGAGGAGTTATGTCAACAAGAAAAGGGCTCCACGAATTATATGTAAGTATTAATTACACGTACTGATGTCATTGAAAAAACTAACCATTTTTGTATACTATTGAAAAATTTAAAATCTATAGTCAGTACAATAGTACGTGTATGGTTGGACGGGTGGGTCAGTACCATTGTACGTATATGGGTGGGTGGATGGGTTTACACATACACATACACCTACTTACACATACACATACCAATGTATGTGTATGTGTAAGTAGGTGAGTCAGTACCACTGTACATGTATGGGTGGGTCAGTACCATTGTACGTGTATGGATGGATGGGTGGGTCAGTACCACTGTACGTATATGGGTGGATGGATGGGTCAGTACCAATGTATGTGTATGTGTAAGTAGGTGAGTCAGTATCACTGTACATGTATGGGTGGGTCAGTACCATTGTACGTGTATGGGTGGATGGGTGGGTCAGTACCACTGTACGTATATGGGTGGATGGATGGGTCAGTACCAATGTATGTGTAAGTAGGTGAGTCAGTACCACTGTACATGTATGGGTGGGTCAGTACCATTGTACGTGTATGGGTGGGTCAGTACCACTGTACGTATATGGGTGGATGGATGGGTCAGTACCAATGTATGTGTATGTGTAAGTAGGTGAATCAGTACCACTGTACATGTATGGGTGGGTCAGTACCATTGTACGTGTATGGGTGGATGGGTGGGTCAGTACCACTGTACATGTATGGGTGAGCGGTTGGGCATCTCAGTTTCGATTTTAGGGTTTCACTTGAATGTTGACTTCAACAGTAATATAATGCAGATATATTTCCACAAAATGTAAACGTTGTGGATTGGGCAATACTCTTCAAAAATCAATTGTTCCTTGCTAAAAAACATCTACGCTGCTACTGAAAAAGTTTAAAAGAAGAGGGAATAACAACAAAAGATTCCTTCAACCGAGTTTAAATAACTTTTAATGGTAGATTTTTACACAGCACTTGAAGATTTCTTTATTGAAAAGTTGATCTCGTATTTCAGCAAAATTACTAATGAATTTTGAACATAACACATTTGATCATACAGTCGTCTAGAACAAACATTTTAAACACAGTTTTATCTTGAATAAAAACTTATTTTTTACTGTTAAAAAAAATCTTATTAATTTGTCTGCTATAAAAATCTACTTTATAGGTTATGCAACGTGTTTATTAAAAGAATTTTAATCTTTTATTATTTCTTGTTTCAACAGAAGACAGAATCTAATTAAGAGTTAGATTTAGTGTCATTATTATTATTATTTTTTTTTTTTTGTGTTTTCACGCCACAAATACAATATATTTTATATTAATGAGGAACTATGTAACATATGTATGGAACAAATTTGATTACATTAAAATAATTTATAGTGTTTATAAAGTTGCCATTCTTGGCTTTTGTCTCTGATTCTACTAGTAGCACCTGAAATAGAATAAAATACCACATTATGTGTATATCGAGGGGGGGGAGTCAATACCGACTTTACCGGTAGAAGTGGGAGTAAAAGTCGACACCATAGCTATACCAAATTGTACCCACCCAACACGTACCTATTGAGCATTGACCTACCCACCCATACGCATATAATAGAATTCTTTATATTGTTATTGATCAACTTATGATAACATATTATTAAGCTCCTGACTAAATATATTTTTGAAAAATTACTAATTACTAATAAATATTATTATATTTTCAATCAAACTATTGTAATCTCGGGTTATAATTGTGAAATGGAGCAACTTTTCCTTGGGCATTTGAATGTAGTTTTGAGGTGCGGTGTTGCCAAGTTTACTGGCGTTTGATGTATGACTGATAATAATTACTTGTTGGGGCATAAATCCGCTTTAAGAGGTCTTTTTTATTGGTTCAAAGAATAATAAAATAGTTCAATATAAAAAGAAATGCCACAAGAACAATCTATATGTATATTCAGGTACCCAAAATAACTTGTTCTGCAACCAAGGCAAAGTGTAATTAACTTGTTGCTGAGGGTAGAATTCAGAAATATCAAAATGCAAGGTCGCAGAATTAAGTTGTAAAATTTAAGTAACAGGCCCTTTCCCCAGACTGTGTCATGACTGCTTAAAGATCAACAAATGATGATGATGTGTTCTCATCCTTTTCAAACCCATTCTCACTTAATGATGTCAAAGAAAGTACCTAGTCACAACAATTTCGACTAGGTCTGAACCAAGATTGTTCAACAGGGACGCTGTCATTGAGAATAGGTGATATTCTGTTGTAAATCAGCCTCTCCAGCAACTTATAGTAGACCCTTAAAGAGGTATAGGGTAGTAGATTTTGGTTCGATCTGGTTCCTTACTTACCTCAAAACAGTTATTACTTTAGATCTTTTAAAAACTTTGGGCATATCGCCATTTGTAAATATGGCATTAAAGACTGATAGAAGTCAGTATTTTACTTTTCTACCAACATGTTTTAGAAATTCTGGGAAGATGTCAGCCATTCCAACTGCCTTCCCAACCGACAGCCGTAACCGCCATTGGATAGTGAAGGACCTAGAAACTTCTAACAGTTCCTGTGGGCTTCTCTTGGTCTTGTTCGGTTTGTATACAAACTTTTTGTAAGAAGGTTGGCAGGTTAACTTAGATAAACCAGCAATATGTTTTGCTACGTCATTAGATCTCGGTTGCAACCCAGTGGAGGCTTTCAAGTATAGACCAAGCATGCCTACTGCTGTGGATGAAATGTAGGTTTTCTATCGTATTTACCCACTACTCTTTTCTAGCATTATCGAGAGAGTGCACCAAGGCAAGCTATGTCAGAGTTTTCGGTGTTCTTAACCTTGTATAGATCTTCTTGGAGTGCAAGACATCAACGCTGTTAGCAGAGAGTTATTTCCCTAAACCCTCACCCTAAGCTCTAATCAGATCCTTGGAATTTCAATAGCAGATATACAAAACAGAACCAATATCTTTATATTCTGCTGGCCCTTAGAAGGACCAATTTTCTTATTGGCAGCGGGCATAGCTGGGAGATCACAAAAGTGGTAGTTCATCAACCAAAAATACTGGTCGTTTAGCACCGCCCAGGGGACACTTAGTTAAGGATTGCTGCGCACGTGACCTATATCATCTCCCAAACATTTAATTTGGTTTATAGCTTGTGTAGAGCATTTTATTTTGAAGTATCATACAAACTAATGTATGGTAAAACACAAAAAAAAACTGGTTTTATGATAGACTCCAGCTAACAATAGTTATCCTAATGATTTATTGTCTATGCATATATTTTACTCAACTTCAGAGTTGGTCAGTTTTCTTAACACACCATAAAATAATCACGAAAAGTTATTGTAACTACTTTATATCAACAGCACAATAACATATTTTCATCATATATATAAATACTGTAATAATATAGTAATTAAATATAAATCTTACGTTAAATAATTTGAACTATATCTATAGCAGTTTGAATAATTTATCAAAGATTCCCCTCAATTACAAGGTAATAATGCATTGTTATAATTATTATTCCTTATTATTTTTAATTTAACCCTTCAATAATTATTTGATCAGAGTTGGTGGAACATAATTCTAATAAACGACTACTTCGAATTGATATTGAATGTAGATGACTGAAAGTTCGAAAAGTATTTAACAAACTTTCAGAAACCACACAAACTTGATTTTAAAAGTTTTCTTCTCAAACATTTCAAGTTACGATATACATTAGGCCTTCTTAGTAATTTATATTGAAAACATTATCAATAAATAAATTATATTGATAGGAGACTTATACTTATTATTTAAATACATATTCTAATTGCATTTTACCATATCTGTAAATATATAGTTTCTAGAAATCTAAATTTCTGAGTTTATTTTTTAAATTCGTGCTTTCATAAATATATAACATTTTATATCTTCTTCTACTAATTATTGCAGTATTTAATGGCTGCATACCATATTACAAACACCAATAAGAATGTTTTTTGTTAGCACCCGAAAAATGTATGTATAAATATGGTTGGGTGGGTGGGTCAATTCCATGGTATGGACGGGTGGTTTGTTCAATACTATCGTACATGTATGGGTGGGTGTGAGGGTCAATATATACATAAGTGTATGGTTATGCGTGTTGACCTGAACTACCGATTGTAGATGGGTTGGTATATAGGGGACATTACACACACATGTATATGGGACATTACCACCGTAGTGTACAGGTGGGTGGGAGGGTGTATGGATGTTTTTGGTTAAAATATGTACTATGTTTTATCCTTATTTTGTTGTAACAAACAAAAAAGTCCACCCTACTTTATTTCACCTACAACAAAGCCACTGTAATTTTATAAACTACTAAATCACGACTATAAACACTACTTAAGAACGACTGTTTACTTAAGAATAACTACTGTTATATTAGGAACGAGATTGTGTTATCTGTCAACAGTAAACACAAAAAACTGTTTAAAATAATTTTTAAACATTGACAAATTTAAACGTACGATTTATAAGAATAAGAAAGAATAAGAATATATTTATTTTCTCGAAATATATACATAAAATACATATAATTACATTCAAACATAAAAAGGTTTCTTCTTAATTCTCTGTTAACAAAATAAAACTTATACTACTAGAACAAAACCTTTCATAAATTACATATTTCAAGAAAATACTAGGACCTCCTAAGGCAATGCCTGTTTTAGAGGTTCCTTCTTTTCAAATAAATCTTAATATGCGCATGAGCAAATAATATTAATTTAAAATAAAAAATCCCAATTCTTCAAAATATAAACACTAATATAAAAACGTAAATAGCTTGAACCTTAACTCTAAATTTAATGTTATCCTAACCCTAACAGTATAGCTATATAATACAATAATAGGAAACAAAATAAAAATGAAACAATTTATGACTAACCAAATATCAGGCTTGGTTAGACGGGGCGTTTTCCTCAATCCCAAGTATTCGCCGACAAACAAAGTCATGAGTTACATCCCATCCCTTTCCGCCATCTTCCTGCCCTGCCCATAATTAGTAGACACAGATTTATGTTATTACTAAAATTGTTTGTGTACGTAGCAAAATAGTTAAAACAAGTAAAACTTTAAACATTGTATTTGTAACAAAGAGCTAAAATTTTGTAAACGTTAACATTTGGTTGCTTTATTTGTGCACAGTTCCAATCACACAAAGATTCAATTAATTATTTTCTGGCAATGTAACACAATTACGAACTGTCAACAAATGGATTCTACTGAAAGCAATTAATTTGTTTTTGACTCACATATTAACTGTGACATTGGAACAATAGTGAGCAATTATTTAACTGTATTATATGATACGTGTGATATTTTGGATATATATTCAAAAGCTCATATAGTAACTGTATATTCGTATATTTGTTTCATTGAGGAGCCTTCAACTTGTTCCAAATAAAATGAAATCAACTAATTAATAGCAATTTGGTATATGTTTAACAATCGTAAAAATTAGTACACATTTTTAATTTAACTGTATTGTTAATGTTTTAATTACAGTAAATATACAGTATCATATTTATTTAACATACTAAAGGTAAAGTATTTATAATTACTTTATAAAAATACTGTTTTACTAACTATCAACTTTATTAATCTCGGCAACGGTGGCCTACTAGCTGTACCCGGCTACTTGGGAACAGTGTCGTGGAGGATGGAGGTGGATAGCACCGGTGGCCTAGTGCTGTACCCAGCTACTTGGGAACAGTGTTGTGGAGGACTGAGGCGGATAGCACTGGTGGCCTACTGCTGTACCCAGCTACTTGGGAACAGTGTCGTAGAGGACTGAGGCGGATAGCATCGGTGGCCTAGTGATGCCCCCAGTTATTAGGGAACAGTGTTGTGGAGGACTGAGGCGGATAGCACCGGTGGCCTAGTGCTCTACTCAGCTACTTGGGAACAGTGTCGTGGAAGACTGAGGTGGATAGCACCGGTGGCCTAGTGCTGTACCCAGCTACTTGGGAACATTGTCGTAGAGGATGGTGGCGGATAGCATCGGTGGCCTAGTGCTGCCCCCAGTTATTAGGGAACAGTGTCGTGGAAGACTGAGGCGGATAGCACCGGTGGCCTAGTGCTCTACCCAGCTACTTGGGAACAGTGTCGTGGAAGACTGAGGTGGATAGCACCGGTGGCCTAGTGCTGTACTCAGCTACTTGGGAACATTGTCGTAGAGGATGGTGGCGGATAGCACCGATGGTCTAGTGCTGTACCCAGCTACTTAGGAACAGTGTCGTGGAGGACTGAGGCGGATAGGCTCTGTTCCTAGGCCTCTTAATATTTATCATATATCAAAATATATTGTTATGTTACTTGCTGCAGTTGTTTGTGTTGTAGATTAAAACAATCAGTGTCATAGCCAATTTTGAAAGGGGTCAGCTGATAACCACGGGAATTAATAATTATTTCGGAAGAATAGTTGGCCATAGTTTGTAACAATAATTCGCTCATCTAATCTCATCAGATTCATTCTAAATCCAAATCAGCTCATTTATTAACCAGCGGTAAATAATAAAAGTTGGGTGTTAGAAAGTTTGTTTTTATTTATCTTTTTGATGTTTCCATATCAAGAATAATAGGTTTTTTAGATAGCGTTTACGAGTAAATAAATGTAAGAGTGCTCTATTAAAATTATTTTTGAAATTTCTCTTTAAATACTTCAAAAAAATTAATAGCAAGGACATATATCAATGTACATCTTTCCCCACAGCAATGTAATTCTACTCTCCGAGCAAGCCACGGCACGTTTACGTTCCGAGTTTATCAGAAAACACCTTTGTAGTTTCCACGACTTGGATTTACTGTGTGATATAAACTGCAGTGGCAGTCAAGCTTTGTTTCGCATGTTTGCCTCTATCTAAGATGCTTTGTTTTCCGTGCTGGAATTTTGGACAACTAACTGTTTAGTGCTGTTCTAAAACTATGTCTAACTGAGTGTAAAAGATATATTTTTCTATTGAAATTAGAAACATAAGTTTTATAACTAAATTTTTTCACTTAATGTAATGTCGAAGTAAAACAGTACAAAGTCAGTTTTCAATCAAATGAAATGTATATATTTCCACTATTGAGCAGTTAAGATTAAATTTATTTTATACAAGCTTTCAAGTGCTGACCTTCCAACTACCTCGAACTTATAACCTGTTTGTCTATTTCTATAAACAAGCTGTAAGTATTTTCTCTCAAAATTTTCTTCAGATTTTTTTTAAAGCTGGGTGAGTTATAAACCAGTAACATTTACACACAAAAGTCCATTATAGGTATATCCATTTTAGACCAAGTTCATAATTAAAATACACAATCATTGTTAATATTAATATCTAATTTTTCAATAAAATGTTGAGCCTGGCAAGTCCTTACTCATTATTTGTTAAGTATATAGGTGGGTGAGTACTAAGGGTTACTGTAAGAGAAACTTTTACTATTACAGAAGTCATTTCGGTATGGAGTATGGACGGGAGGATACGTCAAGAACACTATATCATTGTACGTGAATGGGTGGATGGGTCAAGAATATTGTATCAGTGTACGTGTATGGGAAAATGGGTCAAGAACACCGTATCAGTGTACGTGTATGGGTGGATGGGTCAAGAACACTGTATCAGTGTACGTGTGTGGGATCAGTATACAGTGATCCCAGTGTATGGGTGTATAATTCAAGAAACCGTATCAGTGTACGTGTATGGGTGGATAGGCCAAGAACACTGTATCAGTGTACATGTATGGGTGGGTTGATTGGTCAAGAACAGTTTTCGGGTGTAAGTGTATGGTTGGGGGGATGAATCAAGACCACTGTAGAGTATATGGGTTGGTAGATGGGTCAAGACCACTATATGAGTGTACGTGTATGGGTTGGTGGATGGGTCAAGAACACTATATGAGTATACGTGTATGAGTGAGTGGATGGGTCAAGAACACTGTACGAGTGTACGTGTATGCGTTGGTAAATAGGTCAAGAACCACTATATGAGTGTACGTGTATGAGTGGGTGGATGGGTCAAGAAGACTTTGCGAGTATACGAGTATGGCTGAACGGATGAGTCTAAAACACTGTATGAATGTAGGTGTGTGTACCACTGTACGTGCTTGGGTGGGTGGATGAGTCAATACTACTGTATGTGTCTGGGTCGGTGGGCGGGTCTACCACTATACGCGTGTATATACATATTCAATTTGAGGCTTGAGTTTAATTTGAGTATTAATACATAAGTATGTCAGAGTTAAAATACAGCAGTGTCTGCTAAAGGTACCTCTTCACGTCGGTGACGTCATCAGGTACTGTAATAAGGACAGCATTGATTTGATCACCGGGTAGGACATCCAAGGTGTGATTGTAGCTCAGAGGGATTGTACACTTGAACAGAATCTTATATTGGAAACGTTAACCTATAGATAAAGGGATATAATAATATTCAATAAACTGTATTACACCTAGTAATGCACTAAAACTACAATTTAATATTTGATGATTGTGGTTTTGGGATTTAGATGGATAAAATATATCCATGACAGGCTGACCCATTTGCCACAACAAATTAGCCGGTTACCAAAACTAGGAAAGTTATTTTTCCAATGGCTGATAAACCACACATCCATTCTTCATTTTAACGGACATTCACAATATGACCTTCACACACGAGTTGACGAAACCACAAACCCAACCTTCACATATAAGTTGAAGAATCCACACGATCACCTTTCACGCACAAATTTACGAAATTACATACCATACCTTCACACGCAAATAGACGGAAACACTCAACCGCTATCCAAACATAATTTGAAAAAACAACAACATAACCTTCTTTGTACATACATTGACGCAACTACACAATCACCCTTCACACAAAATAACAAAACCACTCACCTAGCCTTCACAAAAGTTGACGGATCCACAAACCCACCCTCCATTCACAATATTACTAAACTAGATACCCATCCTCCACACACAATATTACAAAACTACACACTCGCCCTTCACACCCACAATTACAAAACCACACACCTAGCCTTCACACAAGTTGACAAAACCACACAACTACCTTTCACGCACAAATTTACAAAACCACACACTCAGGCTTCACACAAGTTGAAAAAATCACACACCCACACCCTTGATAACAAACTTTGGGAAACACTCAACCTCCACTCACACACAATTTGACAAAACAATTCTTCTTCTCACACAAATTGACAAACAACACACCCGACCTTTCTTACACAAGTTAACAAAACCACATACTCAACTCACAAGATTATAAATAACGAGGTTAAATAGTATGTTTTTATAATAATTTGTAAAATTAATAGGTAATTTTTTCCATCGTTTAAATATCACATATTATGAAAAACTAATTTAATTGAACTTTTACATTGTTTTGAAACAAATTTATTGATTGAATTCTAAATAGTAAAGTATATTTGATGTGAAAAATGTCCTGATAATATACAACCTGTGGTAACTTTTTTATATTTATCTATTTAATTACGTTATAATATAAAATGCATGTTACCATTACGTTGAGTTGACACAAAATTACAAATATTAATAAAAACAAAAAACAACAATATTGCAGAACAATTTATTTATTTTTGGGTATTTAAACAAGAAACTAAAAAATATTGCTCTAAATGACAATATTATGGTTTACATGTCTGTTAAACTATATACGTATGTTCCTTTGCATCGTTTTTTCGAAATTCTTTTTGAAGTTCTCTTCTAGATCATATAATTTTCCATTTGTCCCATAAACAGAATACCTCATTTTCTAGCAATAATTTAGCATTCATCCTTTCACCCATTAGCTCTAAAATGTACCAAATGTATAGTATAATGTGCTTTTCCTTAGCAAAATGTCGTCACCCTTTTCTTCCCCAACTCCATTATTGCTGATTCTACATTAAATACAAAGGTTTGTAATGACAACAACCACCCTATGGTCAATTAGCATAAACAAGACGTTAACTATGGAGACGTCTGCTTTCCAACTGACAAAATACTGTATTTAAATTACTGCTACTTGAATTAAATATTATAGTTAATGATATCACACTTCCAAGACAAGCCTTACAAAATGTGTCAAATGCCACCACGCCAGAGAGCAATATGCTAATACATAACTTAAATCTCATTACTTATTACTATTCAATATTTATCATTAAGACGCCTATCTTAGAAATATGGGCGGTTTAAAGCTGTTAATGAGTGTAATGAATTTAAATGAATGAGTGTAGTCATTGTAAATAAGGTCACCTGTTTCTTAAAAAGAGCCATTTTTAATAGCTCCATAGCAAAGGAAACTAATGGATCTACAGATTTACGTGGAATCCGAACCACGTAGAATTGGTCTGAAATTCAGTTAAATAACAACGTTGACACTCAAGTTATCTCACCTAATAAACATCCAGACAATAAATATCACTCAAAATGGACACGCCAGACTTCTCTAGAAGTGTCCACACTGATAGTAACCATTGAGTGGACGCCATATCAGTATTAGGAGGAACTATTATAGAACCTATCACCTTTAATATGCAGAGCACTTTTTGCCCAAGTAACTCAGTTTGAATACACCCATAGTGTCGATTTAGTAAAACAAGGAGTTTTGTCATAAATATTATTTTAGTAATGATATTAATGTTTTGGTCTAATGTTTTAGCAGCAATCGTATCAAATTTTCCACCAAACCTTTTTTGCAAAACTTGTAGTATTTTGTTACAATATACTACAAAGTACTAATAGTAAAAACTGTTAGATTTTAGGAATTCGTCATCATTATATCATGAAATGTCATTTGTAGTGGTTAGAAATTGAACTAACAGCATTAAAATTTAACTTCAGGGCTTTATGTAGAAAAAGAGTACTCATTATTACTATACAAGTGGAACAAGACTTCCTAACTACCTCGTGACAGTTTTCCGCATGTTGCAGAACTTTGGAGCACTCGCCTTAATTTGGTGAAGTTTTAGCAGCGCGTCCCATTAAAATCCTGGTAAGCTCCTTGTCCGAAAACAAAGTTTAATGAACTTGAACATTCTTGACGCTAAAATTTGGATTAAACTTGTACCAGAAGAACAACAATATAAGTTACTCTTTCATATATATTACTTATCAACATTTATTTTAACAAATGCATAGACATGTTCGTATACATAATGACCAATACGTTGTTTATCAAGCAATGTTTACTAACATAAAAATTTACAAATATATGTACAGGAACGTAGGCAGAATTAACAAAAGAGGGGGAGACGTAAAATTTAACTTGAACACCAAACCTTTTTGAGTATGAAAATAAGTAATACATTCAAACCACATAATCTTATTTTTCTAATCCATTAATATCCATCTCAAAACAGTAAATTTCCTCACATTATGTCTCTTCACCACTGCATACAAGAAAACATGACAGTTTAACAATATCACTAATAAAATAAATTACTAATTATGCAATTAGCATAAACAGAAGATAATTTATCGTATGGGTGTCTTTATTTATCGTATGGGTGTCTATTACGTCTGAAAACACCCAAAACTTTCCTTATTAATCGAAATACAAATTAGAAACTTTTCAAATCTTAATAGTAATTGGGCACCTACTTTTTGAACTCTTGTTTAGTCATAGAACACTAACGGGGGCGTCCTGTCGAGGTTAAAGAAGTTAAAATTAAATTGTATCACCAAATATTAATATTCAAAGTTCTCTATTTTATTAACTGGAGATTCCTTAGAGATGCGGTTTGTGGCATTCAATCCAGTTTACAACACCCTTTAATGTCATGTATCACAAGGTATAGGCTTCCATAAAGAATATTGACCACCCTCGACAGGACGTCCCCCGTTAGTGTTATATGACTAAAAAATTTTCATAAAAGTAGGTGCCCAATCCCTAACACAATTTTAAAATTTGTCGAATTTCTAATTTATATTTCGATGAATAAAGAATATATTTGGGTGTTCCCAGACAGTAGATTGTATATGTACCAGGACTTACTAAGAATTAAATCTGCATTACAGTTACGCCAAAACGGTATAGAGTATGAGTTTTCTTCATTTTTTTCATGTCAAATAAAATAATCACAAATCCTTTAAAAAAACAGAAATCACCCTTGAGAGTAGTATTGTCCTTTCTTGGCAGGATAAATAATTTCATAAACAATTAATTCTGGTTATACCCTTTATGAATGAGAATTTGTAAGCAACGAATCAATATATATATATAAGTAAAACTTCCGTGTGTTTGTTTACACAAAAATGTAAAAGTAGTCATAAATGGAGTCACGTGAAAATTTTACACTTCATTTATATAGATTATGTTTCAATATACAATAGCTGTCGGCACTGGTGGCGCAGTGCTGTAACTCAGCTACTTGAGAAAAAAGTGTTTGGGAGATTGTAGGAGATAGGTTCCTTGCTCGGTTCCCTTAATACCGACACGGCGTCCGCTCAATGGTTGCCATCGGCGTGGACACTACTAGAGAAGTCTGGGGTGTCCATGTTGGATGGTAGTCAGGGTTCGGATGTTGTGTAGGGAAGAGAACTGAGTGTCAGACTTGTCAGTTAGCTGAAAATCAGACCAACGCTACGTGGTTCGGATTCCACGTAAAGCTGTAGGTCCTATAGTTGCCCTGGCTATTGGGCTATTAATAAATAGTCCTTCCTGAGCTAAGTCGAACTCAGATAGTAATAGTAGTCAGCGGTTTGTGACCCTGACCTAGTCGCATATCACTGTCAAGTTCCAGCTCCTGGACTTTCAAAGCATGACCTTATTTTCTGTGTTTACAACCTTCATCCTCAAAAGCAGAGTGCCAAATTCGTCCAATACAGAGATTATAAAAGCATTAATCCTGATTCACTTATCTTTGATGCAATGTCCCTTCCATGGAATGATATTCTTGAACTTACCAATATTGACACAATGGTCAATAAGTTCAACGTATTTATGAACTATCTTCTTGATCTACATGCTCCACTTATAAAAAAAAGGATTACAAAAAAGCCTGCACCCTGGATCACAGATCAAATACGTAGAATGCAAAAGCAACGAGATGCATGCTTCCGCAAGGCAAAAAGATCTAAATGTGCCCATGATTGGGATGCGTATAAGAGATTAAGAAACCAAACCCAGCAACAGATCCGTAACTCTAAAATTAGACATTATTACCGATCATTATCTGACAAGAAAAAGTCTACTAAATCACTCTGGACAAAAGTTAAGGAGCTGGGGATTGGGAAGTCAAACCCTACTGTTTCCATCAACATCGACCTTGATGTTATTAATGATTATTTCACTAATATTCCTATTGATTTATCAAAAGCCAAAATTTACGTTAATGAAATAACCAGTTCTCCCTTTCCTAGGCCTTTCCATAAATTTTCATTCCGTTTGGCTACTGATGAAGAAGTGCTAAAAGCCTTGAATTGGACAACTAGTAACGCAGTCGGAGCTGACAGTATTCCAATAAAATTTATCAAACTTACCCTACCCGTTACACTACCAATCATTACAGCAATATTTAATTTTTCTTTAATATCAGCTATTTTCCCTAGTGCCTGGAAGTCTGCTATTGTTCAACCTTTGCCTAAAACTTCAAATCCTTTATCTCCCTCTGATTTAAGGCCAATAAGTATTCTTCCCGCCCTGTCCAAATGCCTCGAGAGAATTGTTCATAAGCAAATTTATGATTATCTTTCAAACAGTAAACTAATATCTAACTTTCAATCTGGCTTCCGCCCTAATCACAGCACTACAACAGCCCTTCTGAAAATCACCGATGATATACGGCATGCAATGGACAAGAGTAATCTTTCAATACTAACACTTTTTGACTTCTCTAAAGCTTTTGACTGCGTTTACTATCCTTTACTCCTTATGAAACTTAAAAAATACGGGTTTTCTGATAACTGTGTGGACTGGGTCGGGTCCTACTTGTCGGGTCGTCGCCAGTGTGTGCGTACTGGAGAGGGCACGTCCGAATGGAAACCTGTGATCAGAGGTGTGCCACAGGGATCCGTTCTGGGACCTCTACTTTTCTCACTTTACATTGATGATGTAACATCTGACATATGCTTCTCTAAATATCACTTGTACGCTGATGACTTACAGATTTACCAACATTTCCCTATTGCTGTGTCCCACCGAGCGGTTTCACAAATGAACCTTGATATTGCTGCAATAGCTGGTTGGGCTCAGAGACATGGACTAATGTTAAATGATAATAAAACCAAGACTATCCTTATTGGACATTCTAGACTACTTCGACAAATCAATTTCACTGATTTCCCTAGACTGAGACTAAATGACAATACTCTCGACTACTCCGACAGTGTAAAGAATCTAGGACTTACTATGACTAAAACTTTGGGTTGGACTGATCATGTTACGTTGGTATGCAGTAGGGTGTTTGCTGGCATTCATAGTCTTAAACGATGTGCTTCCTATCTGCCATTTTCTGTGAAAGTGATGCTAGTAAAAACTCTGGTTCTGCCTCATTTCAACTACTGTGACGTGGTGATCAATGATATGACTGTTAAGCTCTCGGACAAGCTTCAAAGAGCACAGAACTTCTGCATTAGATTTATATTCAATTTAAGACGGGATGATCATGTTTCTCCTTTCTACAAACAGTTACGGATGCTCAAACTAAAACAATTTCGTAAATACCACATCCTTATTCTTGTGTTCAATATTTTAAACACTAGATCTCCTGAATACTTGTCCGAGCGTTTCAAGTTCATCTCCGAAATCAGTACCAGAAATACACGTCAGGGAGCCTCCCTACTATCAGTGCCTATTCATTACACCACTCTCTATAGCAAATCTTTTACCGTTTCTTCTTGTCGTTTATGGAATTTGCTCTCTGATAACATCAGGACCATTGATAAGCGCGCTCGTTTCGGGTTGGAGGTAAAGGACCGGCTTCTGCGGGGCTGGTAGGGGTGGGTGGGGGTTGCGGGGGCTGTGGTTCATGAGTGATTTGTATGTATGTGGAATGTATGATATTAGAAATAATTAATTTCTGAATATTGATTTATGTCTTTATTATTTTAATATCAGTAATATTCTTTTGCCATTTTTATCAATAAAATGTTAGATATAAGTTATTGTTTTTGTTTAAGAATATACAAGTAGATATTTAAGAAACTGTAAAATTTACTGTATATATTTCATATAGTTGAAAAAAACAACATATTTTTGGAAATAAGGTTGAGTGGAAGAGAGGACTTAATAGTCCTAACTCCGCCTAATAAAGACAATTTTCATTTCATTTCATTTCATAGTAACAATGACTACACTCGTCTACACATCTACACTCATCACACTCATTCACTCCTCATATTCGCTCATATCACTACGTTCGGTGTCTTAGAAATGAATAAATATATTTACTTTCTAAAATTGTACATTGAAACAGGGCATTTGAAGCATTTTCCAACCTACCTATATTTCACAAATGACAATAAATGTCAGTGCTGAGAAATTACGACTGTGACCAGCTGATTTGTGTGCATATCATATCTAAGTTTATTACCGTGACCAGCTGATTGTTTGTTTATTAAAACAACTGTAAGTTGTTATTTCCGATAAAATCGAGTAAACAGTCAACCTTTGTGTTAACTTCATTAAGATTACTTTAAATCCTCAATACAGTAGTCAACATCAGACTAAGCCACAGAACAGCGTAATCGGTTGAGCTAGTATTATAAATTAATACTTTATGTCTAACAAAAGAATTTGGTTTATTTTAATACGAATTGTCATTCTTGTAATCGACTTAAAAATAGGGGGCTGTTGTGGTGTATCTACAAAAAGACAATTTTAACGTTCTTGAAGGGAAACGTTAAAACAAGAAAGAAGTGACCTTAGGGTAAACAATGCGGTCGGTTGAACGTTCTCTGCCACATCTTGAGTCAACAAAAGATGTTTATTTAGTATCTCATCTAGTAATTATTGTTTGACAGACACAAGCTTGCGTTTGTTTTACAGTTAAATATGGCAACATTGTCTTAGCAGAAGTAGTGTAAAATATCACTAAAAATATACAAATAAAAACTATAATTTCTTGCGTTTTCTATTTAAGTGTCATTGAAATTATAGGTACAATCGGAAATAAAAAAAGTATAGTATACCCCAAAAATAAATAAAAATTTAAAACTTCCTGTACAGATCTTAAGAATGAGTTATACTCATGGAATGCCAAGACGTGCCAATATTTATGCTAATACGATTGGTCACATGAGTGTGGATGATCTGTGTAGTCTGGTTACTAACTGAGGTCGACTTAAGCTTAGAAAGGGCAATGTTATTAGTCCAATATCCAGGGCAGCTAACGGACCTACAGCTTTATGTGGAATCCGAACCACGTAGCATAGGTCTGATTTCCATCTAATTGACAAGTCTGATACTCAGTTCTCTCTCCTCCACATATCCAGACATTGACTACCACCTAACATGGACACCCCAGACTTCTCTAGAAGTGTTCATGCTAATAGCAATCATTGAGCGGACGCCAAGACGTTATTAAGGCAGAGGCTGTCAGCAATGCTGGTTTTAATCCCGTAAGAACAATGTTATTTTTGAACCGGACATGCGATCACGCGTGTCCAAATCTAACTGTAATTTTTTAAGGGATTTTTTCTAAACAAATTTAATTTGATCAGGTATTAAATTGTGCATTAAAATTACTTTGCGAATTCCTAATTAGTTTTAAAGAAAAAATATAGAAAATATTTAGTTTGAGGTTATATTTATAGGTATATATAGGTATATATATATTGAGGTTTATATATAGAAAATATTTTTTTAAATAGTTGTATGTATTGAAAGTATCAAAAGCAAACCCAATACGTAATTTGATAACGTTTAAAATGACATCTCATACACAACTGTTGGTCAATAAATAACGACAAAATATGGATTCGTAATAGTATTTATCTTATGGGATTCAAACCAACATGGCCGACAGCCTCTGCAGACTTTGTAGAAGACCGAGTATAGAACTTATCGCTTACACTCTCCACAACACTCTGTCCTCAAATAGGTAGGTTACAGCACTGCGCCACTAGTGCTGACTGTGGTCTAAGAAAAGTTACCAACTATTCACACATGTAGATTGGTGATGGCACTCCCACACATCCATTCACATATGGTGGAGATGAACCCACCCATTCCAATATCATTAAATGTTGTAGTGATATTGGACTAAAAATAATTAATTCTCAAAACTATACAACTACCAATTGCTTTCAAACCATTGTCATTAATGTAAAATATTACATTTTCAGTCAGTAAAGATTACTATAGACATAAAAAACATACTTAAAAAAGTTGCTGGAGATTGTTTTAACGTTATTACTCCATCCCGTTTATACGAATCTAAGCACTCAATAACATTAACAGTATATGATATTTTACGTTATAAAATAAGACAGTAAACACAACAGTTGCAGACCTTTCTTCACAAGTAGTTTGTATTTATTACAAACTTATATCCTTTATTTCACAAAAACATTATTTTACTTAGCATGTTGATGCATATCTCATTAAAACTTATATGCTTGAATTGAAATTAAATGTTTTAAAGCGTTTTAATAATCTTTATTTTATTCTCAGTTTTGTTGACTGGAAAGGTAATAATGACGGTGAGGGTAAAGTGGCAATTATGTTTTTGGACAAGGTAATACATGATGGGCAGAGTTGACATATGTTGTTATTATCCCAGATGTGGCTGGCCTTTGTTATTTTTAGTTTCAAAGAAAACAACTCTGTTTTGTTTTAGTTTAAAAAGTGTTGTTTGGATGATGGGTGGGCACTCCTGTAGATTACGACTGGTTATGGAATGAACTTGTTTCAAATGTGTGTACCCACTCTGCAAAATTATTTAATTAAATATATAGTGGTAGGGAGATTAAATTGTAGAAAGTTGATGTTGAACAAACAAATACTATTACCCAAATACCCAGTTAGTAGTGTGATCAGCCAATACAAAGCTTGACTTAGTGAACAAACATGATAACTCACAATAAACATTGTAATTTCTAAATGAGTTTTCAGTGCCATAGAACTTTGTCAAAGTGGTTGCATCGTGCATAAGGCAAAACTATCACTTAAGAAAATATTGTAAAATCAAGATTAATAAAAAATCAGAAATATTTTACTGAGGATCGTAATCAGATATAAGATACATTAAAAATATAAAAGTTTTTATATATTTGTTTATATAATTGAAACACTAATTACAATCTTATGCTATTTAATTAGTCTAAAAATCAATCTTGAACTAGCAATTGATTGGTCAATTATTATTGTTTACTTATATTTTTGGCTGTATTTCGTTTTATTTATTCCTTGATGACTAAATAATATAACATTTTAAGGATGGAAATTAAAAAATAAAATGTCGTTCTGTTGTTATAATAGCTTAAATTCCAGATACAAAATATAATAGTGTAAAATACATCTGATAGCTGATAATGTAATGAATTTCTAACAAGTTTCCAAAATACAAAATATTACTTAACCTATTAAGCCATAATTAAGTCTAAAAACTTTTTATATTTACGCTATAATTAACAGTTTTAGAGTGGTTTTAAGGAGTATTGTGTATATATACAGGATTAGCTATCAGATATAAGTAAATAGTGTGCAGTATCACAGTTCGGCCTCTTTCGGTGTTAGATGTTACTTTAGTTGTTTGTCAGTACTACCGTACGTGTTTGGGTGGGTGGGTCAATACCACGCGGTAAATTTTATGGTTGTGTCCATACTACAGTAGTGTATGAGTGGGTGGGTAAATACTACAGCTCGTGTATGGGTGGGTGGGTAAATACTACAGCTCGTGTATGGGTGTGTGGGTTTGTCATTATCACGCCTTAATTTTATAGTTAGAACGAGTTGATGGGTCAGTACCACTTTACGTTATCCATGAAATATTCTGACATTTCGGATAATTTCTAACTTAACATTCAAGTTTATTGTTTGTAGTTTGCTTCTGTATAATAGATTTCTGTGTTACGGTGTGGATGTAGCACTTGATGCTACGCTTCCCGTTGTTTAAGTATCATCTTGGTTTTTTTTCTATTGTTTTCTTTGTCGTTTGATCTTTCCTCTATTCCATTTTTTTATGTTCAGGCTGTTTTTCAACTTCAGAAACTTTTACTCTCCAGAAGGCGATGCACTTTTGCCTATTGTTTTGACATTTTGCCTTATATATGCATGGTTATATATTTTCCATGGTCAAAACCTTTTTCTTAAATGGGTCAAAAAATGGTAGAATGTTTACGAGATATGCTTTTTAATTTGTGGGAAAACCCAATCTCTCAGGTGTCCGTATTTGTTTCATATTTCCTTTGATTTAAATGATATTTAAATGATATTTTTATTTTTATGTGTTTTTTGTTATGCTAAATTGGAATTGGTCGTAAAACCGAAAATGTTTTTATGTATAACAATCATTTCTCAAGATATAACGGAAAAAATAGTTTTGCGGTGAATAGCGATTAGGGGCCGTTTACTTCAATTATGATTATATACTCCAACTATTAGACATAAAAACCGAATTCACATATAACCTGTTGTAGGGACGGCCGATCTGGATTTTAACTGGAATTTAACGCAAATTACGAATTGTTGTTCAGTAAATAGACAATGAATAATGTAGGTTGTTTGGTTAGGTAAGTAAAAAGTATATTTTTCGAACCGCAAAATAATATTTTTTAAAAATCATTTATATGAAAGGGAAAATTATTTTTAAAATATCAATTTAAAAAAAGTTGTTTTTTACTATCACAATCCGTAGTTTAAAGCAAACTCCTCAAGAGATATAAACTCATATTTCACCACTTATTCAAAAAAAATTATATTTTCAGAAGTAGCTAGACAGTTCTTAATTTTCGGTATACTAATACAACAGAAATTGTTCATAAATACTGAGTGATTTAAATAGTTCTTTAAAAATTGGCTTTTTATCTATAATATTTTATTTATAACTATTTTCTTAGTACAAACCACTTTATAAGTACAAAATGTCTACACTTTCAATCTAGGAACTAGACAACAAACTCGGATCTTATCCAGTGTTAAGCAGTTGACAGGAAACTCCTTTAGGGACTCCCTTATCTTGTTTAGAAGTTTGCTCTCAGTGACTGTTGAACTTGGAAAGGTAAAGGATTCTGCAAGAAAATATAAATACTGTACAAACTATACTAATTATACACTGGATCCTTTGTTTACACATATGAATATATTGTTTTGTCAGGTCAAACAAATGTTTAGTAAGTCCCTTGTATTAAACAATGGCACAAATGGTAAGATAATAGTATAAATGGACAATAAGATAAGATAAATTATTCAATTTTTCATTCTAGGATGAAGTAATTTATTGCACTCAAGTGTACTAATAAATATAACAAAAATAAACGAATCCATAACTAAGTTTGAAAATAAGTTTCTTTAAATAACTAAGATTATAAGAACAATAAGTTTGTAAGAGAATAAGAAGAGCAGAAAATACAAAATAATTGTTATAATTTACATTTTAGCTAAAGGGTGGCTGGAATATTACTGCAGACAAGTAGATAACACATAAAGTAGCTGCTTTTATTACTGCAGACAAGTAGATAACACATAAAGTAGCTGCTTTTATTACTGCAGACAAGTAGATAACACATAAAGTAGCTGCTTTTATTACTGCAGACAAGTAGATAACACATAAAGTAGCTGCTTTTATTACTGCAGACAAGTAGATAACACATAAAGTAGCTGCTTTTATTCACGTTAATTGTCTTTCATATGAAAGGATATATGTTTCTAATAAAAATAATAGTGAACTTACTCATTGACTGTTCAACTTTTCATTTACCGCTGCACGTGTATGGGTGTGTGGGTCAATAACATTGCACGTGTATGGGTGGGTGGGTCATTTACCACTGCACGTGTTTGGGTGTGTGGGTCAATAACACTGCACGTGTATGGGTGGGTGGGTCAATAACACTGCACGTGTATGGGTGGATGGGACATTTACTTCTGCACGTGTATAGCTGGGTGTGTGGGTCAATAACACTGCACGTGTATGGGTGTGTGGGTCAGTAACACTGCACGTGTATGGGTGGATCAGTGGGTCATTTACCACTGCACACGTATGAGTGGGTGGGTCATTTACCCTTGCACACGTATGAGTGGGTGGGTCATTTACCCCTGCACACGTATGGGTGGGTCAGTGGGTCATTTACCACTACATACGTATGGGTGGGCCAGTTGGTCACTACCACTGCACTTGTATTGAGTGGGTGGGTCATTTACCACTGCACACGTATGAGTGGGTCAGAGAGTCATTTACCCCTGCACTCGTATGAGTGGGTGTGTCATTTACCCCTGCACACGTATGGGTGGGTCAGTGGGTCATTTACCCCTGCACACGTATGAGTGGGTGGGTCATTTACCCCTGCACATGTATGGGTGGGTCAATGGGTCATTTACCACTGCACACGTATGGGTGGGCCAGTTGGTCACTACCACTGCACTTGTATGAGTGGGTGGGTCATTTACCACTGCACACGTATGGGTGGGTCAGTGGGTCATTTACCACTGCACACGTATGAGTGGGTCGGTCATCTATCCCTGCTTACGTATGAATGGGTGTGTCATTTACCCCTGCACACGTATGAGTGGGTGGGCCATTTACCCCTGCACACGTATGAGTGGGTGGGTCATTTACCCCTGCAAGAGTGGGTAGGTGTGTCAGTTATGTACACTTGGAGGGTGGCGAGCTTAGAGTATTTTTGTTAAATTAATTGCAGGAAATATTTGTTTCCATAACTTTATGTGAGCCCAAAGAAATCTTTAAAATTGAAAGACGTTCAAAGTTTTCAATAACATTTTAAAATGTGTTTAAATGTTTTAGTACGCGTTTTCTGCATAGGAGAGAATCGTTTAACCTCTTCGCTGCCATATATCACAGACCTGACTAAATTCTATCTTCAAGCTTCGGTCTGCATTCAACTTCTGCAATATTATTTATAAAAACTTACTGGGATAATCTGTACTGTATTGCTATTCATTTTATACATAAGTGTATTTTTTCTTTTCATTTTCACTTGCATGATAAATAATGAATTTATTTTGTAATTCTAAACATGATTATATAAGTGGCCTTATATAACATTTAAATAGTTTAATTAAATATAATTTTATTTAAATACTATTTTACCAAAAATATCTGTAAATTATGGTTTATGACTCAAATTAATTACAAAGGTGAAAAAATTTGGAATTGTTGTACATATTATTTTAAGGTAAATTATTATTATTTTTACACTCACTAAAATAACTATTTGAAGCTGATGATAGTTCTTAAGCTGTACAATATAAACAACAACTTGTCACACTGTTTAAATCTGTTTATAACAGTGGTAAGACTAGTATAAATTGATTGCTCTAAGACCAAGATTTCTTATAATCAATTTAAAATCAGCTCGCAGATGTTTACTTAGTTGGAAGACGTGAAGACCTAGATAGGAAAGTAATCTCAGAGTTAATTTAAAAGCAACGACGTTTTCCTTTTACCTACCACCTCATCCTTGCTACAAGTAGTTTTACTCTCTACTAGTCCGTTTCCCTGACTAGTAAGAATTCCAACACTCCATTTCATTTTAAAGAGTGTCTATTACCGACGCATGAGTATTATAGCCATGAGTTAAAGTCCAAATATAATAAGCTTCCAAGTATAAAAACCTTTAAAAGAAAAGTTAATATACTTATATTGTAATATAGTTATATTGTAAGTTTACTAACGTTGTTTAGAGTGTTTCACACAAAATGCTCCAGTGGCTGGGTGATAACAATTTGGTCTTGAATACAGACAAAACCGTTCTTGTTGACTTTAGACTGAGAGGATCTGTAAACTATTCCAGTATTACATTTGATTAGACCACTATAGACTCAAGCCAGTACACCAACTTTTTGTGTCTTATTGTTGACTCTCGGCTTGACTTCTCTTTGCATGTTGATAAAGTAGCAAACAAATTAAACAGTAGTATTTTCCTTCTTACAAGTTTGACTCAGTTTTCAAACTCAGACGTTCTGCTTACAGCATACTTTTGCTGCTTTTATCCCCACATGTCATATGGTATAGCAATCTGGGGTGGGCAGTCTGGGCAGAGCGATAAGATTTTCCGATTGCAAAAAAAAGCTTTGAGACTTATGTTTGGCATGAATAGGTCTCAGAACTGCAGAGGAGTCTTTACAAGAAACAAAATGTTAACTTTTTACAGTTTGTACATACTGGAGTGTCTTTCGTTACTCAAGAAAAATCACCTCCTGAAATCACGTTCCACTGCCGATTACAATCTCCGCTGACCTGGCTTGTTAAGTGTCCCTAAACACAATACCATATTTTTCGAAAAACAGACTTTAAACTCCGCCATTAAATTATGTAATAAACTTCCAGCCGCTTTACAATCAGAGACAGACGGTAGGAAATTTAGGAATAAAGTCAAGTTATTTTTGGTTTTTAAGGAATATTACAGTGTCCAAGAATATTTAGCAGATAAGGCCTCTACTTTTTTTTAATTTCTACTGTGTTTGTTTTGTACATATCATGACGCATATCAATGCTATTGTAAATAGTCAAATGATAATAAAGAATATTGATTGATTGATTCATACAAAACCTTCATTACATTCAAATATACTCCACATCTACACTTATTTCTAATTTCGGTCGTAGAATTTTAATGAGTTTGTGGAATTGTAAACAGGACGTTCCTCTTCTGATAACTGCGATCTCAACTAAACACGTTATTCACAAATTCAGACTAAAACTGTATTTGTAAATCTGGGCCCAAAATACAGTCTCGTTGAACTTAGCAAAGAACGCCTTTGTATATATCCTGGTTTACCATCATAACTATGTGCTTTCAAATGTGAAAATATATCAAGAATTCCAAATACAAAAACGCAATTCCAATAAAGAAACGTTGAAGGTTCTGTAAATATTAAATTATATATCACTTACACATGATTTTTGTAATTTGATACTAACTGTGTTTCAAAATGGTTTTGTTGCTTTTTTATGGAGTTAGCTTGAATATTTCACTCCAAGTGCTTATATTTTATTTTAATTACGGTTTTATTTTTTATATTACAAATGAGCCAAAATTACAATTTTATTCAATGGTTGTTTGATATTTATTTTTTTTATTTATTTTATTATTATACGTTGAAATATTTTTTAAAATGTATTGTGACATTTCAATTTTTGCTGTGCATGGAGTTGTATTACAGTCAAGACTTTGAGGTAAACAGTTGTTATGTGTGAACGATCGATTTGTAAACAGACGATCAGCTGTTATTTATTTTAACTTAATTTATTCATATGTATGTTTCTAACATTTGTTTTCTGTTCAACAATAAGTTATGTTTTGGGAATAAAACAGTTCAGTTTTTCAGTTCACACTAACATGTTGTGTTTTTAAATTTTGTGACGAGGATAAGTATTTATTTTGTTTTGTTTTGTTTTTAGGTAGTTGTGTTTAGTTTAACAGTTTTCTTTTGTTTTAAACTCCTGGCTAACCACAGGGAGAACTATTTATTTACATAATTCATGATATAGTGCTAGAACGGAACTTTTACAATCATCAGTACATCTTACACCTGCAGGAAAGTTTCCTTGTTGGAGTCCTGCCATTCTTAGGTCAACAAGGTGGCGCCCTAATCCCTGGCTACTATTAATGAACTTGGAAAAATTTAAATGGGTTATAGCTACTAAAAACTTTTCCCTTATACTTGGCCTGTCTCTTAGAAGAACCCCACCCCCTTCTCCCTGAGCTAGCAAAGTTTTATGCGGACAGGCGTGTCAACTGGCGCACGAACGTGGGGCCTATGCTATAGATTTTGGGAACAAAAGAAGAATTAAGATATACTATCAGATTTTTTTAAAGCATATAGTGTTTTGTGTTTTTATATAAGTGTCTTGTAAAAAGTATATGCAATTTTCTGATTCACTCTGGAACTTGGTGTCAATTATAAACATGAATGTGTATTATCTTCGCAGGCATGAGGTAGAATATGAACTTAAGATCAGAGGTTTAAATACTGATGGTAATGCAAATGAACTTAGAAGGCGATTACAGCAAAGCATGGCTAATAATGAGGAAATTAGTGTAGCTGTGGTCAATTCCTTAGATGTTTCGCAGGAGCTGGAGGAATGTGAGGAAAAGCTTCAAGACTTATCGACTTGTGTTGTTGACTATGAGGGTAATTTTAATGACAATGAATACCACCGTATAGTTGCTCGCTTGTTTCATCTTTATTTGCGTATTGGTAGGATTCCAGTTGCTGCAGATGCTGACAACGACCAAGAGAGTGACAAATCGGAGTTACAAGCTAAAACTAAGGAAATAATAGACTCTCTTAAGGCCCAGTTTTCAGGTGGGAAAGGCGATCAGGTGGATACGGCTAAGGTTGTCATTCCTTCTACACATCTGTCTGCACCGTCCACAACTGATTGTGGGAAGGAAGGCGATAGTAATGCTGGTGGCCATGTTTTGCCTGCACTTCGTATTCTTAGTCTTCGTTCAGATGCTAATATGGAACGTAATTTACCTGTACAGCGGCTCAGCCTACCTACTGAAATTAGGAAAGAGTCTGTGGTAGTTAACAGCTCAAATTCTGCGCATGTTGAGGAAGTAATGGATCCCAATCCTCTCAGGGAAACTTCTGGTCCTGGTGTCCGTCCTAAGTATGTTCCTGTTTACAAGTGGGGAATCAAGTTTGACAATAATGGATCTAGTGTTGCTGCCTTTTTGGAACGTGTTGAGGAACTGTGCAGAGATCGCGGAGTTACTCATAGTGAACTTTTTGAATCAGCTGTTGATCTTTTCTCTGGCCCCGCTCTTGTTTGGTACAGAGCTTCTACCAGTAGGATTCACTCATGGACACAGTTATCTAGGGAACTGCGAGAGGTATTTCAGCCCCCTGACTACGACTTCCGACTTCAGCAAGAAATTTTCAACAGAGTCCAAGGAGAACAAGAATCTATTGACCTGTACATGGCAGCTATGGAAGGCTTGTACGGTAGGCTATCTGTCCGGATTCCAGAATCGACTCGTCTGGCCCAGATCTTTAATAATTTGCACCCACAGCTGCAGGACAGACTTGCATTGTTTGAAATTAAGAGTCTAGATGATCTGCGTTTTATGGGACGTCGAGCAGAAGCAGGTCGCTTGCGAACTTCAAGGCCTAGACCTTCTCCCAGGATTGATTCTGCATTGGAACCTGATCTAGCTTACTGGGAACCTCATCGGAATAGAAGAGTGGTCACAGATAGAGTAGCTACCGTGCAACATAAATTCTCTGGTAGCCATTCTGACATCACCTGTTGGAATTGTGGAACAGTTGGTCACCGGTTCAAAGATTGTCATAGGCCCAGGAGGAAATTTTGCTATGGCTGTGGAAAAGATGATACCTTAAAAAGAGACTGTGTTTCTTGCCGTCCAAAAAACTTGCAGAGCAGGGAATCAGTGAAGTAATTGAAGCTGATTCCCAGAAACATTCCACTACTAACCAATTAAGTTATTTGATTAAGAACCAAATCAATGATCCTAGGCCGTACTTATCTGTCCGAGTGTTTGGCAAAAAGACTACTGCTTTGTTGGATTCAGGAGCCTCGCATACCATTTTGGGCAAAGATGGGATGTGGATTATTGATACTTACCCTGCTCATCTTCACTTGACTAATGATAAATTTGTAGAAACTGCGGATGCACAGCGTCATGAGGTTAGTGGGTTCGTGGTCTTACCTATCACGTTGAAAGGAAGGACGGAGCATTTGAAGATTTTGGTGGTGCCAACTTTACATCAGTCCTTGATATTAGGCATTGACTTTTGGGAAGCCATGCATATTGTTGCTGACTTTCACAATAGGGAGTGGCATTTTGCAAATAAACTGCGTACAGCATTTTGTAGCTCTGTTGATGGTATCAGATCAGAGGAGCATCTATCCGTAGACGAAAAGGCTAGGTTGAAGGAAATTGTGGACGGCTTTTTCAAGGACGAACCTAAAGTATTAGGCCGCACTGATCGAGTTCAGCATGTTATCGACACGGGAGATTCCCCAGCAATTAAACAACGGTATTTTCCGGTGTCACCAGCCAGACAAGCGCTTATAGACAAGGAATTGGCTCAAATGTTAGAATTGGGTGTAGTTTAGCCATCTAAGAGTGAATGGTCTTCTCCGATCTTCTTAATCGATAAGCCTGATGGCTCAAAGAGGTTTGTTGTTGATTTTCGCAAGGTTAATGCAGTAAGTAAAAAGGACGCCTATCCGTTGCCAAACGTAACCTCCATCCTTGACAGACTTAGGGATGCCAAATTTATCTCCAGTCTGGACATTCGCAGTGCCTACTGGCAAATTCCACTTGAAAAGGATAGCAAGGAAAAAACAGCCTTTACAATTCCCGGAAGAGGGCTGTTTCATTTCGTCACTATGCCCTTTGGACTTTGTGGTGCACCCGCTACATGGCAAAGATTCGTGGACAATGTGCTAGGTCCTGACTTAGAGCCATACGTGTTTGTCTATTTGGATGACATAATTATAGTCACACCCACTTTTCAGAAGCATCTAGATATATTGTCTGAAATATTTAAGCGAGTCCGTGAAGCTAAACTTACCTTGAATCAAGAAAAATGTAAATTTTGTAGAAGTGAGTTAAAATACCTGGGCTATGTAGTTAGTAAAGAGGGTCTACACGTCGACCCAGAGAAGGTAAAGGCCATTGTGAACCTTCCAGTTCCTAAGAATCAGAAGGAAGTCCGCCAAGTGTGTGGAACCACATCGTGGTATAGGAGATTTATTCCAGATTTTGCCAGCAGAATGTACCCACTCACGTCTCTCCTCAGAAAACGTTCAAAATTTGAGTGGACCCAAGAGGCTGACCAAGCATTTCAGGACATTAAGGCTTGTTTAATCTCTGCTCCAATCTTGACATGCCCTGACTTCACTAAACCTTTCATTATCTCATGCGATGCTTCAGGCTATGGTCTGGGAGCCGTCCTTAGCCAGAGTAGTGGACAAGGCGAGGTGGTGGTTGCGTATGCCAGCCGAACTCTAACAAGACAAGAGCAGAACTACTCTGCTACTGAGCGCGAGTGCCTAGCTGTAATCTGGGCCATTGAGAAATTCAGACCGTACGTTGAAGACACCCGGTTCACAGTGATCACTGATCACTATAGTTTGTTGTGGTTAAATAACCTTAAAGATCCGGTTGGACGTTTAGCTAGATGGGCTACACGTTTGCAATCTTATGATTTTCAACTAGTCCATCGTAAGGGTAAGGAAAATATTGTCCCAGATATGTTGTCCCGCTCCATGCCTATTTCTGAAGAGGAGAAAAGCCCTGAACAGCCTACTGTGTTTGCAGTTATGGAAATACCAAATGAGGTGAAAGATCGGTGGTACAACAATATGTTGAAAAGAGTTAAAGAGCAATGTGACAGTTATCGTCAGTGGCGTATTGAAGGTAAGGAACTTTGGAAGAAAGTTGAAGGGCTTGACCCATCACTCGATGAAGATACTTGGCGACTGGTACTACCTAAAGAATTGCGATCTATGGCGATTGAAGGCTGCCACGCCCCACCAACATGTGGACACCAAGGCGTATTGAAGACCTTCAAGAGGATGCAACAAAGTTTCTATTGGCCGAAGATGAGGAAGGACATTGCTTCCTATATTTCAAAATGTCACGTTTGCCAATGTACCAAATATGACCAACAACGGCCAGCTGGCATGATGGGCAGTTACCGTGGTGTGGATGCCCCTTTCAAGATGTTGGCTGCTGATCTCATTGGGCCTCTACCTCGATCCATGAAAGGATTCAAATATCTCTCTGTTGTTACGGACACATTTACAAAATTTACAATTTTACGTCCTCTTAGAGCAGCTACAGCCAAACTTGTAGCGCAACACCTGGAAAATGATGTATTTCTAATGTTCGGGATACCAAAATATATCATTTGCGATAACGGTTCAGAATATATTGGAAGACCTGTGACCCAATTAGCAAGGAGTTATAACTGTAAGATACTGCTTAATGCCAGCCGACATCCTCAGGCAAACCCTGCTGAACGTGTGAATCGTGACATCGTGTCTATGCTACGAGCTTATGTGAAGGACAATCACCGTGATTGGGACAAATATATTCCACAGATTGGTTTTGCCTTGCGCACCGCTCATCACGAGTCCACAAAGCATACTCCTGCGTTCCTAAATTTTGGGAGGGAACTTGCCATTTCCGGTCCGGGTTTCGAGGTTCTGCAAGATGGGGATACTCCAGATATTGAAGATTGTCAGCAATATGGGGAAAAATTGAAGGAGCTAAAAGGTTTCTACCAAGAAGTTTCTGACAGACTTAAGGAAGCGCATATGAGGAATGCCAAGAGATACAACTTTAGGAGGAGACACGTAGAGTTTAAAGTTAATGACCTTGTGCTAAAAAGAAATTACCCTCAGTCGGATGCTTCTAAACACTTTTCGGCGAAGTTGGCACCCCGCTTTATTGGACCACTTGTTGTGACACGGAAAATCTCAAGTTTAGTATATTCTCTGGCCGATCTAAAAGGAAAAGCACTTGGTAACTGGCATGTCACTGATCTGAAGAAGTATGTTCAGGATTAGAAAATTTGGGAAATTTTCTGGAGGAAGGGGAGTGTTTGTGACATTTCAATTTTTGCTGTGCATGGAGTTGTATTACAGTCAAGACTTTGAGGTAAACAGTTGTTATGTGTGAACGATCGATTTGTAAACAGACGATCAGCTGTTATTTATTTTAACTTAATTTATTCATATGTATGTTTCTAACATTTGTTTTCTGTTCAACAATAAGTTATGTTTTGGGAATAAAACAGTTCAGTTTTTCAGTTCACACTAACATGTTGTGTTTTTAAATTTTGTGACGAGGATAAGTATTTATTTTGTTTTGTTTTGTTTTTAGGTAGTTGTGTTTAGTTTAACAGTTTTCTTTTGTTTTAAACTCCTGGCTAACCACAGGGAGAACTATTTATTTACATAATTCATGATATAGTGCTAGAACGGAACTTTTACAATCATCAGTACATCTTACACCTGCAGGAAAGTTTCCTTGTTGGAGTCCTGCCATTAGGTCAACAAGGTGGCGCCCTAATCCCTGGCTACTATTGATGAACTTGGAAAAATTTAAATGGGTTATAGCTACTAAAAACTTTTCCCTTATACTTGGCCTGTCTCTTAGAAGAACCCCACCCCCTTCTCCCTGAGCTAGCAAAGTTTTATGCGGACAGGCGTGTCAGTATGTAAATATATTATTTTATTACTTTTTTATTTTTTTTTAACTTCACTCGCCAGTTTACATGGGCTACAGGAATGTGCGTGAACGTTATTCAAAGAGTCAAGTACCGTTCATTGGCTCAGTGGGGATTCGAACCTTGGACTTTGCCCTCCGCAGTACGCAGCCTAGCCACTGAGCCACCACGCCGGCATTCTACTAAATTTATATAAAGATATGTGGTAAAATATTATAATATTTAATAAATATAACTAATTATGAGTTATTTTGACTAGTTTTATTTGTTTCAGTTATTAATTTTCTCACTAGTAATGTAGGAATATTAATAACAAAAGAGGTACACCGAGTGTTAATTAAAAATATAAAAAAAACTAAACTATATTTTTTCATTTAAGCAATAAATAAGTCTTTCCAAAAAGTTATTAAGTGTCTCTCAATTAAAATGTTAAAACATCGACAAGCCCCAGTATCATTTTTCCAATATTTGAGTAAAAGCTAGAAAGTTGTCTGAAATTAAGGCAAATCCTCCAAAATCCCCCCGACCTCCGCAAACTCGTGATAAGCAGTGGTAAATTGAATTTCATCGCAACACGAAACAAACTTGGGCAATAATTACAAGTTTCGTAGCTCAGAAATAACTTAAGCACTTTGCAAACCCGGGGACATTTTTAAAAGCTGATTTCAATGGTAATTTGTATTTTAAACAATTTTAGTATAAATAAGAAAAAATAATGTATAAAATAGAGATGATAATTGAAAATAAAAAGTGCATCATGAGCTTTTTTTCATTCTCGTTTTGTGATTGTCAGTAAATATACTATCTATTCACCATTAAAAAAATAAAACTAAAAGAAAATTACTTGAAAATAAAACTTTAATTTCAATTACTTAAAGTGATATTTAAAAAAACATACAGGCATAAAAATATAATCCGAAGAGTGGGAGATTATAATTTTGAATTTATAACTATGATTCATTTATTAATGCAATAATGTCTTAATGTTAACAAATGTTGTGTTTTTTGTTTAGCTATGACCAAAAATTTAGTTTTACTGTAAAATTGTAACTATTATTTCTTAAATTTTTCTTCAAATTTTTAAAAAAGTTATGATTAATATCAATTTTTTTAGGGTTTTATAGTAACACTTCTTAAAATGTAATACACATAACACTATAGGGTTGTTTATATACTCTTTCATACTAAATATGCTTCATATACTAAGTGACAAAAATCAATGATAAATCTTGGCAACTCTAGTATAGAGCTTTTTACAACCTATCATGTGTCTACGTTATCTCTCATTAAAGATATCAAACTGTTTCCGTATTTCACCCAATAGCTTTAAAAAAAAGGGGTTTAAAATCCTTTGAAGTTTTAAAAAGGGGTTTAAAAAAATTGGTCGGTAGCGTAGTTGGTTCAATTCCAGCTTTATGTGCTTAAGGTTGTCAGTTCGATCCCAATCAGAGTCAATACATTTTGAGAAGGATCAGCTGATAATCACCGGCTGTTCATTTGTCATTGGGCTATTAATTAATGACAATTTCTAAGGAATAGTCGGCCTTAGTTTATAACAATGACTACATTCGCTCATCTACACTCATCACACTCATTCGAAATCCATATTCGCCCATATCTTGACGATCGGCGTATTATGAATAAAAAAAAAATAAATAAAAGCATGAGTCGTAAACATAATTTTTCACCAATATATTTTCCCAGTATTTTCCTCGTGTTACGTAAGTAACAAGCCCCAAGGCTTGACTTGACAGAGTTCAACATCTCTGGTTTCCGTAATTAAACGCTTTCAAACATGAAGCTAATTACATTGCTTTATGTTGTGGATTACAGGTCGACTAATGTAATCATCTTTTCCTTGATGTTGCACGTTCGTTTATTCATTATATAAATATATACTGTTCGTCAGAATATGGACTAATATGGATATCGAGTAAGAATAAATATTTCTACAAGTATTTATAGTAGTAGAGAATAGCTTTAAACAAGAATTAATTTTCCATAGGTTTTCTGCAATAGCTCCCCTTCTGCGTATTCACTCAGGCCACGTTTTAAATTCCCTGTTTCGAAACACAACACTACTTTTTTAAAACCCAGTTTCTTATAATAGTATCAAGACTTCAATGCTTTGCATGCTGGCATCAAAGTAGAAATGCCACTAAATAAGTTTAAAAAAACCAAAAAAAATACCTTACGTCGGTTTATTACATTGTTCATTCTTTTTCCCTTATCCACTAGACGATTTTATGGGTATTTTATAATTCTTAATGTACAAATGATACAATATCTGATTTTGATTTTAGTTAATTATTCTACAGTTCTTCATATACTGATCATGAAAAATCTGATTTTAGTTTTATGATAAATAATTATGTTTTTGTCGCCTATAGTTTATTGTAGGCGTTTTATTTGCAGCTTTAAACAAAAATGTAACTATTTTGATGTATTGAAATTCAATACAAAATCATAATATGAGACTTAATATTTAGTAATATCGTTTATGTTTGACAATATGGAATGATATTTATTAACAAGATTAAAATATTAAGGAAATATGTACAAGACAATAACATTTTACACACAAACGCTAAAGTCGATTTCGGAGGTGACTTTGGTCATATTGCTACAAAAAAGGAATGAAACTAAATTTCAACACAAACAATAAAATAAATAACATCCTCAAAATTAAAAATACAATAACACTGATGTATACAAATAAAAAATTTAGTGATTGTGGCTCTATTTATATTGGACAAAAAGGATATAAAGAACACCGCCCAACCCAAAACTGATCAAACAAAGGTCTACATTTCCACAGAATATTACTGAGCAAAATCATAATGTGAGGGAAATAAAAGACGATCTTGAAATGTTACATATATGCCACAAAAGCAACAAATTGCACACACTTGAAGAATTCAAAATATAAAAATATCTGAAAATTGATAGTAATGAAACTGTTTTAAATTAGAAACTACAATTTAGCCCTCATTGTATTTTTAATTTCATCATTGATAATTACAGAAAATCAGCTGATAAAAATCAAAGTACAGTGACTTAATATGTCTCCCCCATCCTACATTAAGTTACAATGGAAAATTGAATATTTATTTAATTTAACATAACTATAATGGATGTTCTTTTGATTTTCTACATTTTTATATTTTATTTATATATTGTTTTATGTTCAGTGTTGTATAGTTATTATCTTGGGAAAGATAGTTGTTGTGTTTTTTTATACTGATGATGGTATTTTTTATACCGAAATATGTCGTGCCAAAATAAAACTTGACATAAATTTGAACTGTTAACAGGTCAGTCTAAATATTTTAATATTTACAGCTCAGGTGCTATAAATTATTAATTCTTATTAAAATTATAATTTATATATTTAGTAAATTAATCTCAACTATTCAGTATTCAGTAAAATTCAGTATAATTTTTATCGGAGAATATGATATTTACTAAAATTTCTGATTTAATGTATAATTTGTTAATACTATAAAAGAAACTGTATTAATTACTAATTTTCTTTTCAAAATAACATTTAAGTTATAAAAATATGTAAACAGTTCTTTTACTTCTTATGCCCACATTCCCACATTAATTAAACATCCACTATCACTATTGGCTCTTCACAACACTACTATATACAGTAGAGATAGGGCCTAATTCGCCAAAAAACTTGATCTCCCAAGTTAATTAATTTTACAGTTAAATACAATGAAATTCTATACTACTATCCCATTTATATTTAAAACTACCATAAAATTCACTCATACCACTGGCCATAAGGTCTATACAATTATATTTCAAAATTATGGAATTTCATTTTTATTGATTTAACTAATTCAGGGACAGTATCCAATGAATAAATGGACAGCTTCTCCATTCATATATTATTATTATTATTATTATTCATTGGTAACACGCCGATGGTAGAGATACTGGTGAATATGAGAGTAAATGAGTGTGATGAATTTCAATGAATGAGTGTAGTCATTGTTACTTACTAAGGTCGACTGTTAATTAGAAAGAGCTATTCATTAATAGCCAAATATCCAGGGCAACTAAGGGACTTACAGTTTTAGGTGGAATCTGAACCACGTAGTCTTGGTCTAACTTTCAACTAACTGACAAGCCTGACAATCGGATACAAATTTAATAAAACAATTGGATGGAAAATCCAGCACTTTTATTTCATATTTGTAGTTTTATGGCATTAAGTGTCTTTACCAATGACTGATTTGCAAAATAAATACAAGTTTATGTAAGATCGTAAATTTAATGTCGTGTTAAAAAAAATTAAACATCCAAACCCAGGTTCAAATTATTTAGACGTTCAATTCATGTGCCAATTCATTCAAGGATATTACAATCTCCCCTTAAAGCTGAATTATTCCTGATATCGAAGAAGCTGTACACATACTGATAAAAAATGGCTCGGTTAGAAAAAACTCGAGAAAATTGTCCTTTTTCTTCACGTTCGTATAGATGTGATAACATTTTCTTTTCCATATTTCTTTTAGGCTTACATTTTAAATTAAGAATATTATTCTATATATCTATAATTTTACAAATCTAAGAAAAATTAAGTTTTAAATTCATTGAAAATCACCATTTCATTGTTATAACTTTTGTTGAATATTACTATTTTGTTTCAAGACTGATAAGAGATTTATTATTAGTTTTTCGTTTTATGTTATTATGATACCCTCTTATTTTTGCTCTAATCAAATTGCCTCGTTATTTCTTCTTTCTAGACCAACTACTTTTCATTATATTAATAACAAATAAATTTTAATTGTCAACGAGGAGTCATTTTAAATTTTTTTAATTTACCGTTTTTGCTATAAGTATTTATAAGTGTATTTTTTTTTTAGTTTTACATCATATAATTATGAAATGTGTGTATTATAAACTGTTTATTAAATGACATAATTGGGGTAAAAAGGGGGGAAACAGAAAGCAAAATGTTTTAATAACATTAGGTCATCCACTATTTACTTCCCTTTAATATTAACCGATCGTTTGATTATTTGTATTCATTTTCGAGAACTTTGAGGCCATAATTATTTATTATGGTGTAATATTTTGGGAGCCTTAATGCATGCAAATTTATTTCAAAGGTTATGTGTTCAGGAATTAGTAAGCAATCAATACCAACCACTCAACATCGGATATAGGTAATATTTTTTTATTTATTTATTTTTTTTTAACTTCACTCTCCAGTTGACATGGGCCTGCAGGCCTGTGCGTTAACTTTATTCAACGAGTGAAGTACCGACCGTTGGCTCAGTGGGAATTCGAACCTTGGACGTTGCCCTCCGCAGTCCGAAGCCTTAGCCACTGAGCCACCACGCCGGCATTGCTTCCAATCTAACGGACAGTAAAATTTATTGGGGTGTTATTGAAACGTTGTTTACGGAGATTGGTAAGAATTGGCTGCTCTTTTACTTTTGATACATTTTTTTCTAACAAATTACTAAATTACACATCTCACCACTCAATAGTATTTACACAAATATCTTACAATGAGTTTGTTAGTATTCGTTTCTTGTTTCTTTGCAAATAAATGCTAACTAGTTTCATATGAAGGTATGACAACATAAGTGGTGTAAGAATTATTTTTAGTATGATTGTACAAAATGGACATTTTATAATGAAGGTAGTGTTGCCTTCATTCTCATCACGTAGGCAATTTCCGCTCTACACTCCTGTAGCTGAATCACAGTACAGCGCCGTTAGTAAAGACGCAAAATCCCAGGGACAGTCTTTCAAGTATGTACAGGGTTTCCTGTATGTATTCAGCCAAACTTCTGAAGGTCATTCCTTAGGTTTGACTTATGTACAAATATTCATACAAAAAGAGACATATGTACAAATCTTCTATCTCGCACAGTTATCTGTCTGTATGTAATTTTTACAAAAAGATTAATATCTCATGTCTAAGTAACGTTATTTTATTACTGTATAAAGGTCAATACCACTGTATGTGTATGGGTGGGTGGGTGGGTCAACATCACTGTATGTGTATGGCTGGGCGGGTGGGTCAGTAGCACTACAGTTGGGCACTACTGTAAGCGCTACAAGAAATGCTCCGAAACAAACTGGTAAATCCAATGATTGACTTTTCGCCGAATGCGCTCTCCATGTGTAGGTTCTAGGAAAGTATCAAGATGAAGACCAGTGATAGCAGATTCCTATTGGATAATGAATAACCACAGTGGACGTAAAAATGATTTGGGAACAGCTTTTAGAGCAATAGAATAGTTATCAAGCAGCAGTGAATTAACGGAAACAAAAATCTCATTAATCTTTTTTTAAAAGAAAAAAAATTAATGTTCATGATTTTTACAAAAAAAATTTAAAAATCATGAACATTGGTATGAATTGTGTGTGTTTTCTTTATAGTATTCAGATACCATTTAAAATTCATTTTTTTACGATATTCTTTATTAAATTGGTGGTTATTTTATATTTTTATAACTATATATTTAAATACCTCAAAACTTATTAAAAGTATGTTAGTTACTAAAAATTCGAAAAATATAATAATGGTATCAAAATTTTTAAGCTCCAACAACAATTAACTGATAAATTTAAATTTGTATCAACTAAAAATTATTTCCTGGCCGAAGAATGCCGGTGTTATTAAACAAAATTTTCAATTTCTAAGTTCAAAAACGTGTTATACCATTATTTGTAGAAAAGTTTTTAAACTTTTTGTAACTTAAGTGTTTTTAATAAACTGTAAGGTTATTAAGATATTTAGATTTAAATGTTTTGAATGGCCGCCAATTTTAAAATGGTTAGTATACAAAAATTAAATTTCAGCTGAATATTAATACTGAATGTCAACATAAAAACAATTTTCATAATTTTATTTCAAACACCTTCAGAGATATTAACCTTTTTGTAAAAATCACATATAGACAGTCAGACAGACAGATAACGGCGCGAGATAAACGATGTGTACATATGTCAAATAAATAAATTAAAAAATTTCCTAATGGTCACAAATGCTAGTGACTGTAAAAAATACTGTATTTAATGCAAAAGGAATAATATACTTATATTGTACATAAGGAACAGGACTTTGGTAGGTTCTATATGAACGGTAAATAGGTGAATGAGCAGGAAAAAGTATTGTTAAAAGTAAGGGGAGCTGAACTATTTGGGGATTTGAAAATTGATTGAAGTAAAACATATCTTAGCATTATTACATTTTTAAATTAAGTCCATCTCTGTATACCTAATCTGAAAGTAATTTATATTAGATAGATAAATAAATACGTTATCTGGACTAAATATCAAACAAATATTGAAATACTTCCACAAACAACTAAATTTCTAAGATCGAATATCTAACAAATTCGTAAAATTGAGTATCATACTAACGTTAATCACTATGAAGAAATGAACAAAATCTGGAATGTCCATGTTGCACAGTAATCAGTGTAGGGAGGAGAACTGAGCATCTGGCTTGATAGTTAACTGTCAATCGGACCAATACTATGTTGTTCAAATTCTTCGTAAAGCAATAGCTCACTTATTTTTCCTAGCTATTGGGATATTAATAAATAGCTACTTTTAAGGACCAGTTGACATTAGGTAGTAAAAACCACTACTTTCGTTCATCTTCAGCCATCATACTCTTTCACCCCTCATAATCGCCCACATCCCTTCAATCGATGTCTTACAAATGAATAATAATAATAGTATAACTAGAATCTACAGTTTCCGGTGACAACCGCATCAAGGTACTATCTATAACATTTACAAGATGACCAGACGTTTCGCCCATTCTGTGATGTGGCATCCTCAGTGGTTTCTCTGAGACTGAAATCGGCAAGTGACCTTCCAGTTTTATAACAGGTGGTGGGGTGGGGACTGGTTGTCAAGTATGCTGGAGAGGGGGGCGGAGGCACGACCCACGTGACCTACGGTCATTGGCCGAAAAATCAATATGGCTGACTCTTCCATTTTATTTCAATTTACTTAAAATGGGTTCCCATGTCTTTGGCAGCCGTATACTATCATCCTTATTAAAATTATTTCTTCTTTTATATATTTCTATGGCTTCCCTTACGATTCTCGGGTAGTAATGTGGGATGCTGGCAAGGACTTTAGTTTTGTCAAACAAAATTCCATGATTACTTTTTGTGCTATATTCAGCAACAGCAGACTTTTCCGTATCTTCATTCTTAGTATGCCTTATATGTTCCTTAATTCTTGTGGAAATTAACCTCTTGGTTTCCCCTATGTAGACTGACCCGCAACTACATGGTATTTCATATACTCCAGGCATAGCTAGTGGAATTTTATCTTTGACTGGCCTCAGAAAATCTTTTAATCTATTCGGTGGCTTGTAAATGGTTTTTATATTTTCTTTACTTAATAGCCTGCCAATCTTTTCCGTTGTTCCCTTTATGTAAGGTAGATACGCCTTTTTTGGGGTATCCTTATCTTGTCTTTTATCTACTCTATTGTCTTGTTCTTTCTTCTTCAACTGTTTTCCAATAGTATTATTTATTTCTCTAACTGAATATCCATTTTGTTTTAATGTTGAATGTAATATTTGTCTTTCTTTCTTCCAACTATTTTGGTCTGAATGTGAATGGCTCGATTGATTAAAGTGTTTAAAACTGCATTCTTCTGTGCCGGATGATGATGGGAAGCAGCATTTAAATATCTATTGGTATGTGTAGGTTTCCGGTATACCGAGTGGCCTATTCGTCCATCTCTTTTTCTCACAGTTAAAACGTCAAGGAAAGGCAGACTTCCGTTATTCTCGATTTCCATTGTGAACTTGATATTAGAGTGAATAGAATTTATATGGTGCAGAAAATCATCCAATCTCTCTCTCTCTACCATGTGGCCACACAGCCCAAACATCGTCTACATATCGATACCATGCCTTTGGTTTCAAATCAGACGTTTCAAGTGCCTTCTTTTCAAATACCAATAGATATTTAAATGCTATTGGTATTTGAAAGATAAAATTCCACTAGCTATGCCTGGAGTATATGAAATACCTTGTAGTTGCGGGTCAGTCTACATAGGGGAAACCAAGAGTTTAATTTCCACAAGAATTAAGGAACATATAAGGCATACTAAGAATGAAGATACGAAAAAGTCTGCTGTTGCTGAACATAGCACAAAAAGTAATCATGGAATTTTATTTGACAAAACTAAAGTCCTTGCCAACATCCCACATTACTACCCGAGAATCGTAAGGGAAGCCATAGAAATATATAAAAGAAGAAATAATTTTAATAAGGATGATAGTATACGGCTGCCAAAGACATGGGAACCCATTTTAAGTAAATTGAATTAAAATGGAAGAGTCAGCCATATTGATTTTTCGGCCAATGACCGTAGGTCACGTGGGTCGTGCCTCCGCCCCCCTCTCCAGCATACCTGACAACCAGTCCCCACCCCACCACCTGTTATAAAGCTGGAAGGTCACTTGCCGATTTCAGTCTCAGAGAAACCACTGAGGATGCCACATCACAGAATGGGCGAAACGTCTGGTCATCTTGTAAATATTGTAGATAGTACCTTGACGCGGTTGTCACCGGAAACTGTAGATTCTAGTTATGACACCGGCCGCTTAAGCCTAAGTTCTAAGATTAAGTTCCTCTACGGGGAGGATATATTCAAGAAAACACGTTTATACGAACTAATGAATGTAAAACACAGTAAATTATCGCAAGATTAGCTTTTCTGAAGCGTTGCAGAGATAACAACATCTCACCCAACTGTGTAAAACTGAAACACCACAAAATAAACGGTTCTATCAAAAGTATCCTGAAAAAAGCAGAAATGTCAATTCTAAGAAGGGAAATCGGTGAAACAAGACACGAATTGTTCAAAATTAATAATGAACTAGTAAGGCTTCAAGAAGAATTATCAAGTGTCCTTAATTCAGCCGATTGGGAGATTATTCAAAACCTCAACAAAGATAAATCATTGAGAGTTCTCCAGCTAACTACAGAGAATCACAAGAAGAAATATACCAAGCTACAAGATGAATACTGTAAAAACAAGTTTTCAGAAAGTCAATTGGACGTTAGCAAAATTATAATTAATTTAACTGAAGATACCTTAAATCAACCCACAACTTCTTTACTTATGAAAGAATTTAACTATGCAGTAGCGCCTAATAAAATTCCAGCTTAAGAAATTATTTGCTCTGTAGAAGAAGTGATAAAGGATTTACCATCGGAAAAAGCTGAAGAGATTAGACAGGATGTATCAGTGGTGCTCAGGAAAGCTCGGCCGCCAAAATCTAATCTCTCTAGGAATGAAAAAGTAGCATTGAAGGCTTTGAAAGAAGATGACTCAAGAATAGTTATACCATCAGATAAAGGAAATGCAACAGTAATTATGAAGACGGAAGATTATAAAGTCAAAATGAAAGATATGATTACTAACGGTCCATATAAATTAGTAAGAAATCCGACTAAAAGAATTGCTTCAAGTGTATCAAAATTGGTTAAGTCAAACCCTAATTTTAACAATAAGACAAAAGGACAATTAATAAATTCTGACCCTAGGCCACCACTATTGTACGGATTACCTAAGATACACAAAGAAAATATACCGATGAGACCCATAGTAAGTTCCATAGGATCACCTACTTATAATTTAGCCAAGTTTATATCAAAACAACTAAGTGAAGCTGTAGGAAAAACTGAGTCATTTGTTAGAGATTCTAGATATTTTATCAGCCTTATCAGCCAACAGAAGTTGCAAGATACTGACATACTAGTAAGTTTTGATGTAGAATCATTGTTCACTAAGGTTCCAGTACCTGAAACAATTGAAATAATCAAGGAAATTCTTAACAACGATTTAGCAGAGCTAGCTGAACTATGCCTCACATCAACTTATTTCTTCTTCGATGGGAAGTTCTATGAACAAACTGAGGGGGCAGCTATGGGATCACCTCTATCACCAGTTGCAGCTAATCTTTATATGGAAATATTTGAAAAGAAGGCACTTGAAACTTCTGATTTGAAACAAAAGGCATGGTATCGATATGTAGACGATGTTTGGGCTGTGTGGCCACATGGTAGAGAGAGATTGGATGATTTTCTGCACCATATAAATTCTATTCACTCTAATATCAAGTTCACAATGGAAATCAAGAATAACTGAAGTCTGCCTTTCCTTGACGTTTTAACTGTGAGAAAAAGAGATGGACGAATAGGCCACTCGGTATACCAGAAACCTACACATACCAATAGATATTTAAATGCTGCTTCCCATCATCATCCGGCACAGAAGAATGCAGTTTTAAACACTTTAATCAATCGAGCCATTCACATTTCAGACCAAAATAGTTGGAAGAAAGAAAGACAAATATTACATTCAACATTAAAACAAAATGGATATTCAGTTAGAGAAATAAATAATACTATTGGAAAACAGTTGAAGAAGAAAGAACAAGACAATAGAGTAGATAAAAGACAAGATAAGGATACCTCAAAAAAGGCGTATCTACCTTACATAAAGGGAACAACGGAAAAGATTGGCAGGCTATTAAGTAAAGAAAATATAAAAACCATTTACAAGCCACCGAATAGATTAAAAGATTTTCTGAGGCCAGTCAAAGATAAAATTCCACTAGCTATGCCTGGAGTATATGAAATACCATGTAGTTGCGGGTCAGTCTACATAGGGGAAACCAAGAGGTTAATTTCCACAAGAATTAAGGAACATATAAGGCATACTAAGAATGAAGATACGGAAAAGTCTGCTGTTGCTGAACATAGCACAAAAAGTAATCATGGAATTTTATTTGACAAAACTAAAGTCCTTGCCAACATCCCACATTACTACCCGAGAATCGTAAGGGAAGCCATAGAAATATATAAAAGAAGAAATAATTTTAATAAGGATGATAGTATACGGCTTCCAAAGACATGGGAACCCATTTTAAGTAAATTGAAATAAAATGGAAGAGTCAGCCATATTGATTTTTCGGCCAATGACTGTAGGTCACGTGGGTCGTGCCTCCGCCCCCCTCTCCAGCATACCTGACAACCAGTCCCCACCCCACCACCTGTTATAAAGCTGGAAGGTCACTTGCCGATTTCAGTCTCAGAGAAACCACTGAGTATGCCACATCACAGAATGGGCGAAACGTCTGGTCATCTTGTAAATATTGTAGATAGTACTGTACCTTGACGCGGTTGTCACCGGAAACTGTAGATTCTAGTTATGACACCGGCCGCTTAAGCCTAAGTTCTAAGAATAATAATAGTATGTTATTGTATCATAAAGTCTCATTATTATTTTTTTATATTTAAAATATAAAATTATTATAAAATGGTATTTACCTATGTTAAATAGAAACAATACTTCCATTACTTTTAACTTTATATTTATTCTTGCTTAGGTATTGAAACTATACAGAGTGGAACAAATATGGAAACGCTTTCACAACTTTTGTATGACTTCCACTTGTTAAAATAAAATCTTGTAAATGATTGAGCATGGTTATAATTGAACATAATTGTTGACGCCATTAACGACATTTTATTTTTTTCAAGGGAACGGCCCACGAGGAGTTGAACGAAAATCTTCAAAGTAAGTCTAGGTCGAGTTTGATATCAAATGAAAGGTCTATTCAAGAGAAATTAGTTGCCGCAAAGTGGACTTTGAAAGGTTTTTCCTTTCCAGAGTAGTGGTCATTTGAATTTCAAAGCAACTAATTTGAACAATATTATTTATCCGCTACTTAACAGTTTTAGGTAAATTCTAATCGAAGACTTTTACTTTATGTAACACAATAATTCAACTAAATTAAACTATCAAATTACCTCTGGAAAAATATAACGTTGTTGTGAAAGCGTTTCCATATTTTTTCCACCCTGTATATAAATTATAATGATTGGTAGAGACGAATTATAACACTTAACTTTGCCTGTTAAAAGAAATAATTATTGTTTATTTACTTCTACAGAGTGTCTGATAATTAATATATATTAATAATACTAATGAGAAGTCCCCTCCTTAATTATTCAATGAATATCAATAATAAAAAGTGAAATTCCTATTGTATAAGCACTACTTCTTGTGTATAACGTCGTTTTCAGTTATATGTACAAATCAAATGGCCTTTTATCGCACACAAAAAAGGTCAAACAAATGAAAGATTCCCCGTCATCCTGAAAGTTGGCAGGATGAATAATCTGTTCGTTACGGGAGCTCACGTAGTCCTGTTCATTTTCCACTGAGCGTGATTCTATTTACAATTAAATCCACTTTGATGAATTACTTTGTTATTGCTGATCGTGATTGAAATTCTCAAATACTTTTTAATTTGTTTAATCCTTTGGCTTGGATCTTATATTTCATGTAGAAAGGAATTTACTCAACATACGTTAATATCCTTATTTACATGATACTTGAAGCCATTTCATGTATATTTTAACAATTAAGGTGTCAAATATATTCGTCCCTATTCCCATGTGTTTAATACTTTCTTCATTGTTTAATATTTCACCCAATATTTTCATAGTTATCTGTGCTTCAAAGAAAGCAAGTTTTTTCAAAGTTATCTGTACGTTTTTTGCTGTAAGATTAACATGGAGAGATATTTAAATTAATATAAATGTAACATATTAAATTAATATCAAGTGCAACTAACCCTTTTATGCAATATGTGAAGCCATTTTTTGTCAACGTAACTCCTCCCTTATTTCTTGACCAATTTTAACAATAGTTTAAGTTTCAAAAATGTTCCTATATCTGTTTTTATGCAATAAGGTATTAATGCTTCAATACTTTTACCCTAAATGGTATAGGAAGCCCAAAAAGGACGTTTTTAGGCCATAAGAATAACATGAAGTGAGATTTAAATGAGTCTCAAAGAAACAGCTGTTCTAATGTAAATAACGATTTCCAAAATGTTTAACAGCTGTTTGAATGTAAACAATGATGTTTGTAATATTCATTTGGTTAGATCTGGCATAATGCTAAACAAGGTAAGGTTGTATATGCATAGTTTTATTCATATTCAATTTTAGGGCTCCATTTTACTGGAATTTTTATTAGTTTTCATTAGTTATCTAATGCAATTATTTTATTTATTTAAATAATCTTTATCTGTTAAACATAAACAGATGAAACAAACACGTTTAAAACAGACTAATTTATGTTATTGGTTATTTATACATATATAACAATGCAAGTAATGTGAGTGATATAACGTAATTCAATTAAATATTGTGATTTTATTTTATTCAGCTAACCTACAATTATTTGTAGTCAAACGTCACAGGCCTAGGTGTAACGAGCGCAGTGAGCGACGGTTTGGCACGTGAAGCGAACAGGTGTGTCCCTTAGTGATCTTTATAAAGTTTACTATGTTAACACCTGTTGGAATTTAGATAATGTACTATACGAGGATATGGAGCTTTCATATTTTTTATAAATAGTAGGTTTTTAACCAGTGGAAATTTTATCTACACAGTACAAAAACGGACGTCTTTCTGTGTCTCTATCTGTTTATTAATTAATAATTACTAAACTAAGCTTTCAATTGTTCAATTGTCATGAAAAGTTTAAGACGTCATGTATCTTTTCATCGGGCTGGTTTAAACATGGTTTTAAATAAAATTAAATGATTTTTTTATTTCTTTTAACTTCATTCGCCAGTACACATGAGCCTGTAGGCCTGTGCGTGAACTTTATTCAACGAGTGAATTACCGATCGTTGGCTGAGTGGAGTTTCGACATTGATCTTGCCCTCCACCGTCCAAAACTTTAGTAACTGAGCCACCACGCCGGCATTTTGAATTAGGCTTAGTAATAACATTAGTGTTTATATTAATAAATAGGTTGCACCACAAGTTCATTAAATGAGATACTATAAATACACTAACAAAATAGTGCACCTACTAATATTTGTAGTAAAAAGTAACAGAACAGTGAAATGGAGTGAAATGGCAGGATATGGAATGAAGTGTAATGAAATTGTGTGAAATGGAATTAAATGGAATGAAGTGGAGTTGAGTGGAGTGAAGTGGAGTGGATTGGAGTGGAGTGGAGTTGATTGGAAGTAAATGGAATGGAATGGAGTGGAGTGGGGTGGGTGGAGTTAAATGGAGTTAAATGGAATGAAATGGAGTGAAATGGAATTAAATGGAATGTAATGAAGTTAAATTGAGTGAAATGGAGTGAAGTGGTGTGCAGTGTTGTGAAGTGGAATGAAGTGGAGTGACGTGGAGTTAAATGGAATGAAACGAAATGAAATGAATTGAAATGAATTCAAATGAATTGAAATGAATTGAAATGAATAGAAATGAATAAAAATGAATAGAAATGAATTGAAATGAATTGAAATGAAATGAAAATATCTTTATTCCTTCCATAACAATACACATCATACAAAGGCTAATTTCTCACGAGCGCAGTGATTGGTGGGATGGCACTCGAATTGTGCAAGGGTGTCCTCTGGTTTTCTTATATTATAATAAGTCAAAAATTGTATGCAACATTTATTTTTAAAATGTTATAATAACTAATAGATCAAAAAATCAGATATTCAGACTAACAAACAAATTTTAACAAAGTGTTCAATCAACGTTATGAAAATGTCGATATTATCAAAATTTCTAATAAGGGTAATAATACCTCAGTTACTTGACCACCAAGCGATGCTAGTTATCTTAGCGGTGGTAAATCAGACAGCTGGCTCAGTAATAATATAAACGGCTTTATTTAAATATTTACACTCAATAAATTGTATTAAAACATAAGTAAACTGCTATGCTAACTAGTGGAGTGATGCCGTAGCTTTGCATTGCGACCACTAGGATCGCTAGTGTCAGCCAGTCGGACTTTTTCTCAAGAGTAAGCTTTGGACTGTGTATTATTAGACTGTACTAAGACGGTGAATGTCTTGAAGAAGTATTTAATTTTAAAGCAAACATCAAAAATTATGACGACCTTACGAATCAACAATAATTTTAATTGTGAGACAATTAATATAAATTGTTGTAATCTTTTAAGAAAGCAAAAAGAGAAAATGCAAGGTTTCAACAGCCACTGTTGTAACAAAAACAACCAACTATCACCACAACAGGGTAAAAAAATAGGTATAAAAATAATCTTAGCTGAAAACTAGTTTCATTTCTTCATAAGCCTTTCTAGTCTAAGGATGTAGGACGTGATTTACTAAAACCAATCTCTATGATTTGTTTAACTATTGTGCTTATTCTACACGAACTCGTGTCACGTACACTTGCATTGTGTCACGTACACTTGCATTGTGTCACGTACACTTGCATTGTGTCACGTACACTTGCATTGTGTCACGTACACTTGCATTGTGTCACGTACACTTGCATCGTGTCACGTACACTTGCATCGTGTCACGTACACTTGCATTGTGTCACGTACACTTGCATTGTGTAACGTACACTTGCATTGTGTAACGTACACTTGCATTGTGTCACGTACACTTGCATTGTGTCACGTACACTTGCATCGTGTCACGTACACTTGCATTGTGTCACGTACACTTGCATTGTGTCACGTACTTATTTGTTACTTACAACTTGTTTGTTGTCACCTCTTCTTATTTCAAGATAATATATTCGTTGGTTTAAATTTTTTATAAACAAAATATCTTATTTATATTTTGTTAATTTACTGCAGGTTATGAGAGTTGTCAGTATGTAATCGATTCTTTCAGAGTTGAGTTTTATATGAATTTCGTTGTAGGAGCTATCGAGTTTCTCGGTAAATATGACACGATCATTTTCACCTCCATGATTACTGACACTTGTGTAGATGCATTTAAGAAATCCGATTTTAGCTAATGATTAAAAAGTCCAGAATAATACTTCACATAAATATACAGAAAATAAACACATTGCTCATTTCGTACTTCAGGTTTAGTCTCCGAAAACGTAAAGTTAAGAGAAACAAAACATCATTCAAAGAACAAATTTGATATAAATGGCCTTGAATGAGACGACCTTGGAACGAGTACTGAATTAGATGCTCTTGAAATAAATACTGAAAGAAATGCTCTTCGAGTGACTTCTAAGAGAGATGCTCCTTGAATGAGTACTGAATTAAATATTCTTGGAATAAGTAATGGAAGAGATGCTCTTGGAGAGAGTACTGGAAGAAATGATCTTGGAATGAATACTGGAAGAGATGATCTTTGAGTGAGTAACTGAACAAGATGCTCTTGGAATAAGTTTTGAACAAAATTCTCTTAGAGTGAGTACTGAAAAAATGCTCTTGTTGTTAAAGGAGATACTCTTTGAATATTAAAAAAGGTGGAATACTTGTCTTTTTCTGGTAGGTAAATAGCCATCTATAAAGAGTCATATGATAGATCTTCAATGTGATTAAATAGGTTTTTAATATAATAAATGTTCAATGTAATTACATATATTTTTAATCTACTATAAGTCGGTCCTCAGCCACACGTTGCCGTGTCCCTTATAACCATCCGTATAATCAAAGTCGTTTTTTACTGTCCCACCCTCCTCCCACATGCTATTCTTTTTGACGCTTAGTTGTAAAACAAAGCGTCATTTTATTCAGATGTCACTATTTTTATTTGCCACGTGTTTTTCTAATTGTTAAAACAATAAACCTAGGTGTGATATACAAAATAGTATAAACATTTTATAAAATACATGGTTGGAAAGAGTTCATACTTTATAGAACTGTTAAAAATATACATGCTATCAAAATTTGAGATGTAGTTCTGGATCACCCAATTTCATGAAACAAACCTCTTATTGTTCACTTATGTACCATAAATCCCAGCAGCAATAAACCTACAAAGGAGTCAGAACTTACTTGTGTCAAGTTATATTACATCAGCCAAGGGAATGTATCCCTTGGCAGCCATTTCATGAGGTATTCTTAAAATTTATGTTTCCTCTGATTAGGTTTAGTAGATAGATAATAAACAAAACTTTTAACTTTACTGCGATTTTTATCTATTAAGTTTAAGTATTGGGGATGTTTTTAATTAAAAAGTATGTATTAGTTTAAGGAAAACATTATGGTGATAAATAGTATTAATGCGAATATAAATGAAGGTCATATTATAAATGATTCGATATTGTTCAATTTTTTTCTTTTTTTTATCATCGTTATGATAATACTATTGAGTTTATTTCTGAAATAAGATTCAGAATACGCTCATAATTTAATTCTTCATTTTGTAAATTAAATTTTAATTTACAAGGTATTAGGATAAACACAATTTCAATCCAATCTTTTTCCAATTCCAACTTTAAACCCAACAGGCTCACTGGATGGTCTTGATGGACGTACAAACCCAGACATGTGCTCTCTGGCGTGAATAAAATCATGTATGAAAATTTAAAAATTGAAATAAAAGTTACTAATATTTTATTAATAATTTAGGGTTTTATATTATGTGAATAATAACTATCATTTACTAGGCCTAAGAAGCATTTGCTCTAATGAAAAAATGATAAAATACTATTAGGTCCTAGTACTTTCTGGAAATTCTTAAGCACTTACTAGGAGTAGTAAATACTAGGGGCATATGTTAGATGTACATTCTGTATCGACGGTACCCCACCACTAACTTACTGCCTGATCGATAAAATGGTTTTTCATTTATACCTCAACTCGTGAATAATTTTTATGTACTTACTTTTTCATTGAATGAAAGTCTTAAAAATAACAATTGTAAATTTAAAACATTTACTGTACAGATCCTTAACGCATCCTTCCAGCTTAATGCTATTTTGAGGGATATAATATAAATGCATAATTTTATTAATATTGTGCAGAATATAACATTCACAAAAGTAATTATTAAAATTCTCTTAAGCATTATAATTAAAATATACAATACAAATAATATTGTAAACAGATCTTTATAAAAATATATACAAAGGAAGGGCATAGGTATATGAATAAGAAATTCTTCAACAATGAAAGTGAAATTTATGCTTATCTGCCTGAATAATCTGTCATTTATTCTGGTAAAAACCAGTATAGTCTAATATTTGTTTCCACTCCCTATTATCTTTTCAAAATGATCCTGTCAAATCCTGTCAACGGGTGATATGCACCTCAAATTTGAGCACGCTTTTTTGTTAACAATTACTGTATAGATCGTAAAAATGGATTAAAATAGGTCTATCCATCGTGCATGGTAAAAATAGTTTGTACTTATAAGCCTATATACTTCTGTAAAAGCAAGTTTCAGTATAATTCGAAGTAAAATCATCAAATACAGTTTGTTTTACAAAATAGATTTGAAAAAAAGGCTTTTTCACGTATTTTCTTATACATTTCTTAGTACAGTAAAAGGCTAACTGGTGCATTCTTACAATCATGCTAGTTTCTAAATTATAAAAATCCCTGTAGTCTGACATTTAATAAATGAATAAAATTTATAGTAAAAAAAAAGGATTGATAATTTATTGTTGAGGGGATTTCTGTGTCATAAGTGAACAATCAGAACAATAAGTTAGTTTAATGAAAGTGGGTGATACCAGAACCACGTCTTAACTGCTGATAGCATATACTTTGAACATAATTTTTGGAAGTATATATTATAAAAATGTTACAATCATGTATTTTATAAAATGTTTTGTATATCACACATAGGTTTATTTTTTAAATAATTAGAAACAAAACAATAACAAAAAGTATAGTCCGTTGCTACAATTATTAAGCTCAAGTCCTTAAATATAAAAAAAATCGCAAAAAGTGTTATTCACAATATTATTAATGAGAATATAAACAGAAAGTTAAATTATATTTATTTCTAATTAATACATCATTTTCCATAACCCCCATATACTATTATCTATCTTATGCGAGAAATATGTATGAACCCATATAGTCATACATATCTCTCATATATTTAGTTTGCTGTATTTCTTCACCAATTCTTTGGCAGATTTGAACTGCGTTAAATCCGATCAATGGCTATATAATTCTAGTTTTGTATTATTCATAAATAATATTTTTAGCGGTCACAAATAAAATATTAAATGAGTGATAAATAATTATAAGTGATAAATTAACAGTACAATAGCAGAAAATGCACGACCTCAATGCATGGTTTGGTTATATGAATACTAAACTTGTTAATGTAATAGTTCATGGATTATAACAGTTAGTTTATCTCATAATTAAATCTATAATGAGATATTTAAGTTTTGATGTTTTGGAGTAACGCTTATCCTGTATTTACATAATTCTGTACTAATAATACTAGGATATACTAACTCTGCTAGCTACATGAGTATCAGTGGAAAACAATAGCTCGTTGATTTAGTACACAATTTTTTAATGTCTTCTTGAATGTTATCTATACTTTTGAATGAAACAAATTTCAACCAAGATTTAGGATCTTTATTAAATGACGTTTTTCGAGAACAAGCCTATATTAATCAGCCACTTCACATTTAAAATAAGAATTAAATATAATTATTTTTAAAACAGAATACAAATATTATTTTAAAATATTATCTTAGAGAGACAAATATATTTACTTTAAAATGTTAATAACAAACATTTTTTAAACATATTTAACACGTAAACTTTAATCATGAATAGATATCAGCAGTTTTGCCAACTACTGTATTAACACTGGCCACAGTATTTCAACAGACAATTTAAAATTATTAAAACATGTAGTATCCCAAAATATATACCACGATGTCCATATACGTGAGAATCATAGTAAGTTGATAAAACAGATTCCGAAAACTTGACAAATCATAAAGATCGACTAATACAAAATTGTATTTTCCTTTCAAAAGATGATTAACTCAAAATTCAGTTTATAATTATAAAATCATACAAAACTAAAATTTAAAATGTATGTAGACATAATCATATATATATATATGATTATGTCTACATACATTTTAAATTTTAGTTTTGTATGATTTTATATATATATATATGATATATATATATATATATATATTTATTTATTTATTAAATGTGAAGTATCTGTTGAAAATAGCCTTGCTATTGAAAGGTCTTACTTAATAAAGGTTTTAATATTGGTTTAATATGGGTTTCATTCAAAAGTATATTAAATAACACTAGGCTGTAGCTTTCTTCTTCGACATACAAAATTGTTTAATTGTTGTATTATAAGGCTTGCACAAGCTTATGGTAATAAATTTCACATGTCAATTAATGTTAAAATCTGTAGTGTATACTTTTCTTCTTCAGCTTAGACTTCCGAACTACCTATTCACTGCATAGGACCAGGTTTCCTCTTACAGGTAATATAAACTGGCTTATGTAGTTGCTATTGGATTACCCAGACTCAATATTACTCGTTATATATTGCTTTTCATAAGTACGATAGCTAATTTTACTTAATTAAGATAACATTTGAAATATTAATGGGCAAAATACACTTTTCTTTTTGGAAGAACTTATCATCAGTTCACATGGGTCTATAGTTCTGTGTATGAAATCTATTCAACGAGTGAATTACTGACCGTCAGCTGACTTAGGGATTCGACCCCAATCCGCTTCATAGTTCGAAGCCTTAGCCACTAAGCCACCACGCCGGTACCTTCTTCTTAGCTACTTTATATTTTATTGGAACCTTTAAAAAAATACTCCAAAACGATTTACTTTTTGTTTATAGCTTTCTAGAGCAATAGAAATATTGCCTCTGATACCTTACTCACCCTAAAGATTTCTCTAAGTCTTTCAAGCAAAAACTCATACATACACATTTAGCATGTTGTAATGTTATAAGTAGTTTATTAATTAGCATAATACGTGTTGGTACATATACAGTACAAGTAAACATCACACAACACAAATTTATCAGAATATAAGCACAAGATGCACAAATATTATGGTGATCGATTTTGGTGAACCACGCTCATCTTCCTCAGGCCAGAGGGATTTACAAAAAATTCGATCACCATAATATTTGTGCATTTTGTACTTGTATTGTAATAAATTTGTGTTGTGTGACGTTAACTTGTAATGTTATAAGATCACGTACGTATTAAGGTCATGACCCCCCCCCCCCCACCCACCAATGAATGTACGTTGGTAATGACCCTCAAACACACGTACATTTGTAATGACCTTTCACACACACGTACGTTGGTTATGATGTTTCCACTCACCCCCTTCATCGTTTATTCTCTCTGGAATTTATAATCTCTGGAATTTATTCAAGGAGTGAAGTACCGTCTGTTAGCTCATTTGGGTAATCGAACCATGGACAATGCATTCTACATTCCGAATCATTAGGCACTGGACGTAAAACGAATCCTAATCATATTTTGTGCTATTTTCTTGTGGGTGCAACGAAACAAGTTTAATTAGTAATATAGAACCATCTTTTAGTCTTAAGATAGTCGTTTCTACGTAAAAGCAAACAAAGAAAATCCATGTCTCAATGTGATAGGTGTAATATTAAAGATGAACTACTTTTATTTCATCTATATTTTAATGGCTTATTAGTTGTCAAGCAAAACAGTAAAAGTCATTTTTTTGTCAGCCGTGTAACGCCACCAGGAAAATGTATTGTTTTAAAGATATTTTTTACTGTAATAAATCACGTGAGAAATTTTCCTGATCGAGAACTTTTTATAAATCATATTAAAATACTCAGTTGTTAAACTCTACTTATAAATTGTATACAGAATTCCAAAAGTTATATCGAGTTAAGTTAAAGTACTCATTTCAAGTTTCTTTTGATTTTCTACACTTCGGCAGTACTTTGACACCAAAGCAGCTTAGGATAAGAAATCGTTTGGTCTAATTAAGTGTAAATGAAGCATGTAAATCCTTTTGAAATACGAACAAAGAGGGCTTGGACCCACTTTATTTAATTGCTGGAAAAACAAATCTCATCAAACGAAGGTATTCCTTAACGACATTTTTTATAAAATCTTCTCTTTCATCCATAAAATAATTTGTAAACTGTAAGCGCAACTATTCCTAATGTTTTAAAGAATAAAATCTACATTAATAAGTAGTAAGAATGTTGAATGAGATTTTGCTAACAGATAAACATTGCATCTGTATCAGCTATATGACATTAGGTTCTATGAGGGGCTGTATTTTCTAACTGACTTATTCTTTTAACCTTCAGTTTGCACTTTTTTATTCTACAAACAAAGTCTTTAAAATGAGGTATAACTCGAGGTAGGCTTACATTTAAGATTTTTAAGACTTCCTTCATGAGCCATCCCCTGGCTATGCGAAAAACAAATAAAATAATTCTATGTATTCATTGTTAAAGCCTCCTGAGCTGTAATAATAAGGTTAACGTACCTTAGTCATCTTCAGCTACAAAATCATATTTATTGGATTACCGTAAAGTGTTTGACAACGTAAAGTGGATGTGACCGTGGAGTTCTTGCTCCGAAACCGGTAATTCAATAAATAGGATTTTGTAGCTGAAGACGACAAAGGTACGTCAACTTTATTATTTGTCATAAAATATGTTTGGCAGAGGAACATATAAATAAGTAAAAAGTTTCATTAAGTTTCTTTCAATGGTTTTAAAATTAATAATTATAATGCAGACTTTTACCCAACCCTGTATATAAATATATATATATATATATATATATATATATATATATATATATATATATATATATATATATATATATATATATTTTCCAAGAAGAGGCCGATCTCTTTTTAATCTAATCTACCAATTCCTCATAGACCACTGATATGTACGAAAACTTATCAAAGAGAGTAAGGGAAATAACCATTACAGTACAAGGTAAATATTACTGATAAAAACTAACATTCAAAGACAGGATTCCAACCTTCCCTGTCACTAACTCAGGTACAAAGTCTTGAAGCCCAAGACCGCTCGGCCACTGGCTCTCCTAAATACACAATCAAAATTACAGAACAATTCAGTTAGTGTTAGTTCAACATCTTAACCATCGAACAGTCAAACGATTGGTCGAATGGAATACGTATTAGCTAAACTAATCTGTTTTAAGAGTTTCCTATAAAACTAAGGTATTCATAATGCACTAATATTTAACTCTATTTGTAAACGGATTGAAATTTAAATTCGATTCTATTACACATGTCTGGCAAAATATTATTATTTTTATCTATAGATACTAGTGGTGACAAATGTTTACTAATAAAATGCAATTTATGTCTTTACATTTAATAAAATAATAAAAACTAAATAGTATAAATAAACTGACTAAATGAAAACCAAACGTCCGGCGTCTTACTAATGAATGACTACTACTGTTTTACTGAATTATGCTTTCCTCGACCTAAAAAAAATAGGAATTTAAATTAAAAGTTACATTGCTGATGAACATACACAACATAATGTATTTTTCAAAAGTATTCCATAGCTAATGTCTCGAACTAAATGGAAGACAGATTGAAGTTACTTTGTGAGCCTGGAAGTTAAATTTGGAAGAGTGATTTAAGCTCATTTATAAGCCAGAAATCTCTGTTTGGAAGGGAAATTTAAGCTACATTGTGAGTTCGGAAACTCGTTTTGGAAGGGATATTTAAGTTACTTTGTGAGCCCGGAAGATCTGTTTTGAAGGGAGATTGAAGATTATTTATGAGCGTGAACGCTCAATTTGAAAGGGATTTAATTTACTTTGTGATTCCGGAAGCTCTATTTTGAAGGAAGATTAAAATTACGTTGTGAGCCTAGAAGATATAATTGGAATATATATTTAAGTTAATTTGAAAGCCTGGTAGCTCTATTTGGATTTTAGATTTAAGTTACTTTACGAGCCTGAAAGCTTTATTTTGAAGGGATGTTTTAAGTCTGAAATATATTTTTTATTTATGTAAACAAAACAATTTTAAAATAACCGTATCATCTATTTTAATCATGTGTAATCAATAACTAATGTTATATACACAAATATAAATGTACACAATGATCGTAGGTTTAACCCAAGTTGACCATAGGTTCTACCACGGGGTACATGAATTACCACGGGGTAATTCACGGGGCTACATGAAAACTGTATAGAATTGATTGGTACACGTATAGTGGAATTGACCCACACGCCCACCACTCAGTGGATATTGGTGCAGTGGTTATGGCCATCTCACCCACCCATACACATTTTGTATAGCATTAACAAGATAACACTAAAACAACAAATAATTTTAAAAGCTTTAAGAAACCGCTAAACAGTTGTTTAATTGGTACTTTTAGTGTTAATTGTTTTTACTAATAAGTAAAGCTTCAAGTAACGACCACGTCAAGGTGTTATCCAAATACTTACATCACCAAACGTTTTACTCATGCAGTGATGTGGCATCCTCAGTGGGATCTCTGAGACTGAAGTGACAATACAACCACCAGGCTATATAGTCAGGACTCACCAAATCAGTTATGCAGGGGAGGGGGCAGTAGCAACCACGTGACACGCCTTGAACCTGAAATAAGATATGTTAGTTGGTTTGTCTTAAAAAGAGCTTCTGAAAGAACTGGAGTTTATTTTGGTAGAGAATACTTCTGATTTTCATCTTTCTTATTATTATAATTATTTTTTTTTTCTATTTTGTAAAAAATTAAATACATACTTATTTATGAAAGAGTTAATCGTAACGCTTAATCAACACCAACTGCTGTGTGTAAAACACACTACACGAGTTTTATGAACAAAAATCGACATTATTATTTAATATTTATGAATATATGTTTATATTGTAATAATAATTGCAGCTTAAGAGAAAAATTGTACCATCATACCTTGCGAGAGTATCTAAAAGTGTCAGAATAGAAAATAGTTTTATTTCATTTGACTATAATATTGATAGAAAACCTAGTTTTTATTTAAGAAACATAATGACAGTAAAGCCAATTTAGCTTGGCATGAGAATGAGCTGTCCAATTTCGTAGAATTTATTAAATTTTACATGTAATTTTTTTTAAAGTAGACCATTATAAATAAAATTATGAACTGATAAACGAATCATTTTTAGCAAACGAGATTTATGAAAAGAATATTGCATTTACTATTATACCAACGTAAAAATAAATACTTTACCAAACGTCTAAACATAATTAATTTTACGATTTATATTGTGAGAGATTTCTTGGCAAGCAATTTGTAATGTAAATTTAAACGCAAATGTTATCACGCTCTCTGGAAGATGAATTGACCTACGTGACTTTAAGAACCGCGGGACGGCAGGTCACAGAGATATTCTTTGGATTAATCACGTTTCGTGTGAATCATCTTACATTACTACATGTTCGATGATTCGTTTCATTTAAATTTTTAAGTATATAGTCAATGGGGATACGCATTTCCTTACAACACGGCAACGTAAACAAACGTCAGACTTGCTTATCACTGTTAACATTATTCATTATTCAGTAGAAAGACGCCGATCTTAGAGATATTGACGAGTATGAACGGCGAATTAGTGAGATGAATGAATGAAAACGTCTTTATTGAGCCAGCGTTATTCAAAGTACAATTCTTTGTTTTTTAATACAACTGTTGTCAATAGTTCTTAAATTAAACATATTGAAGGTACATTTTGTATCAACTGACTAATTATTACTGGCATAAAATAAATCCTTCAAACCCCTTTTAAACACTGAAATGTTTTGCCGATTTGAGGTCAGTTGGAAGGACATTGTAGGCTTGGGGTCCGAAATAAGAAAAAGCCTTCTTCCCGAGTTCAGTTCTGACCCGTGGCAAGTGCAACAAGCCTTCCTGCCGAGTGAAGCGAACGCTCACCTCAGACCTGAAAACCAGTTTCCTTCTGAGATATTGGGGACACTCCGTTAACAAAGTTTTATGAACAATGATAGCAGTTTGAAGGTCACAACATTGTTTAACTGTCAAGATGTTTGCCTTCGACCTATACTCGCTGGTATGATCTGACTTTTTTAAGTTGAAGACAAATCTCAGATCACTATTCTAGAGTCTTGTGAGAATATACATATTTTCCTGAGTAAGGCTGTTAGCAAAAGAGGGAAGAGCATAATAAATAAATGGAAGAACTATAGCACGAAGTATTTCCAGTTTGGTTGAAATTGGCAGAACAAACCTAAAACTATTAAATAATCTTAATTTAGCAATAACTGTTTCACAGATGTGTCTCACATGTTCAGAAAAAATTGAGCCTAGAGTCTAATTTGACACCAAGGAATTTTAATGAATTGCATACAGGTAAAGGCTTATCATCCAGAAGAAATTCCCAGTCACTATTCTTGTTGTGTTGGCTCTGCACAGAGTAGTTTACGATTCTTAAAACAGAACAGAGATGAGTGAAGATGAACGAATGTAGTCATTGTTACTAACTAAGGTTGACTGATCCTTCAGAAAGAGCGATTTATTAATAGCCCAATATCCAGGCCAAAATGGGACCTATAGCTTTATGTAGAAGCCTGACACTCAGTTCTCTTCCCTACACAACATCCTTGACTACCATACAAGATAGACACCCGAGACTTCTCTAGTACAGTTCACGTTGATGGCAACCATTGAGCGGACGCCGTGTCAGTATTAAAAGGACCGATCATAGAACCTATCGCCTTCAATCTCCTCAAGACTATGTCCCCAAGAAAAGATAGATGGATTCGGGAACAAACGTAGTAAAAAAAAGGTCATAAAATAATATTTTTTCTCTTTCATATCTATTGACTTACGTTTGGTTAAAGTATCACCTACTTAACGGTGATATTTTTGTCATTTTATTAGATTCTGGTAGTTTTAGTAGTTTGTCTTATTGGTTTATTTTAAAACCTAAAAAACATTATGTGTCTTGGTAGTGTGTTATTTTAAAACAATTTTACAATTGTTTATCAATTTGTGTATCCTGTCTCAATATTAAGAAGTGGAATGCTCATTTCAATAATATTAGAATATAATTAATAATTTTACTGCGCATGTTAAATATAAATCGTAAATTTCAGCTTATTATTCAATAATTTATAAATCCTATAAACAGTACATTTTTACGTTTGGTAGAGGTGAATAAGTTACTTTGATCCGATACATATCCGAATCGAATTAAAAGTTTATGAATCTTTGAATAGACGAATAAATTTTGTCTAAAGCTAGAATTTTTAATAGTACAAAACTAGATAAAGACATAATGTATCGCTTGTAAAGCTAAAAAAATTAAGTCCTCATAATGGAAATACAAGCATTATTGGTTGATATATATATTAATATAGAAGCAGGATGGTATACCTTAATAAAACACATAATCCTTTTAACTCTGTGCTGGGGATTCCATAACAAATTGTATCCTATATTTAATTAATTAACTTAATAAAAAGACAAAATGTTAATTTTAACTGAAACATCGAGGATAGTAATAAATATTTAACGTTTTCCTAACTTGAAAAGTAAATATATTAATTAAGACGCCGATCCTAGAGATGTGGCTTATTATGAGAGCTGAATGAGTGTGATGAACGAGTGTAGTCATTGTTACTAACTGAAGACTGTGCCTGTTCCTTAGAATAAACCATTTATAAGTAGCGCAGTATCCAGGGAAACCAAAGAACTTACAGATTTACTTGAAACCTGAACCACGTGGTATTCGTCTAATTGTCCGCTAACTAACAAGCCTGATGCTCAGTTATCTTTCCTACACATCCGGAACCAGCCTACCACCCAACACGGACACACTTGACGTCTCTATTAATGTCCACGTCGATGGCAACCATTGAGTTGACGCCGTGTCAGTATTAAGAAAACCAAGTATAGAACCTATTCCCTATAGTCTCCACAACGCTTTGTCTCCAAGTAGCTGGATTGCAGCACTTCACTACTAGAGCTGACACTCAATGATTGTTTGAGTCATTTTGATGATGTCACATGAATATCGCATCGAAAAGATGATCTTTATAAAATATGATTCAGTTATATGATTCAGACTGATAACACAATATTATATTTCATAAACAGAGAGGAAAATGGGATTTTGCCTGTTCGAGACTGGAATTGCATTTGCCCTTTGTATGGTCGAGAAAATTGAAATTAAAACACTTTCACTTGCATTTTGAAGGATACTTTTCACCACGTGACAGATATTAAATATCCTTAAGAATTATTTGTTTAAATAAAAACAGTAATTGGAATATTAAAAATGTATTAAAATTAGGAAAATTTGAAATCCTTAACATTTTGTAAAGATACGTCTACTATTATGTGCAAATTAACATTTAAAGCGCAGTTTTTGTTGTTATAAATAGATAATCATTTATTAGGAATGTTGTGTGGGACATTGAAAACATTGTTCTTGGTTTGGTGAGCTCTTTCGTCTTGATTTACAAACAGATGTCTAATGTTTACAGTGGAAATTTAACAGCTGATCTCAAAGTAGTGTAGTGAAAAAATATCATTTGAGTATTTGTTTTATGTATACCCATTTCTTAGAATAAGTCTCGTAAGAGTATATCACAAGAAAAGGGTTTCTTGAAGAAACTCTCAAGACTCCATTGTTAGGGTTATCAGTTGGACGTTGGGGATGTTTACATTGTTCCCCCCTTCCACATCCAACCCCTGACCCCCAATATTCACCATTCCTTATCTCTAAGTGTATCCTAAGGGACAAGTTGAACTGCTAGTTCTTCAGCTCAAAGCGAATCCACTGCCACAAAGGTTTGAGATGTGTAATATTTAGAATTAAACTTGAGCTATATACCATAATATATCACCTTATACACTAATTTTCCAGCACCTACATTTATCCAATGTAATTCTTAAGTGGGTTTTCAATTTATCTTAGGGGCTGTTTTATATGAATATCCATGACATTCATGTTAAAAACAAAAACAATAAATATTGTATTCAAAGTTTTATACAAATATCTTTTTTTGGAACCAGTATAAATTATAAGATTATATTTATAACTAAAAACGAAGTACTTAAATGCTCTTAGACTCTCAGAAATAGAGGTTTTCATATACCGACTTCATTTTAAATTTCAGAAAACATCTAGTATAAATAACGATGTTTATCAAGAGAGTATTCATTTGAAACCAACAGAGTAAAAATTGTTGTTCTATGACATAGAAGACATAGAAGAGATTCTTTTTAGAATCAATGTCTGAGATGATATCTCAAGTGCTAGTGACTGAGTATAGTATTCCTTGTGCTTATTTTGTCAGATTGTCACGTTTAATTATGTTCAATACAATTAATAATGTGCAAACGTGTATTGACTAAGTTGTTCACATATTTACTTCTTTTGTTTTTTTTTTTTTGTTTTTTTTCTCATTATTTATTTGTATGTCTTAATAGCCTGTATGTTTTTAATGTATGTCCATTTACGCTTTCATTGTTTATTTTATTATTTAAATTGTTTTATGCACAAATCTTGTGAAGTAATACTTTATTAAGGGGTTATTTACAATGAAATCTATAAACATAAAATATGCATGTTGGATTAGGCTCAAATAGTTATAATGTTACTTTGATTAATTAGGGAGAAAAAAGAATGTTGAAGATATATGAATTCAATATTAGGATACAGATTATTTATTTGTGTATTTTTTGTACTTCAGCGTTTTCATTGCCAATAGCTGTTTTACTTTTACAAGATAGTATAAGAAATCCTCAAACAGGCTAGCCTGGGAGGTTAACTCTTTTATTTCTCATTAATTTATATTAATGTTTAAACATACAATAACAAAATTCAACAAATATATATATACATATATATATATATTACAAAATGTGTATATAGTAATAAGGTGTGCATATAATTAATTATTGTTAGTGGTTTATAACGTTGCACAGTGATTACCTAAACAAAGTGAAGCTTGAATGCCGAAGATGTGTAATGTTAACTGTCATGTAAAATTAATTCTGTCATTATGTATTCATTGTAAATTATGAGAAATAAAGTTTTTTATATTATATATTATATAGGTTTCATTTGAGTTTTCAATAAAATATCTATTTTCTTGGTGTCCTGTCAAGATTCACATATTCTTATCCACAACAAGCCAACTACCCATGCTTCACTACGCCGTGGATCTCTACGCTTGCTTATACTTCCTCTAACCCATTACATCAATATAAAATATCACCCACCCTCACTACTCACCCACCCATATACTGGAATTTATTAACTACTACCCACCCATACGCATGCAAATTACAAGTAAGGTAGTGATTAAATACACTCTGTATAAGTAATAGTGGTAGTGATCCAACAATAGTTTCTATATTAAGTTCGTTAAAACATTACACATTTTTAATTTACATTAGTGTGGTATTTAGCAATGCTATTAATATTAATACTGTAAATATTTAAATTGTAGGCTTTGTAGCAATTAAATACTTTCTGTAATAATAATGTCATCTGTATAAAGTATAGCCTTTTTACTATATCGTTTTTAAATGAAGCATTTATTTTTAAATATATATTTTTTCAGCTAGTTAAATACTTGCTGTATTTAATAGATTAAAACAATGCAACGGCGCTAATGTGATTCAGCTACAGGCATGTAATGCAGGTGTTGCCGAAATGATGGATATGAAGGCGCGATGCTTAGTCTCAGTAATCAAGTTGCTCTTCTATACTGCTAAAATATATTTACTTACATAAGTGAGGATTGTGTTTTTGAACAGGATGTTTGTTTGTTTAAAATCTAAAAAAGATAATATCCTATTAACATGTTAATTGAATATATTCACTATTCGCTTCGTGTGTGATTATTATAAAATTAATATACTTTTCAATTTTTTATATTTTTACTAAAGTTAATTAACAGACATTGCGTTACCATTGTAATCTTCACAAGGCAAATATGACTATGTTACAGTTATTATGTGTAAAGCTAGAAGTAAACTGTAATGTTATCTCATGCGTAGTAATTTATAATTAAATATATATATATATAAATATATATATATATATATATATATATATATATATATATATATATATACAAGGTAAAACAAACTTCCACTTAAAAATACATATACGTAATAAATCTTTTGTCGTGGTTTTATCATCTCAAGAAATGTTGAAGTCTCCAACTTATTAGTTTGCGATTCATCTCTTCGCTTTTAACAATCTTGTTGCTTTCTAACTTGTAATCATCATTCCGCCGATTATAAAATAAATTGACGATACATGCTCTTTTGACACAGACTACTTGACAAATCTGTCATCTTAACCAGAAATTGTTTAATCATTTCCCATATTTTAAAAGCTGGGCAGCTACACCATCAATCAAAAGACGACTAAAAACCTTCCTAGTTGAATAGGCGTATTGTTCTATTCTCTTGAGATGTATCTCTACTTGATTTCCCACTTTCATTCCTTTATAGCTAGATCGCTAGCATCTCTCCTAGGGGTTCTCTTTTGAGTCCGCTTGTTCGGGATTTCCTTGTCGTCACTGTGTTCGCTCCCAAGAAGGTTCTGGTCTTTTGTGGTGGTGAAAGGGAGTCAGCCATAAAAGATTCAATTCCATGCCGGTTTAACTAAAGTTACTCGTATATTTCACCCGTAAGTGAATCAGCCTATATTAAAATGGGTGAGAGGGTAGGTCAATACCACCATATGTCTATGGGAAGGTGGGTGAGTCCATACCCTCTGTACTTGTATCGGCGGATGAGTTTTAAACGTAGAGTAATGATGACCCTCACACCCACCCATAAACGTACAGTGATGATGACGTTCTCAACGATCTATACACGTACAGTGATGATGACGCTCTCACCGATCTATACACGTATAGTGATGGTGACCCTCACGCCCACCTATATACGAACAGTGATAATAACGCTCCCACACATCCATACATGTACAGTAATATAATACTACCACCTATCCACCCATATAAATACAACCATGATGAGGCACCCATACACGTACAGTGATAATGACCCTCCCACCCACCTACACACGTACAAAACATTGCGTACTTTTAGCGTGGATATTAAAACGTCTGATTTTCATTACAAAATCATTGAAAATCATAAAATCCACTCTTGAACAATAATTGTTCGACATATTTCTTCTGAAGATTTTGATTTACTTAACATTTTGAAGGAATGCAAATTTGTTATCGTGTAAAAAAGAAGGACCTATATCTTCCCTAATGCCCGAAACTATCCCCGCGTCATATCATAAGTACAACGTTTAATTAAATAACAAAAATAATAAATATTTTTCCTTGTGTTTTATAGTCCTATAGTAGAGGTGAACTACGATTTTAGCATAATAACAGACCGAGGCTGGATGACCGAGTCGTCACGAATGCAGCGAGTGAGACGCACCAACTGGCATTACCAAGGCCGACAACCGAGGTGATATAAGCGTTGTTATCCTCTATTTTAGTTCTAATTTATGAATACGTTGAATAAAACAGTTAAAAATATAACCATATTTACATTAATAATTATCAGCTTAAAGAGTTGGTTAAAAAAGATATAATATGACAATATATAAATGATGCAATAAAAATGCATATAAGAATGAAACACAGTTATTTCAAAAACCATGTAAACAATAAATTGGTTCATGATCATAATATAAATTTACAATATAAAACAAGCGTTTTACGAAACAGAAGTATTTATAAAGGTAAAGCGTGGATAGTGTAATGTGTAAGGATTAACAAACTAAAAATAAAGCAATTTTGATAAGGAATAAACACGGATTTTCATTTTAAATGTTTAAAAAATATCAAACAAATGTATTTATTATTTGTGATTAAGTTCAGAAATTATGTTTTCCTTTATTTCATCCGTATGACTCGTTGAAAGAATTAGACATAAAAAACCATAATTAAAAATTAACTAAATTATTTGAAGTTTTTAGTCGTTTTGATAGTGAATATTGGTTATTTGTGCTACTCTTGCATATGAATGTTTTATTAAGTATACCTCCTATACATAAGTATATTTTGAAAATATACGCCTTATAATGCTGCTCCATCTAGTTCCATGGGTTCGTAAAACACACTATTGGTAAGTTTGTTGAATGATGGTTGCAGCCTCTACCGTTCCATATTGTACTATTGATATCAGTAAATAATTGAGTTTCAATAACAAATTACCTGTTTTAACATAAATATTGTTTTTTTCTATAATAATTGGTAAAATGAGAAGCTCATTAAAACCAATCGCATTACCCCATAGTGAATGCGAAAATGTAAATTAGGTGCACGCATCTAACACACAATATTTTATTTCCTGGATAAAACGTGTATTACTCTTATACAATATATACTGTATGTAATTGTGAGAGTATAATATCTAATAAAATTTACTGAAGAAAGGAGAAGTTATAAATGTTTTAAGGCCAATCATGTTTTAGGGTTCTCCATAAAAAGTACCTCTTAGTGCTCAATAAAAAGGAAATTGAATTGTATTTTCATTCCCTTCTCTAATATATTTCAATTATTTGCCATTATAAACAATAGATCGCTTCATAAACTTTATTATGGTCGTTATAATAAATTTTAACTTTAATATTTAACAGGTTTAAAATACTTAAAACTGATATTATTGAAGCCTAACAAAATGGCTAGTATATAACTTTAATATTGCACTAATTTTTTCTTCCCTGATAAACCTTAAAAGCAAATTCACAATTGCTTTTTGTACTTTGCATTGTTATACAAACATAGTTACATTTATTCATAAACTCAAACTAAATGACATGTAGAGGGGAGAGAAATGTTTACTTCTCCTACCACAGTTTCCCTCCAGCGGCAGTGAGCTACAAGGTACAGTTTTGTACCAAACGTAATCAATCGACTATGGTAAAATATATTAACTAGGGTTAGAACAAATTTAATTACAAAATAAATTGGTGAAACTCGCAACTATTATATAATTTAAATGATTAAGAATACCTCAATTACAACTCAATTGATTAAAACAACACAATAAAAGATCCAATCTAAACACTGTGGCAAGTGAGATCATTGTTGTTATGACAGATCTATACTTCTAGCAGTGACTGTACTAAGAACATATGACAGTGCGTGGTGGGGGGAGGGGGAATCATGCGCTGTTCGCAGGCCATCAACCAACATTAACAACAATAACTTAACATAATACAGCTTAACATTATTCTATGGCCTACTGAATAAGTCGACAAATTATTCCGTTGGAGGTCTGAAGGATGAGGTATTTTTTTATTTTTATTTCATTCGCCCACTGGCTATGATACCGGCCAGTTAAACTCTCAAGTGTCCAAAACAGCCTTCAGGCCCAAACATGCAACACTTGAGAAATGTGGTTTACTGGCTGAGTGTGAGTTTAGTTACTCAGTCAAGAATTCATGCTGCTTTCAGCATCCTTAGAAACTGCTAGCACACCTGACCACTGGATCACACACTCCGAAGTAAGAGCAAACAAATGAATCTCTAGAACAAAATGTATAGTCTGGAACTCAGACTAACAGCCTCAAATTAACCCTGGCCAAGAAGCAGTCTGCAAAAAAATTGCAAGTCATTCACTGCTGTTTAGGACGAACTATTAAGGTTAACTATAAGGTCTCGCGTTTCCACTTCACCAAGTTCTGGACACAAAACTCCATACAAGTTAATCCTCTGGATGTTCTGGGGGGATTAACTTTTAAAATTCAGATAATTTTCTCGCATTATCTGAAAACGTAGTATGTGGGAGTCTTCTGCCAGATAATTTCGTTAAAGAATAGGAGATGTAATGACCAAATGGTACCTTTTTTAAGGAGTATATTATGATGTTTTCTTAGTATTATGAACCTTCAGTACCCGCAACAAAGTCTTCCGTAAGGGCGCTCTGATGTGCCGCTTCTTTAGAAACCTGAGCCTTATGTCTTGTGGTAAGCCAAGGAAGAAGATGAAATTGGCTAATTGTGAAACCAAATTAACACTCAATTCTAAGAAGACTTGCATACTATATCTTATTACGCCATTATATTATACTGTATTTTTAAAATAATGTAAACAACCGCTAAAGGAATAAACATATACAGGGTATTACAAAAAGGTTTTCAAATTCTATTTGTGATTCTAATCTGAAAAAGAATAATAATAGTTTTTTCAATTTCCTCTTTGTTTAGCAGCTAGATGCCATTTTGTTATTTCTATAAAACAATTTATATCTTTGTTGTTATCTTTACTATTATTACAAAACTCGGTAAACAGGTTCATGTTAGAAGGTAGTAATAAAACAAGTTTAAATTATCTTTATTGTTTTCAAAATGGTGGCCATTTTATTTTAACAAATATCTAAATAACAACTGATTTTATAAAAGTTGTGTAAGACACAAAAAAATATTTAAACAACTTTCCCTTTCCAATGAGACGTCATTTATGAAAATCGCTTAAGAAACAAGTATTTTATGAATTAACTTTAATTCACATGCAAACTAAATAGCTATTAATTTGATAGTATTTGAACAGTATGTAAATTAAGAAAATTGACAAATAGTATTCTTCATTTTTAGCTTAGAATCATACATAGAATTTGAAAATGCATAGCCAGTCCAACCTTTTTGTAATACCATGTATAAATTAAATTAATAAGAGTGTTTGTTAATATTTCATTTCTTTACTATATTTTTTTTTTTTTATTTTAATATTAAAAACAACAATAAACATTGGCATGATAGTAGTTACATTGGAGTGTTATATTTACCTATAAATGCAGTTTTATTTTTACGAATTTGTATTTCCTCTATATTTATTCCCCCAATTAATCCATCAAAATAAGCATAAACTAAAGACAAAATATTCTTCATTCTCTGATTTTACTTGGGTAACCTTATATATAATTAATTAATTATATAATCACGTAATTAAATATATGTCATAATATGATTTAATATGAACTATGAAGACAAGTAAGCAATAATTTAATGAATGTTAACGAATTCGTTTAGTTCAGTCTTATTGACTTCTAGTACAAGCAAAAGACAAAATGCTTCACTACTTGTGAAATCAGTACAAAACAGTCAGCTGATGGTATTTTTTGTTTGAATTGTAAATACACACTCAGTTTATCCAACCCAACTACTTCACGGACATTTTAACAATACGTCCAGGATTGCCTATTCATTGGGCTTAGGCTAAGTATACAATGTAAATATTTAGTGTATAGTTGGAAATATTTTGTTAAAGGAACAGTGAAAATGTTTTATTCAGATACATATTGTCCTTTATGTGCCAGAAGTATTATAAATTACAAATTTGTTTTAATTGTACTATATTATAGTGGTTCCTCTTGATAGGTTTAAACAAAATTAATAAGGCCATTTCGAATAAAAAAAGTGCAAAAATTATAATAAATGGAAACATATTCAGTATATAAAATGACTGTCGACAAACCAATCTATGTCGGTATTTATTCAGTTTGACTTAGTCTTTCAAAGAAGGTAAGAGACTCACTTTTCTCCAGCCTAGCTTTCAATACCTTCTCGAATTACATTTTGAATTGGATTTCTCGATTACTTTAATTTAAATCTGTCGGTGACAGGAAGAGTTTTGAAATAAGTTTACGTGTTTTATTTCAGGTGTTTTTTTGACTCTATTGATATATTTTATTTAAAAATGCTTATTAAAACAGTTTATAATGCTTGTGTATTATAGTACAGTATCAAAATTAATGTAGACATACTAATGTAAATTAGTTTTTTTTAATGCATTACTAATATTATTCGCCCAAAAAGCAATGAATAGAGTCACTTGAAATGTTTGCATAACATTGCTTATATATATATATATATATATATATATATATATATATATATATACACATATATATATACATATATATATATATAAGTATGTATGTATTTAGTTTATAAAATTGTAAAAAACAGCCAGCTACCAAACTAAAATAAGGATTAGTACTTCGACCGTCAAACATATGAAGTTCGTTTTTAACAAAAACACGTTTGAGATTTACTGGGAAGCTAGTCGAAGAGGTAGTTTTAGATTTAAGTTGGAGGTATCGTACGGAGTTACGTTGGCTAACTGAATAGAAAACCACCATAGTACAAGACTTATCTGTAATTTGTAACATGAGTTAATACGAGTCTAGAATGCACAAATTTCCTTTAGTCGGATAATGGTAATATATAGATAATATATATTTTAAATGTTCAGTCAGTTGTATAACGTTAATAACGAAGTTTTTTCTAAGTATTTAAGTGATATATCTCAAAACTCTTATAATTTATTATATGTTTAAAATAAGACTAACTATAGATAGGCCGCTTACATTGCAACCTACTGAAAGCACTAGTGCGAGAGAGATGGACTAAGTGGTAGAAGAGAGAGACAGAACTACTTTTCCCCAACTGTATAGTTCCATTTAATATTATCATGGAAATTAGGTACAATGTAGGCTACGAGCTGTAAGTGCAGTAGCAAACCCCACCCACTACTTTATTGGCATCAGAGACCATTGGTTGGCATGATCGACACTAGCAAATCTAGCTTAGAATTACTAAATTAAATAATTGTTTAGTATTCAAATAAAATTTTAATAATACCAAAAACACAATGAATACTATTGTACAAAATGAATAACAAAAAAGAAACTTACAGTACAGTTCATCAGTTTTTTTTTTTTTTTTTTTTTTTTACAACTAAACACTGTTGCAAAAGTAGAACATCGGCCAGAGCTGGAAAGAGGGAGCCAGTCATACCTGTGATGTGTACCGGTGGAGTGGTAGAACGATTCCACTCCGCTGCTGAAACCATAATTTGCGCTAAATATGACACGCAGGTTCTAACCCAATTTTAACTGAGAAATTGCTTTACTATAATGTGGAAGGTTTATTAGTGTTATATATTTACTAAACCATACAACTTTGGTTACTTTCTGGAAATAGTTGACGTCAGTGGGCACCAGACAAGGTAAGTTCCATCCTCTCTTCCTACTGCAGAGTGTTAAACTTTTGTGACTACATTACAGTTTTGTAGTGTAATATACTCAATATACATACCACAAACTTCATGAGCCAATATCATATGGGTTCCTGCATATATATTTATTTATTATTCATGTGCGAATGTATTTACTTTTGTGATTATCTTATCATTTTAGCATATATGTGTGTCTTAATTTTTAGTGTTTTTCTCTCTTTTTTTATTTTGATACTAAATAGATTTAAGGCCAATATATTGTATGATACTCCACTCAGATTATAAAACACACACACATACAGGTAAAGTGGTAATGACCCACCCGCCCACCCATGCAGATACAGTGGTGATGATCTATTAAATATAATCTGTTAGTTAGAGATATTGTAGGTTCAAAACCTGGTATCAACTGGACTTTTATTATTTTTCACCTTATGTTATATTGTGATTCTTCTTCTTATGTCTGAGTACTTGTATCTTCCCCACACGGATCAGTAGTCTATTGAGAAAGGGAAGAGTAGGGTTAGTAGGAGAAGCAGTATGAACTGTACGAATTAAATGTCCGTTTTCTTATTTCAAACCTTCGCCTACGACATTTTCATACTACCATAAAAATGGCTCGTTTCAAAAACACTCCAAACCCTTGACAAGTTTCTCGGTCTACTTAACAAATTGCACGTGTTAATACCCACGTGATTAAATATTGGAGTAAGATACTCCATTATTTCTTCTTAATAATGTACAGTACTTATTACAGAGGGATTCTGCTTTCCGCAAGGCTAAACGGACCAAAATCCCTGATGATTGGATTGCTTATAAAAGACTAAGAAATATTCAATCTGGCTTCCGACCTCAGCATAGCACCACAAGTGCTCTTCTCAAAATAACCGAGGACATTCGATCTGCAATGGATAAAAGACAGGGAACTGTTTTAACACTCTTTGATTTCTCAAAGGCATTTGATTGCGTATATCACCCACTCCTTCTTTTTAAACTCAAGGCTGTTGGTTTCTCGGAAAGGTGCGTTGGTTGGGTTGAGTCTTATTTGTCGAATCGCCGTCAGTGTGTGAAGACGTACAACGATGAGTCCTGCTGGAGGCCTGTCACTCGAGGGGGGCCTCAGGGCTCTGTTTTAGGTCCATTGCTGTTTTCACTGTACATTAACGATGTAACTACTGTCATACAACACTCACATTGTCACTTATACGCCGACGATCTACAGATTTATCAACACTTTCCCATTTCCAACTTTCAAAATACTGTAAATGATACTAATATCGACATTACTTCTATTATTTCTTGGGCTCACAGACATGGTTTAAAACTTAACGAAAGCAAGACTCAGATTATCGTTATTGGATCTTCTAAACTTATACCTAAAATTGACTTGACAGCTGCCCCTAAGTTGAAGATAATGGACCACTATCTTGATTACAGTGATAAAGTGAAGAATTTAAGACTGTTGATAAACAGGAATTTGGGTTGGAAGGATCAGATCATTGAGACTTGTAACAAAATGTTTTCTGGAATTCACAGTCTTAAACGATTTGCTCCTTATTTACCTCTTTACATGAAAGTTATTTTAGTTAGGACTTTGATATTCCCATATTTTAACTACTGTGACATTGTGATGGATGACATGACCGTTGAACTCTCTGATAAATTGCCGCGTGCCCAGAATTATTGTATTCGTTTCATCTTCAATTTAAGGTGTGATGCTCATCTCTCACCCTTCTTCAATCATTTATCTCTCCTTAAACTTAAGGAGCTCCGACAGTATCACGCTCTTACTTTCCTGCACGCTGTATTAAAAACTGGTTCACCTAGGTACATATTTGATCGTTTTAAGTTTCTTTCCCAGATCAATTCTCATTCCACTCGATATGGATCTTCTAAGCTGTCTATTCCCCATCATAACTCAATTTTTCTCAATAAATCATTTACGGTTTCAGTCTGTCGTTCATGGAATTCCCTTCCTGACAGCTTGAGAAATATGGATGATAGCGTTGGTTTTAGGGCTGACTTGAAGGACCTGTTTTTGCGGACTTCGCGGGGGTGATGGGGGTGTGGGGGCACTGTTTTCATGGCGGATTACCTAAGCGAATGAGTCTGTGAGAATGAAATTTATCATTTTAATTTGTAAGTATGTTAGATTATTGTAACTATTAAATTGTATTAGTTCCATGTTTATAATTTTTCAGTTTTTTATTGTCTTTGGTTAGTAGTTTACGCTTTGTAAATTAAGTTTTGTTTGATTTTAGTTTTAGTTTGAAATTATATTTTATGTTGTTTGTATAGTTATACACAAGGTTGAGTGGACGAGAGGACTTCATAGTCCTAACTCCGCTTTAAATAAATACATTCATTCATTCATTCAGTACTTGATTATGTGAAAAAAATTGTTTTTGGGAGAAAAATATTTCAAGATTCCGTAATACTATGGTGGTATGGAAATACATTTGCCCTAGTTATGGTATTTCATTATAAAATGTTATCTGATAATAAACAAAAGTTGTTTTGTTTGGTTATGCCTTAAGGTCTACTTTTTATAACGTATTTAGCCAAATTAAATTGTTACATTAGACATTTAATCTTAGTTTATACATATATCTCAACTACTCAACAATCAATTAATTAAATAATTAATGGGATCAAATAAGTCACATTAGGAAAATTCTAGCTTTTTAAATGTTTAAGAAAACTATTTTAAATAAAAGATATATATTTCATTAATTTTTTTTAAATTTAAAGTAATTTATGGTTATCTCAAGACACGTTACAAAAATTTGAAATAAATGTTTTTATTCTGAAAGATACAGAAAACGTATTTAAGACAAGTGAGTTTTCGGTACAAAGTGCTTACAAACACATTTAGGGTAGGAAGTTAAGGCAATATTTGTAGACGTGCTGACACTGAAGTACTTTGGGGGACTACTTACTACCGCTCGACTGAAAGAGGCTTAGCGTGTTTCAACAGCTGTTCTGCTCCCAACCCCCGAGATGCTCTTCTCACCCCGGAGGAAAAGTTTCAGGATTAGTAAACTTCGGTCGTATAATCCTACTACTTAAATTTATCTAATTTTCGGGTTTTAATGTATCCGCTCATATATACATATGAACGAAGAGACATTAATATACATAATATATATATATATATATATATATATATATATATATATATATATATATATATATATATATATATATATATATATATATATTATGTATATTATTACTATTAATGTCTCTTCCCATACATTTTTGGGGATTATTGCCTAGTTAATCATATTACACTGCACAAGACCTAAAACAGATATTAAAACACGTTGTTCTCACATTTGTACACTGGTATTGCAGTGCTGTAACCCAGCCACTAGGGGACAAAAATACATTTCAAGGGTATTTTTTCTTAATACCCCAAAAATTGCCGAGGCTGGAGGCCGATGTGTCAGGAGTGCAGTGAGTGACGGGGTTGGCACACGAATCATACAGGAGTGTCCCCTACTATTTTCATATTCTTGGAAAGGAAATCTAATAAAATATTTCGGAGAAGCCGGTCGTCCTAATACTGACAGGGCGTTTTCTTAATGGTGACGTGGACATTTATTATCTAAATTTTTTTAAATATTATAATAGGACAATGTTTATTGGTATATGAACCAAAACAGAACAAACTTTCACATTGAACTATATTTCAAATGAATCCATGTTTAAAATGTTACATTAATAAATAAAGTTTATTTTTTAATCTAACATTCGCCTTATGATAAATCTAATACTATATAAACAGATGTTTTTTAAATAATTTTAAAATGATACTTTTTACCTACTGTGGGCCTATATTTTTCAGGGTAGCAATTTTCTGCAAGAACAGTAAGCTGAGAGCATTATTTCTGATAAACCCTTATATTCCTTAAAATACTTCAATATTTCATCAAAAACAAGTTTTCCTCAGTCAAGGATCTCCGTTAAACAAACATCCTCACTCACCAAGTACGGGCTCTAAGTAAGGTTCCCACGAGAGCATTCTCTGATTGGTTGAGAACTTTATTGGTTAGCCCTAATAATTGAAGTGTTATATGCTATCCATGATCTTAATTATATGTAGTAATAATAATATTTATTTCTCAACAATACACAATATACATACAAGAATACAACATTTGGCACAACATTGCTCATACATAAACCAAGATAAACTGAAAATAAAAAATATATAAAATAGAACAAAAGTGCACATTCGTAATGCCAAGACAGGCCTTAGTAAAAATTCTAACTCATTCATTAGACACATATATTTCTTTACTAACAATTATGAATTCAAAATATTGAGAAATAAATTAGTTTCCGAGGTAAAGCCTGTTCCGAGGTTTTACTAATTCAGCAATGTATGTCAAGTGACTAAACAATTTTACCACCTATAGTATTTAATTTTCGAACTATAATCCATATAATATGCAATATTAAAACAAACAAATTGAAATATTTTATTTTATATAATGTTTTAAAGTAGAGCCAGTAAATAATATATTATTATATATCTTTTCATATTTTTATATATTACATTTTGTACTTCAATTTATATGTACATGATATAGTAATAAACTTTAGGTAGTAGAAAACAATATCCTAAAATAACTGAAAGAATGAGAAAATACAATTTCCAATATAAGAAAAAATTGAGTAAACGTATGAACATTTGACCATTAATAAAATAAAAGTTAATAAGCTACATTTGTTTTCATAGTGAATAAAAAAGAAAAACTTCAGAATCGTGATGTTAAAACAGCATTCATGTTTCATCGTAAATAAATCTAACAGTGCCTTCTCAAATTAAGAAAATGATAATAATGACAATAATGATTTTTATTTCCATTCATTTTTACAAATATAAAAAACAATAATACGGCTCGGAAAAAACTGACCACACTTACAAGTATTTGTGGCCAGTACAAAATTATTCACAAGATACTAAAAAAACACAAAATATAACTTAATAAAAACATATTATAAACATGGAACATGAGTACAGCTTCTACATTGTAAAAATAAAACTCTCTGTGGCGCATGAGACGCTTAAAAGTTATCTTAAATTCATCTTATACTAATAAGTATAGCTGGTCATTTTCTGTACATTCGTTATTTATATTGTTACCTTAATAGCTACGAATTAAAATCTAATAACTTATGAATAAGTGACTACTAACATATAAATTATATTTGTTATTTAAACATTTTCAATTTTAAATAAGCTACTGAAATATCCAGTACCATAAAACACCTGTAACTGTTTCATTCAAATTTATTTTACTTTCGTATATGTTCTAGTTATTTGTGAATAATAAAATAAAATCAAAACAATAATCATATTTTACAAAAAGTATTTCATTATTATTTAAGTAAAGTTGTAGAATATAGTTTCGAATAATAAGTCAATGACAAATTAAGTAATTTATAATACAAACAAATCTTACAAGACTCAATGGTTTATCAAGATTTTCCTTTTTAATAAGACATTACTTGTTAAATGAATTTTTAAACTTGAACAGACTGACAATAATTGTGATCTACTTACAAAGCCAGGCACAAAATTCGCTTTACTTGACCAGCCATTCTCGTGGTGAAGTAGTTCCCACAAGCTCATATCTGACCCTCTGATCCCTTTGGGTCAACTTTCTTTCCGAGTATTACGCCAAAATCACCCTCACAATCTGCTTTACGTACCTTTGAGGCGAAATCCTCTTTTCTTCCTTCGTGCTATCTCTTTACAGATGGTAATACCTTTTCATGGGGAGAGTAAACTCAATTTTTGAAAATTCCATATAATGTTTTTATACATAAAGTAACTGAGAAATAGTTTACTTCAATTAGAGCGAATCTGATTTAAATGGATAAAGTTACCTCAAACATGTATGAGTATAACTTTTTTTGAATTGTTTGATTTTAGAAAAATGTTTAACTATTTATTTTTTGGATGTACAAAAAAGTAAGGATTTACTATTTTTTATAATAATATTTAAACTATTTTTAATGGTTGTGGTATTAACTTCCACCAATTTACAGTAACGGTGACAAATATTTTCATTAATTTCACTCGTTGTAACATGAGTTATTTTCTACAAAATAACCATTATTCTCGAATAATTAGGGCAGAAGTTGTTTTATTCACAAAAGCCCAACTCTAGGCCTCTATAACTTTTGGTTTGTATTCAAACTATGTGCCTAATTTTCATGTCTAAACATAGTTGACTTTACATTAATTTCTTGTTTAAATTAATATACTCTATATAAGCCCTAATTAACTAATATAAAATATGAATAATCTGGCGTTCATTGAATTATTTTATTTTATTTCAACATATATGTGCCATTATTTATATGAGTCTGTATATAAATAACACTGTACGTACAGTGGTATCTACCCACCCAGCCTTCCATACCCGTACAGTGGTATCTACCCACCCAGCCTCCCATACCCGTACAGTGGTATCTACCCACCCAGCCTCCCATACCCGTACAGTGGTATCTACCGACCCACCCTCCCATACCCGCACAGTGGTATCTACCCACTCACCCTCCCATACCCGTACAGTGGTATCTACCCAACCACTCTTCCATACCCGTACAGTGGTAGCCTATCTACCGACCCACCCTCCCATACCTGTACAGTGGTATCTACCAACCCACCCTCCCATACCTGTACAGTGGTATCTACCGACCCACCCTCCTGTACCCGTACAGTGGTATCTACCCACCCACTCTTCCATACCTGTACAGTGGTATCTACCGACCCACCTTCCCATACCTGTACAGTGGTATCTACCGACCCATCCTCCCATACCTGTACAGTGGTATCTACCGACCCACTCTTCCATACCCGTACAGTGGTATCTACCGACCCACCCTCCCATACCTGTACAGTGGTATCTACCCTCCCATACCCGTACAGTGGTATCTACCGACCCACCCTTCCATACCTGTACAGTGGTATCTACCGACCCACCCTCCCATACCTGTACAGTGGTATCTACCGACCCACTCTTCCATACCCGTACAGTGGTATCGACCCACCCACCCATACACGCACAGTGTTATTGACCCACCCACCCATACACGTACAGTGTTATTGATTTGTTATTGAACCAATCACAACAGGCGAACAAAGTTTTGAAACTGAAACACCCCATAGCATTTAAGTAAATAAATACATATCTTTAACCCAACCATTCTTCTCTAGTGAATAATTGTATAGCATTCGAAATTCCGACTCTGTACCTGATTTTGACTTTGTTACTACTTCTAACTCGTTCGGCTGTCAGAAGACCGGTTATCATCTGTCCGTCCGTCCCCAAAACACTATGTGATTTGAATAGTCGTGGCAGTTGACTCTTCTTCACCACTTGGCTACCAGGTAGAGCCAGTTATCAATAGCTAACGCCAACATTTGAATATCAATTGAACACTACTTCACTTAAACACATTTCATACTTAAATTGTTTGTTACCTACGTATTTCAAATGTTAACATTCTTTATACAAGTGTGACTAGTACCTTCTAATACAGTTTTTCTAACCGTTTTGGTTATTTATTTATTTATTTTTTTATTCAAAATAGAACAATATTTATTGGTTTAAAAAAATAAACCAAAAACAGTTATTGAAAAATCTGTCTCATGTTGCACTAGCCAATTATGTCCTGTTAAAAAAAGTCATATTTAAAATAACACGTTCATAAATAAAGCTCTAATCTTATTTTAAAATTAACATTCGACTTATGGACAGTCAAAACTAATATGGAGGTAATTGTTTCAGTCTCTTAATGAGGACTAACTAAGATTGTACACTGAATTAGCATTACTTATCGACTGTGATTATGGTATTACAGTGGTAATTGATACGATTACATGATTTGTTTCCATAAAAACAAACATTGCCCTACTTCTGACGAGTTTTTTTAATACAACGTTTATTATTTTGACTCACGTAGAACTTATTCATACAAATGTACATACATTTTAACGAGAATGTAGCATAAATGTATGCTATATATGGGCCACTTAGAAAGTGACCTATTGAATGCACCTAAGTGAAATATATTAAATGAGTGGTGGAAGTGAGATAGAGAACTACTCCTCCCCCATTACGTAATTATCTATAAAGCTTAGAACGATTAAGTTAAATAAGTATTTAGTTTATTATTATTTAACTTAAATATTATAATTAATATTAAATTATTTAATAATTAATATTAAAATGACAAACATTATTAACAATAGCAAAATGAATAATATTGTAAACAATAAATAGCAACAAAACGATCTTACAGTACAGTTCATCACAGTTATTTTTTACAACTAAAATCTGTTGCAGTAGTTCAACACCGACCAGAGCTTTAAGGTGGAAGTTAGTCATGCCCGTGATCTGTGGTGGTGGAGTAGTATAATGATTCCCCTCCGCTGCTGAATAAAACAACGTATGTGGTTCATTACAGTTAATATTTTACAACTACTCGATTTTGTGGAAGGCTTGTAACTTGAAGGTGGAAGTTAATCACGCTTGTAAAGTAGAGCAGCGCTGAGGTAGGACTATTCCTCTCTCTACTGAAACCCCTAAAAGAGCTAATTGGGTAAGTCGCTAATTATTCAAGTGGCGAGAATTATTCATTCCAGTTATAGCCAAGTGCATTACAATCTCCTAACATCATGAATGTTATGTCTGATTAGGTCACGATTTTCCAAACACACTTCTAGAAAAGTGTCGAGGACTATGGAATAAACTGAGGGTGAACAGTAATATCAAGAAGACAAAATGTCTTGCCATCACACGTACCTCACCACGTACACTCTGCCGAGTACATGCCCGAGGCCTCAACCGGAGGGTTCCGACGTTATCGAATAATAACTGCGTGAAGTAAGTCGAGCGTGGCTGTCCCTTGACCGTCTTTACGATCCTGTCCTTCCACGCACTCGCCTGCCCGGCCACTGGTGGAGGTTCGGAAAGTATCGTCAAGCCATTGGTCCCCACGTTAAGTGGAAGAGAGGGCTACTTATCCCTAACTTCACATGGTAGATTCGACATCCTTCAACTTTTTTACACTCTCTCGGGGAGAAGTACCTGATTAGATCTTCTAAATTAGACCACATTTTTTATAAGAGCAAGCAGAACACCACCCATCTGGTGCATTTGATATAGCCCCCCTTTCATTTTTAAACAATCGAATTTCTGGAATAAAAGAGATTGAAGATATTTGGATGAACAACGTTGCAGGTTAGCTGGTAACAATCCCAGTTTGTGACTAAAAGATGTGGGTTACATATATTTTGCTTGATAATCTCCATTAACTTTATTTATTGTTCCCTATATACGAGAGACTCGTTTTTCTAGTCATTATATTTGTTGGACTATTTTAAGTTTAATTTTAAATGTTGCATGAATCTTACAAACCCGTAAAGTTCTGTAATCAGTAATTTATACTTTTATCTCTTTCGTAACATCTCATTAGGGGTTTCCTGTTAAAAATAATAAAATTAAATAAAAAATAGGTGAACGTGGTTAAACAGTGAAACATGCATATATAAAGCAAGCTGGTCAAGCACTGAGAAGACACTAATGAAATAAGTACATTCATGAACGAACAAATGTTGGAAAGTGAAAGTTGACCTTCCCATCCTGTACATTTCCATTTGTCACACACTGTGTCTAAATATTGGGTGAAATCGGCATACCACAAGAAACTATGAATCAGAAAGATAACAAACCTTCTTAAAATTAACCTTTAGTTTAAGATTTTGTTTTTGTGTCTTTGAACGATAGGCGAGAAAAATATGGTACGATTTATTTTTTATTGAATTATTTCACGTACTTACTAACTTGTTTAGTATAATTGTGTTTGTAAATTTTAAGATTTAAAACTGGTTTCTTGTTGTTTTTGTTTTTTGTCGATCCTAAAGATTTTATTGAGTTGTTTTGTTGTATATATAAACGTCCAATGTTACTTTATCCCATTGTTTGTTTTGTTATTTATTTAAAATTGTTATAATTATCGTTATCTAATTTATTGTTGTATTGTTTTTTATTTAAGGAAGTTCCAAAAAAAGTACTTTAGTATATATGTGTAAAAATATGTTTCAAATGTAACTTTAACACTATGATTGTAAAAAAATTATAGTTTTTCTCTCAATTAGCCTTGAGCTAGAGAGATAAATATAAACTGCTTGTACAAATTGTAATTTTTCGCAAGTAATAAATATATTTGAATTTTAATATTTGAATTTACTACTATCCTATTATACGAAGAAATTTTAAGAGGCATTTTGGAAATATCTTAATAGAACTATGGTAACTTAATTAATTTTTTTCAGTATAAATAATCTAACATGTTTTGGCCATAATGAATAACTAGGAATAGCAAACCTAATGTTCATTATATGGTTAATAGATAACTTTACTAACATCAAGAAGATACCTAAGCATGTCAAACTTATTTCTTAATAATAGACAAATAACAAGGAATATATATATATAAACACACTGATGCCATCTTAATATACTTAATAGATAATATTTGGGAGTGTTACCTCATACCTTGTGATCGTTTATATCTGAAAGGCTATATGGATTGTGTCCTCAACAATATAGACGGTTTTTTTAATTTTTTTACATAACTTTTTTATAATGATTATGGAAATAAGAAAGCAAATACAGTTTGCTAGAAGAATTATGAATTACTACATGACACGATTTTATATCAGTTTTTAAAACTTAATTGGAATTTTTCCAGTTAACAAAAGTTAAAACTTTTGGAATATTTCCCTTTTTTTTAATTAATATTGTAATTTTGTTATTGGAGATAAATCGTTATTTCATACAGTACACATTATTAAATTATTCTTTTGGTTTTAGTAGGATATTCATAGTAAGATTCACAAAGTAAACAAGCTACAGTAGATAAATATGAGACAAGCTAAAAAGTATCACAATAAACGAAGTTTTCTTGCATACAAAGTTTGTTCCAGCTTTGATATGGTCTGTAGATCGCAAAGTTCTACATACGCTACGCCACTTATCTGGAGCGAATGGACAAACACACTTCAAACTTTACCACATGAGGGCGGGTTGTGCTGGTCTTATGAATCTTATCTCAGATACCAGTGAGCTTTCATTGCTCAACTTTATAATGAATTATCTATATACAGGGATAGTTTTAAGTCAGTTACCTCATAAATTGTTTCCACAGTTTTAAAAGATTTGCTATATTAATGTGCCATTAAATTAATTATATCCATACTACATTTAGAGTGTTTCGACATTTTTAGGGATCACTTGGGGACCAAGATCTAAGGGTCAACTTCAAAATTTCAAAAGTGAACTTAGTCAAGTAATATGTTACAGTATTTAACACCGCCACTTCGAGCTGAAAAGGAAATTGCAACCAGAATTCAAAAAGTGTGTATCATTCTTTAGTTATTATTTTGTTATTTTATTTTAACTGTCTCCAACTATGTCTTTCCCTAATTAAAAATTATTTTTAAAATTCAATTTATTAAAATTTAAATCAGTGGCATTTTCAAAACGTAGATTAAACTGTGGAAAGAAGTTATGGTGTAACTGAATGCTTAAATGACGAACCAGTTTTAATTAGAAAAATGTATCGGCGATGGTCGATTAAATAAAATAACTGTATAACTAAAAACTAAAGAACGACGTATCCTTTTTAAATTCTTAATGTGCTATAATTGTAAGCTTAAACGGTGGTGTTAAATGACATATCACAAGACCTTGTATTCAGGTAAAATTTTAAAATTGACTTCAAGTGATTCTTAATAACATTCAAACACTCTAAATGTAGTATTTTTAGCATTTTCAAAAAGCAGATCTTTTATAAACTGTAGATACAAGTATGAGAGTAAATAACTTAAAACTCACCTTGTAAAGACGAGGTACAGTCAAAAAGTTCCCGGAATCGATGTCCAGAGACACACAGCGTGGTTGCCGGTGAGAATTTCGTCGTCTATCAGTTAGTACTACTCCTGGAGAAGGGATATAGGTAGCGTGAGTATCACCCAGCCGTCATTGTTCCTCCTTGGAGAGCACTTTTCGTGTATTTGCGTGTTTAAATTGTCACGTTTTGAACATTTATTTAATAAACATCTAAAAAACATTAAATTTGATTTTTTTACTTCAAAAATTATCTTCTGGGACACTTAAAATGTCAATTCGAGCATACGGAATTAAGGCGATGAAGAAAAGCCAATTTTACGAAAGGCACAAACGTTTTCGTGAAGGTCGCATAAACATTGAAGATGACTCTCGTAGTGGACGCCCCTCGACTGCAACCACAGATGACAAAATTGAGCGAGTTCCGCAAACTGAAGAATAACATTGATGATATCGCATATAAGGTAAATTTATCCACACACAAGTTCTTAGGCGCTTACGAGATGCCATTAGGAGGAAACGGCCTAAAAAATGAGCATGAAACAATTGGATTTTGCTGCATGACAATACCCCTACACATCGATTCTTGTTAGTACGTAACTACCTAGTCAAGCACCACGTTACCACGTTAAAACATCCTCCATTTTCGCTTGACCTCATGCTGGCCGTATCCTTACTGTTCACATGGTAAAAACATCAATAAAAGGAAATCGATTTGCAGGTGCTAAAGATGTCAGTAAAAATGCAATAAAAGTATTGAAATATATTTGTTAAATGAGTGTCAAAGGTGTTTTGACCGTCTGTATGATCGTAGGGACAAGTGCATTGTTGTAGGAGAAGAATATTTTAAAGGGAAATAGGCTTGTAAGATTTTATGTTTGAGCAATAAACATATTTCAACTAATTCTGGGAATTTTTTACTAAATATCGTATGTGATCTCCCAAACAGTTACTAATTATTATTTTGCCCGGGTCATAAATAGTTCCTAATTAAGTTAGAATTTTAAATTATGGTTTATCTTTAGTTTGCTAACATAACAACATCAGTCAGTTGTCCCCTAACTTGTTTCTACATTTTATAAAATATTTTCCATTAAATTTATACTGGCCCACACTACATTTAGAGTGTTTCTATGTATCTAGGTTTCAATATCTTAAAAAGGAACGTGCACATTTTAAATGTCATTTAACAACATAATTTAAGCAATCAGCATTTAAACAGATTGTGTCACTCTTTAGTTATTAATTATGTCATTAATTTGTTCATCTTTTTTGATTTTCCCTAAACTGCTTTGACTTGGCCAAAACAAACCCAGATTTGTGATTTTAGGATGTTTTAGGTTTTAGCCATGACAAATCAGTTTTAAACTTTAACTAGGAAAATGTATAGCGACGACCAATAAAATAATATAACGAGACAGGCTTTTTATATTCTCATTGTACTATCACTTTTAGCGGTGTTAAATAACACATCACATGACTTTTTTTACTGCAAGATATTTTACTCCAAGTGATTTCTAATAACATTGAAACACTTTAAATTAAGTTTGGATTAGTATTGATTTGAATGCATTTCTGAAAGAAAATCTTTATAAATTGTGGAAATACGTTGGACAGTATCTGCCTTAAAACTCACCCTGTACATCTCTAAACTAAATATGTATTTTTTATACAAATATTTTTTAAGTACATTTTATTACTGTTTTCTTACTATTGTTCGGTTGAAAGTTCAGTACCTTTTATTAAAACACTAGTTATACATTATGAGTCATTACTGGAAGATGAAAGTCTGTTATCATGTATATCCATTCACTAAAGTATTAAACAATTTTATTTTATAATTTTCTAGATCATTTAACAGCAAACTGTCCTCTTATATATCATTTTTATCCTACATTACAAATTACTTTATTATAGAGAGCATTTCCGTAAATTAATTTTTATTGTTAGATAGGCCTATTATCTGTTTAATACTCAGATGGAATTATATTTAATTTTCTTTAACGTTCAACACTTCAAAATTACTAGGAGACACACCTACACGCTTCGCGTGCCAACCCCGAAACTCGCTGCGCTCGTTACACCTCGGCCTCCAGCCTCGGGCTATGAATGTTCACTACAAATGATAGTATATTACATGTATAACGTAAAATCACAATACTACAGTTATTTACAGTATTTCACTCACAGTACTTGCGTTGCTACCTAATAATTAAATAAACAATGAATAAATAAATAAATTAGAAGTGTAAACCACACCAAAATAGTCTGATGATAGAATATGTGGCATGTGAAGCCCCCTCCTCACTTCTCGTCCAGCAATGTTGTCAAATATAAATTCGTTGAAAATATTGATGATTTGTCTAAACATCTATTGCAGTAAACAAACACTATCATTTGTTATTATAAACCACGGTACCTAGAAGAGAAGACGGTAGGTTTCACGCACATCTCCAATGACGTCACATTCGCGAAATTGCAAAAATAAACACAAAAGTACTGTTCTGATTCCCATAATTATAATTCCAGCTGATAAGTGGTAAATAACTCCCATAACCATTCAGCTGAATGTTTGTATGTAATTGGTGGATTTAGTTACCAATATTTAATAGAATAAACAAACCAGCTGATTTCACCTATATGACTGCCTTCGCAGTCTTGTCGTGATACCTAAGTAGTTATCGTGTATGTGTTATAATGCACGTGTTTTGGTTATGTATATTTAGTGATATAATTACGGATAAAAACAGCTATTTCATTTAATAAACATTATTTAATAGTACTTTCTACAGAGTTTAAAGTATTTATATTATTATAATGCTATAAAAAATTACAGGATTAACACATACCATATTTAATTTTACCACTACACTCTATAGGTCTTTAAATATTACTGCTTTGTAAATAAAATATCAGTAAAAATGACAGTATTGAACATATGCATACTTGTCATAGATTATACATGAGGTTTGGTGGTTCTCAGAAACTATATGGCAAAACCGTCTAAAATGTCATCGGACTATTTTCAGGTGGTTTAAACTAGTATAAACACACAAAGAAATTACTTTGCCTATTTCAAACGTGTTTATTTAATTTGATTTTGTTTAACAGGTAAAGATTAATTAAATACATAAAATAACTCCATTATATTATCATTTAATCTAAAACTTTTCCTGGTTTAACATTATGAAATATCTCACCTCATCAATGTTGCAAACTCCACTGTTTACATTTAAAAATGTGTTAAAACTGTTTGTAAATCATTATTTACATTTGAATAGTTGTTACTTTCTGACTCATATAAACACAGTATTATACTGTGATTTAAACCTCTCTCCATGTTATTCTTATGGCCGAAAAACGAACTTTGCTGGCTTCCTGTGCCATTCAGGCTGAACAATTCTGAGATCTATTGCCTTATTGCACAACTACGAACAGAGGTAAATCTTTTGACACCTCGACCGTTTCAATCAGTTAAGAAATAAGGGAGGAGTTGCATTGACAAAAAATGACTTCGCGCATTATATATAAGAATACTACAGAATATTTTATTAACTTTAATTTTAAAGGAATAATAATTGTTTGAAAAGTGGTATTTTTTTATTGTATACTATGATTTATAAGTAAGACATGTAGCAATAAATAAACAAGCGTCAGATAAACAGTACATTTAGGCTTAATAGAGATCAGAAACCAGTAAGTGCCCCCTGGGCTTCTAGGGGATGATCGCTACCTAATTAATAATGTCAGATCAATTACATCTGATAACAATTAATATTAGGTTGATTATTATCAAACAAAACACCGTTGTTTTAAGTTGTTATTAATAATTATAATTTAAAATTTTCGAAATGTGAAATATACATTTAATTGTTAATATTTTACAATTGGGCCGGACAGATTGCAACCTAAATGATAAATTAGCACATGTACAGAGTCTTTGGGACTTAGTGTTTAACATTTTACTTTGTTAGTGTATATGGTATTTTGAGCAAAACAGTGGTTTTAGAAATCTTTTATTACAAACTTCAATTTAAATAGTGATTTTTAAATGTTTTGCAAGGAAACAAAGTCGTTTTCCTCCTATGATAGTCGAAATAAAATATTAAAAAGTGTGGTATATTCTTAAAAAGCGTTAAATTTTCATCAGAATAAACCATTTTTAGTTCGGATTTATTGCCTTTTATTGTGGTTTCAGGTACATGAAAGTACAACATTTGTAAGTTTACAAATTCACTTCTAACTTTAAGAGGACTTTTCATCACCAAAAAGCGAATGTGAAAGGTGTCAAACTACCTTAAAAATTTCTTTGTTAAAAAATATCTTAATAAATCCTCTTTTATTTGGTACGTTGGACTTAAGAATGTCTTTCGTTGGCTGACATAGTTTTACGTTTTTGTAAATGAAATCACAGCAAAATAATTTATTGAAACCTGTGCTTGTATTATGTGTGATGATTATGATGACAATCATCACAACCCTAACCTGAAGTATATTGTAGTGGCATATATGTATCAAGAAATTTTAAAATTTAAATTCACAGTAGTAGTGTTGTGCGACGAATGGAAGATAATGAAACCAAACAAGGAGAATCGACAACTGAAGGATAGAACACATTCTTGTAAAGAAACTACTACTACTAGATATTGTAAATAATTTAAAATATGTTTGTAACACAACAACAACAGTAATAATAACCAAAGTTAGAAATTGGGGTAATAAATAATAGTAACAACGAAGATCTTGTACAAGTTTCATTCAATAGCATTCATTCGGCTGTTTTATTCGATATATCGAATACTCGAATACATACAACTGAATGATTATAATCGAATGAAACTCGTACAACATCTTTTTTTAAACATATTTTGTATGACCTTGAACCTCATGACGTCATTCACCTACGTCACAGTGACGTCACTGTTCCGTTCACCAGCTGACGTCACTCAGCTCGTCTTTTCCTTTTAAATTTAATAGCCCACCGGAAGTCATAAATCACTTTATTGATTGAGCCAGCTTGCCTCCTGCAACACTAATCACACTTATTAAGCTAATCTAATGTAGACACGATATATAGACGTTTTTTATATAATGTTGTAAAAGTATTAAAAATAAGTACCATTAAATAAAAACTATTTTTTTATATAAACTTGGTTATTTTCATTATTATAAGTATATTATATGATTTAACTCAATATGTAGCATATTTTTCTTATAAAACTTACCATACAATGATCAATCATTTGTTTTTATTGATTTTTAAGCTGGATAGAATAGGATTTTAAGTATTAAATAGAAACATGCCCAAAATAAATACTTCATTTAGTGACGAAAAACTTATGCTTAGTAATTATCTGTCGATACATTATTATACTCGTACATTTACGAAAAATGGCATACAGTAATGAAGTTAAATTAACAATCTGTATACTGTATGTTAGACCCTTAGGTATTAATATATACTAGTATATAGCCATACAAGTACACTGGTAATTACTCAACCACCCACCCATACACGTACAATGGTATAGTACGCGCGCTGAAGGTCCGGCCTCCTGGCTGGCCTACTAGTCATATAAAAACATCGACTCTGAGCGAGGCGGTCACAGACATATCGTAAAGGGTGATTGTTTACGTGTTTACAGAGTATTTGTATTTTGCTATTTATCATAATTAGACCAGTATTCAAAATAAAAACATCAAATAGGTTAAGAGTTTGAAAGTTAACAAATTAAAACGTATATCAATAACAACAATTAAATATATCATACAAAATTATAAATCAGTCAATAACTTTAATTGAAATTAAGTGACTAAGAAATATATACTTCTTAATGTCACTAACAAAAATATTTCTGTGATTTCCCGAACCGTTAAAATACATATAATTTTTATTTAAATTGGTTTAAAATAAAAATGACGAGTTGGGAGTGACTCGTTAGTTTTATAAAACTCATGGACGGTTCTTCTAACGACACATTTGTCGAAATCGTCTAGTTTTGTCGCTGTTCTTTTTCTCTCTATTTTTTTTTTTTTCTGGCTATGAACGAACATTCTTTTACCGCTGAAGTGTCCAATAAACACTTTTCACGCCGAATTTCCGTTATAAGAGTTTTTGAAACACCACATGCAACTGCAGTTCGTTCTAACGATTTTTTACGGAAATTCGTTGTTCATCTCTTAATTTGCCCTCATTCGCCATGAACTCACTTACTCTCTAAATAATTTCCCTACCCTGACTTCTAGCAGGTTTTCCTTGAGCTACTTTAGGAATAAAGTTGAGGCAGGAACCACTAAAGGAATAAACTATTTAGGATTTACGTTCACTAATTTTACAACCTTAAGAGTCTGCAGAGGCTGTCGGCCATGTTGGTTTTAATCTCATTAGAACGATATTTTTTCGAACCGGACAAATGATCACGCGTGTCCAAATTTAACAGTTATTTTTAAACGGTCTTTTCCAAACAAATTGTATTTGATCAAGAGTGAAATTACTCGTTGAACTGCTTTGTGGATTCATAATTAGTTTAGTAGAATAAATATAAAATTTATTTAGTTTAAAGTTTTTATTTTCACCTATTTTTCAAAACTAGGCGTATGTATTCATAATATCAAAAGCAAACCCAATGCGCAAACGATAGCATTTTAAATGACACCTCATACACAACTTTTGGTAAATAAATAATGATATAAATATGGATTCAAAATAACGTTGTTTTTATGAGAATAAACCAGTATGGCTGACAGACTCTGCACTCTTAACACACTCAAGGAACACAAAAAAAATACAAACTGACTCATTACACTACAGTAGTTAGATAAAAACAAACTTATAACCAACTAAATAATTGTTTATCGTACACTTGAGTAAAGATTCTTAACACGCTAAACCACAAGCCAATATATTGCACGCAGACTGGAAACGTACTGAATGTGCAATTGTGCATCCGTAGATAACAATTAACGTAACTTATTTTAGAAGCAAGCATGGAAAAGACTTCTAGCGTGGGAAAGTCTAACAGTAGCAAATGTTTCCAGGACTGCAGGCATATTGGGCCCTCCACCCGTCTCCTCCCTATCACCTTCGCCGCGCGGTCTATAATGACTCAACCACCCACCCATACACGTACACTGGTAATGACTCAACCACCCACCCATATGCGTACAATGGTAATGACTTAACCACCCACCCATACACGTACACTGGTAATGACTCAATCACCTACCCATACACGTACACTGGTAATGACTCAACCACCCACCCATACACGTACACTGGTAATGACTCAACCACCCACCCATACACGTACACTGGTAATGACTCAACCACCCATCCATACACGTACAATGGTAATGACTTAACCACCCACCCATACACGTACACTGGTAATGACTCAACCACCCACCCATACACGTACAATGGTAATGACTTAACCACCCACCCATACACGTACACTGGTAATGACTCAACCACCCACCCATACACGTACACTGGTAATGACTCAACCACCCATCCATACACGTACAATGGTAATGACTTAACCACCCACCCATACACGTACACTGGTAATGACTCAACCACCCACCCATACACGTACACTGGTAATGACTCAACCACCCACCCATACACGTACACTGGTAATGACTCAACCACCCACCCATACACGTAAACTGATAATGACTCAATCACCCATCCATACACGTACACTGGTAATGACTCAACCACCCATCCATACACGTACAATGGTAATGACTTAACCACCCACCCATACACGTACACTGGTAATGACTTAACCACCCACCCATACACAATGACTCAACCACCCACCCATACACGTACACTGTTAATGACTCAACCACCCACCCATACACGTACAATGGTGGTAGAGGTAGATATATTCAATAGCAACAGTCCATAGGCTAATATTCCATAAATTAGTTTATGATTGGAGTCATCAAAGACACTTGAAGGAATTGCCTTACTAAATAGGAAAAAAAGTAAGCTGAAATAAAATACCTAGTTAAAATTATTACGTTAGTTAAAAATATAGTCCCCAAAATGTGATTGTGGTGGACGATCTTTTTTTTTCATTGCAAAAATAAGGCATATTTTTTCATAGACAAGTCCCTTTTGGTTGTGCATACAAAACATTCATCTATATTGATATTGAAAAAAAACCATGATTCAGTGAAGAGAGAGGGAGTGGAGATACGTTGAGGAGAGAAAGGGAAGAGATAGGGGAGAGTTGGAGGTAGAGGGGGAATTAGGGAGAGGGGGTAAAGAGCTGAAGAGGGAGTTAGAAATGAAATGAAAATCGTCTTTAGTAAGAGTGAAGGTAGGACTAAAAAGTCCTCTCTTTCACTGAACCCCACCTAAGTTAGTGGAGAGATAGATAGGAAGAGGCATATATAGAGATATAGGGAGAGATAGAGAGGGAGAGAGGGGCAGAGACAGGGTGGAGAGAGAGAGAGGAACGTGAGCTAGAGGATGGGAGAGAAATATTTTGAGATTGCCCAATCTAAATTCAGGTGAGGACGATGAGGAGATGTTTTTCTTCAAAGTAAAGAAGAAAAGAATTTCTTGGATATAAAATGATGGAGAATTCATACCCCAAACTTTAATAGGATATGAATAAATTGAAGTGCACAAAAGAAGCCCAAGTACAAAAATTAATTACCTTTAAATACCGGTATGTCATTCTAACACCAACACAAACCATTATCTACGTTTTGTGTTAATATAGCCAATTTATAAATATGTAATGACCAACAAGGGATAACTGAATTATAATGGTATTCGTTTGCAATAGAGGCTGAAGCATCCAAGAGAGTTAATTACTCAGTAAAACTTCAGACACATCATTGCTCTAAGTTCCAGGAATGCTTATCGTGTGTTTTGATATGACTGACTCAGACATCAACCTTACTATTACGTCATAGACTACCGGAATGTGCAGGCCACGTGTTGAGGTAATGTCGCTCTACAACACTACCTACGACTGCCAAGCGTACGATAATCATAGTTTTTGTTTAATAAATTTGAAGTTTCCATTATAAAAGTGTACAATAATACGATAAATCAGTATAGTATCTATAATATACGATTATTTTTAGTAAAATAATATAATACCTTTGATTTTTATTCGCAAGATCAACGACCTGTCAATTCCTTTTCAGTACTTTACTTCTTCTCATCCCTTGACCTTTTTCTCGTTTATTAACAATCGTTCGTTGTTTGTCATTCCCCTGTTTACTGCTTGGATAATCATTCTCGTTCCATCAAATCAGTTATTTTTGTCAGTCAGTGGTAATTATTCTGTGTTGTACCTTAGACCAAACCTTAGACCTTAGACACGTAATCCATAGTACTGCTGTGTTGAGATGTACTTTTACTCTAGTAATTTAAATATTAAAATATTTGCTGTTAATATTAAATAAAAATATTTTTGTGTTAATATTCTATTCTTATTCATTGAATAGAAGGTTTAAAATAAATCAATACCAATTATAGATACTAATCAAATCTAATATTTACCTTCCTGAAAAATAAACGATAATTTAAAGGTTTGTCCCATAATTTTAAATGTAAGCCCCAATAATTTAATGTTTGAAGTTTGGCAACATTGGTTAGCACAGTTTCGTTCTACAAAAGTACTTTCCCAAAAAAAGTTAATTTTGTATAAGGTTATTAATAGCAAATCATAGCTTTTGAAAACGTACCTATTAAACATACATTAACACTGCAACATTTGAATTTATAGTTTGGATTCTTAAATTATAGCATTTATTTGCATATTATATAAAATACCAAACAAATAACTACCCGATGTATAAGCTACAACTTTTACTATATTAAAATACTTTTAGGGAATAGTAAATAAGAGTTTTGTCACAGCAGCTCTTGAAAAAATCTAAATAAACAAAAATATTTTGATTTGAATATAGATTATGATTTTCATTATTTTGGAGATTTCCTACGCTTCAATTGTTCAAAAAGATACACACAAATTTATATTGTAGACAACATGTATAAAAAATATATTCTGTACTCCTAAGGTAGTTCTTAATATTTACTAAAAGTTTAAAAATTATAGTTCGTCCGCTTTTATTGTGACCTAATCAAAGAACCTGTGCGAGAGAGAGAAATAAATAGTCATTGAAGTGGGAGAGAAAACTAGTCTTCTCCCACCACTTAACCGTCGTGCCACTTTTAACATTTCGCTGTCATGGATACGTAGTGGGAAACTCCGTCTGATACGTCATCGTTCTAACTGACAATTGGCGGACAAGGCACGTGAGGGGAACATATCGTAAGGGGAAATGAACCTGATATACTAAGTGAGGAATCAGCTGATGTAGGCTGGTTTTGTTGTCATTACCGATTAATATTGAGGTTATATTATAATTTTAATTGGAATATTATTGTGTTATAAATATATATTTCAATTGAAACACTTATAAAGTGATTTAAATGTTCAGCGACCTACCTTCAAACTGAAATAATAAGTGTCATTACTTTCATTAATGTTTTATTTATATACTACCTCATATGTAATTTTAAAATGTATGCTTTGCTACAGTTCGACCGCTTTGATTGCGGCCTTATTTGAGAACCTGTGCTAGAGAGACGAAGTTAGTCATTGAAGTGAGAGAGAACATACATCTTCTCCCACCACTGAACCGACGTTCCATCGTGTCACTTTAACTTTTCGTTGTCATGGATACGCAGTGGGAAGCTCCGCCTTTTACATCATCGTGCTAGGTGACCATTGGACACCATTGGGCAAGGAACGTGGAGGAAAATGGAATCTAGTACAGTTGGAACATGGCATAAGGAAATGGACCTGAGGTAGGAGTGAGGACAGCTGGTGTAGTCGTTTGTTGTCATTACCGATTTATATTGAGGTTATGTTATAATTTGATTTGCAATATTATTGTGTTTTAAATGTGTATATATATATTATTTGAAATACTTATAATGTGATTGAAATGTTCAGTGATCTACCTTCAAACTGAAATAATATGTATCAGTACTTTCATTAATGTTTTATTTACATATTACTTCGTATGCATTTTTAAAATGTGTGCTTTGCGTACTGTAAAAGTCGTGATAGATCAAGCAAGTACGTAATATTAAATTTCAACATGATTTATAATAACTACAAAAATGACAATACTCAAGATTATGACTATATTATATCGACTTTTATAATTTCAAGCAATTGTCTTCACTACCTTTGACTTTAGCATAACCTACAAACAAAGGGAGCGAAGGAGATGAAGTGCTAAGCACATCGTAAATCACCACAACTTCACAAGCTAATTGTGTCCGCTGTCCCCACTCCCAACACTGCCCCTCACACAAACTAGAGACGAAGTGGTAGAACACTTCCCCTCTGCTGCTGGAACCCCTACATGCGCTAAATATACTACGCAGGCCGCTTTCTACCCGGCTCAATTATAACATTGTCAGTAAATAGATCACATAACGTTATTAAAATAATGGGGGATAGCACTGAACTCTTCACGTGCTAATCCTATCACTCGCTGTGTTGATTACATCTCGGCGAGTGACAGCATGTGACTTTTAACTACAAATAATATAAGATTAATTGTATAGCGTAAAATCACAATATCTCACTCATATTACTTACGTTGCACCTATTTATTAGTAAACACCCAGTGACATTACGTAGCCTATTTTAAAAGTGTTAATATATTTGTTTTTGTTTAACAGCTGAAGATTAATTAAGTAAATAAAATAGATACATTAGATTACCGTTTAAAACTTCAAGTTTAGTAGAGGGGAGCCCTGCAATAGAATGTGAATAAAACCATGCGTGCAATCTTCCCTGGTTTAACATTATGAAAAATATGACCTAAACTTTTCAAAAACCATTGTTTAAATTCAAATATCTGTTAAAACATTTTAAAATCTTTATTTAAATTTGAAAACCCGTTACTTTTTGGTTCATTCAAATATATCTCGTTATTCCTAAGTATTAAGACCTTATTGTACAACTAAGAAATAAGGAATGATAATGTTGACACCTCAACCACAGTATATTATAAACATAGAGTAGAGAAACTTAGACGTTTTAATTGCAACCAATCGATGCTAGTGAACCTAGTGGTGAAACAACTGGACTGGTAATCAGCTGTTGTAACACGAAATTTTTGTTTGTGTAAAAAGTGGTGTTACGAGACTTAATTAATATAAGTCTGCGACACGATCACTACGAGCGCTAGTGTCGAGCCGGTTACATTTTTTTTTTTTTTTTTTTTTTTTTTTTTAAGTTATACTTCTTTGCGCCCGTTAGACACTTTGGGATGGGATGTTGGTCGAGAAACCGCGTCACGCTGAAAAGTAAGAACAAATTTTTAAGAACTATCGATTAATCGATTGTTAATCGAAGAAATTTAATCAAAGAAATTACTGATAATGATAATATAGGTGTATAATATAATAATGAAGTCACGTATAATATATTGAAGATAAATATATTGAATAATATTGAAAAATGTCTTATATTTCATTTATATATCCTGTCTGTTTGTGTGCGTGAGTGGGTGTATGAGAATGGCCAAAGAAGTATAACTTCCACCGTGTGGTCCGACGCACACCCAATTTTTTTTTGAAGTTATACTTCTTTGCGCCCGTTAGACACTTTGGGATGGGATGTTGGTCGAGAAACCGCGTCACGCTGAAAAGTAAGAACAAATTTTTAAGAACTATCGAGTAATCGATTGTTAATCGAAGAAATTTAATCGAAGAAATTACTGATAATGATAATATAGGTGTATAATATAATAATGAAGTCACGTATAATATATTGAAGATAAATATATTGAATAATATTGAAAAATGTCTTATATTTCATTTATATATCCTGTCTGTTTGTGTGCGTGAGTGGGTGTATGAGAATGGCCAAAGAAGTATAACTTCCACCGTGTGGTCCGACGCAGACCCAATTTTTTTTTTTTTTTTTTTTTTTCAAGAATAAGCTTCTCTGCTATGTATATATTAATACTGTGCCTCAACCGTTTTAACTGATCAAGAAGTAAAGGGGGGAGTTGCGTTGATAAAAAACTGCTTCATGTATCAATGTACACAAACTAGCTGCGCTCGTTGGGGGCTTCGCCCCAAACCCACATTTTCCAAGTTGGTCACAGATGCTACCAAACTTGATCACGGGTGTTTCCCAATCTGAACGTGAATGCTACCCAAGCTAATCAAGGTTGCTACTCATCCTGATCACGGTTGCTACCTATCACGGTTGTTTACCCGAGCTGATCACGGTTGCTACCCAAGATGATCACGCTTGCTACTCAAGTTGAACATGGATGCTACTCAAGGTGATAACGGGTGATACCGAAGTTGATCACGGATACTACACAAGATTTTCAAATTGATCACAGATACAACCCAATTTGGTCATGGATGTTACCGACAGATTAATAGTCAATGTAGCATGGGAAGAGTAAGGTTAGAAAGAAGATCACTCTCTCTTTAAAAACAAAATTACCTCTGACAACGTAGTTATGTCAGGAGAAACTGTTTTGGATGAAATAAAACCAAGCGTGTTGTTAACTTTAAGTAACAGACTACATTTCAAGTTAATTAACACTGAGGATCAGTTTACCACGAGGCGTTCTTTTACCTTAAACCAGCTGTAACAAGGCTTCCTTAATTATTTCTTTCTTTTAATTAGCAACAGAATAAAGTTTCCTAAGACGAAATTGGTTGTATGACCTTAGTCTAAAATTATTCTTATTTGAGGTTTTTTTTTAATTCGAGTTACCCATTGGCCTAACGAAAATTAAAAATTAAGCAAATGAACTATAAAATATTTTGTATCTATGCTTAATCGATATTTAATTGCTTAGGATATATACTTACCTAGGAATATTAAGTAAATTTGTAACGTGTTGGGCTTCCAATTTAACAATTACCTAGCCATTACAAAAACCAACGTGTGCCTAAGGCGTATCTATATTTATAACAGAAGAAGTGAACAAATAGAAATCAAAGCCGAACCTTAACCACAATCGGTAGGATTTTGATATTTTGAAAGTACCTTCATTTTAGGGTCTAGGTGCGTGCTAAGAAAGTATTTTTCGAAATTCCATCCCTGAAGGGTATAAACAGCCCCCCAAACGTTCGTGGAGGCCGATCTAAAAATCAACGTACAGCGTAAACCGTAAAAGATAGCTACTTGAAGATTTTACATTGCTTTCATGTTATGGTCTTAGTGCGTGCTGAGAAACGATTTTTTTAAATTCCATTTCTGAGGGGTAGAACATCCCCCCAAATATTCTATTTTCTCCTAAAGAATAACATTGGCATTAATTTATTTAATACAGCTGATACACAAAAACATAAACATCACACAAATGTGTTACATATGTGACTAGCTGTACTCGCCCACTTCGCCGGTCATAATATTGAGTTTGATTTAGAACCTAATAGCTGAAATAATTCGAGCATTTTTGCTTCTTCTACCAATATTAGATATTTTAGGAGGCATGTCATAAAAAGTAAACTGCAAAACAAATAACTATTTACTTTTTATTTTCACGTTTCACCAAATGTTTTAATTACCGAGGAAAAAAGGTTAACACCAAATACAGATCACCTGATCAAGTAAAAGTAGTGTGTGCTACACTCTCAAGGTGAAATGTAGAACTACAATAAATCAAAACATATACAGTACTTTTGTTGTGAGAACTTCAATCTGCTTATGGCATGTGAAACTACATTAAACCACACAGTCATATTTTTTTTTGTAAACAATTCAAATTCTCCATTTGAATAACATGGGATCTTTAGGAGCCCGTGGGATGGGACTCTGTGGACGGATCTGCATCAAACTTCACAGAAACCATTTCGGGAGTATTCAGGACAACATCCTAAAGTTTCATGGCGATCGGTTGGATAGTTTGGCAGCGCATAAACTTCAAACACACACACACACACACACACATATATATATATATATATATATATATATATATATATATATATATATATATATATATATACAAACATCCTCTTTTATAAATATAGATTAACTACTGTATTATTTTTTATTTGTTGACAAATTAGTTTGATTTGAAGGTCATTTTGACGTCTTGCTTGCTGTTACATCAATATCTCCTTCACCTATGAGAACATCTCCACCTAGAAGCTCCTCTGATCCCATAGACTTTCAACCATCATGTTCATTTTACATCCATCCTACAATTTCTCAAGGTCCTCCGTCACGCTCTATTATTATGACTGATTTTGATGTGTCTATTAAATAAAATTCTCTCTTATAAAAAAATATGAGAGTTCATCTTAGAGGTTATGAAACTGCTGGAAACATTTCTTATCTACTTTTGAGAATAGGTGATGGTAAGTATTCTGAATCTGGAGGATAAATCAATTTGCCCTCAGAACTAGGAAATGTGGTAATCTAAAGGAATTAATAGACAGAATATTACTAAATTAAGGATAAATTGATTGAGTGGCTTTGCTAAAAAGCAATATTGATTCCAAAATATGAGACAGCTGTATAAATTAATAATATTTTACTAAACTATTTTCAAGAAACAAAAGTTAATACCTATCGATAGATTCAATTGTACAAGTAGATGATGGTGTACGATTTCCAACTGAATGTCTGCATACTATCAGTCTATCTTGGTCTCCACCACATAGACTCACTCTACAAATCGGAACACCTGTCATGCTTCTCAGAAATATTTGTCCACCAAAATTATGCACTGGTACACGTTTACGAATAACTGCTATCCATAATTGTTACTAAAGCAACTATTATTACTAGCAGTACTAGAGGATAATCTGTATTTATTCCTAGAATACAATTGATTCCTATAGACTATCCATTACAACTCAAAATAGTACAGTTCCGTAATAATTTGTGTTTTGGAATGACTATAAATAAGTCTCAAGGACAGTCCTTAAAATTTGCAGGTATAGATTTGACAGAAGTGTGCTATTCCCACGGACAATTTTAAGTAGTCTATTCTAGAGTAAGCAGTCCATCAAGTTGAGTTCCTTTAACACCAAAAGGAAAGACGGATAACGTAGTTTATAAAGAAGTTTTTCGAAACGTTATGCTTAAAATTTGTAAATGTGCATGCATAATATCATCGTAAATTATTGTTGCGAATTTACAACTTTAAATAAAAATTAACAATATTAATTTAATTTATATATTTTTTAACCAATGTGAACATTTTAATTTTGTTTATGTTTTTCTGAATCACTTTTGATTAATGTATTATATGTTAATTACATTCAATCTGCCAGTGATCCTGTAAATCCTCTTGGATTACGTATTTTAGCTTTTATGCCATCATCAAATAAAGATATTTGATATTCGGTGTGTGCTTTTTTTTAAGCTAAGACCATCAAGATGATGATGTCATAATAAAACCCGAAACGCGTAAACCAAGAGGATTTACAGGATCACTGGAAGGTAATTAACCTATAATACATCAATGTAAAAAAAATCATTATATACTCTTAACAATTATTATGGTTTAAGATTTTAGTATAGGTGATAAAACAGGCCAAAATAAATAGGATTATATTCTGCTTCTTACACAACTTTTTAGCCTAAGTTCATAAACTAAAATGCTTTTATGTTTACAAATACTTATAATTTGATTTTTTTTAAATTATAAATTTCATACATTTTGTATACGAACCACAATGGGGGTTCTAGTAATGTATAAGAGGTTACCTCATACCACGGTAACTAGAATAATAGTTACCGTGCCTCATACAAGTGCGCATCCGTTTACGTCATCTGCTGAAGCTAGCTGTGATTTTCTACCTTTTCTACCACTGTTGTAAACATAACAAACCACAATTATGAAAACATCTGATATTCGTAATCCGGATGACTGCGTTGATTAAATTATGAAAGGAAACGGGAATTTTGTGGTGGTTCATTATAAACTAATTTTTATAAATATTTCTTCATATATTTCGGTTTGTATGTATTAAGATACCGATAATTTTGAAATTCTTTTAATTTTTCAAAGGATGAAAACTGGTCTGTTTCTACAGCATGTTTAGCCATTGCTGATTGTTTAATCTGTTGTTTTAATGTTCTTATATAGATATTTTTATTGTTGTTTGGCCTATATATACATGTTCAGAGTAATCAGTTATTATTATAAATTCCTGATTTCTCTTCTTTTGAAATTGTTCAGGATTTCCTAGTATGATACTAATTTTCTACTTCGATTTAATAATATTAAATTTATATTTTTTTACATTATTTTCTTTGCTCGATTTAATTAAGGTAGAAATGTTAGTTATTTCCATTCCTAATTTTTATTTTATTTCCTCCATAACGTTATTCTTGATAGTGTCTTCTTTTTGTTCGATTTTTTACTTTCTCCCATGTGTTAGCATAGAGAAAATATGATCGTCCAAAATAATGTTTTTTACAAGTTGGTCTAAAAATCCATTTTAGGGTCCCCTGAACCATTGATTTTATAAACGTACAATAGATAAACCATCTAATAGGAATATTTGTGGCAGTAATTTTGTTAGTTAGTGAGGCCCGCAATCACAGCTGGTTTACACTACATTACATTTACATGGGACTACACTAGCGCTCCACAATGGACCACAAAAACAGCTGATATTTTGAGACTCAAAATTTAACATTGGATGTGAAATCTATTTGTGTATAAAATCAATGCCTGAACCCAAAAAACACTGTTTTTTTCTTTTTTCTTTTTAAGTATTGGTGTCTGTCCATATGTGTCTGTGTGTACGTGCAGTTTGCTGGAGACCAAACGGATAGATAATTTTTATGAAATTTGGTATGAAAAATTAGTTTTTTTTAAATTGTTATGGCCATACAAAACTAGAATTTTCTGAATTCTGAAAAACAGCTCGGATGATTTTGATTACATCTTAAAGAAAGATGGGAATTACATTTTAAAATATTTTAGTAAAAACCACATGTCTCTAACTTGACTAGTGTTTTAGTTATGGCAAAAAAACGTATTTGAGTAATTTTTCCATAACTGGTAATTTTCAAAGTTTTGATTTTTTAGTGTTTAATATGGGGATAAGTTTATGCCAATTCTTTTGAACCATTTATTGTATTAAATGTTAAATAATTTTGTAGTGGGACTTATTCATTATTGTTGTTCCGTTAACTTTGTCGACTCAACCAACAACTCTTGTAATTTATTTTTGACAACGGAGTGTTGAAAATTTGTGTAGTAATGAATTAAAGACGTATGTTTTCTGAAAGGATGAAAGGAATCAATTTTAATAAAGCAGTGGTTTTTATTGATTTCCCAAAAACATCAAAATATATATATATTTTTTTTTTTTTTTTTTTTGTATTCTGAGAATGATTATATTCGATTTCTAGTGTGAATTTAACTGTCGTCTGAATTGAGTTTAAATTTGCTAAGAAATCCTTTACGTATTCTTTTTTACTAAATATAGAAAAAAATTCATCTACGTAATTTAACAAAACATTTAAAATATTATGTTAAAGGAAATAAACGTTCAAGGAAGGAGACAGGAATGGCTTCTTTTAAAAGCGAATAACGGAGAACTCTGAGGTCCCCGAGTAGAGCCATGGCTTGGAATTTCCCTGGAGAGAGCGTTCTATTCGTCGAATAAACAGTAACTGTTGTGGAAACATGAAGACATCAAAGCCACCCCTGAGAGTTCCATTTAAGTGAGATGAACACTTACAAGACTAAGGACGAAATGGAGTTTTCTTGTTACACTAGTTTTTTTTTTTTTTTTTTTTTTTTTTTTTAACTGTTTGATTTGGTTAAAGATGGTGAAGGACTACACATCACTAAATATATGTTGATGAATGTATTTAATAATGCATTAAGGCAATCTTATATATAATACGTGAAGACGTTTTTGTCAACGTAACTCCTCCTTTATTACTTGGCTAATTTAAACGGTTGAGGTGTCAAACAAATTTTCATCTGTTCGTAGTTGTGCAATAAGGTTTTAATTTTTTAATACTTCCACCCTGAAAGGTGTGGAAAACCCTCAAAGTAAATTTTTTGCCCATAAGAATAACATGGAGAGATTTAAATAAACCGCATTGATCAGCTGTTCAAATATTTTATTAAATAATTATTTCCGAAAGGTGGAATGTAAACAATGGTGTTTGTAATAGTGAGGAGGCCAGATCTGTCATAATTATAAACCAAGGAAGGGTGAAAGAATGGTTTTGTTCATATTCGATTGTAGGAGTGCACAATGCTGGACTCGAAGGTTTAAATTGTAATCTAATGCAGTATATTGTGATTGTACGTTATACAGTTAACCTACTATTATTTGTAGTGAAAATTCACAGCCGAGTCATAACGAGCGCAACGAGTTTGGGGATTGGCACGTGAAGCGTGCAGGGGTGTCCCTAGTTTTGTATTATTTCCTGATGTCGGCGCTAGTCGCACAGTGATGTACCCAGATACTTGGAGACAAAGTGTTGAGGTGACTGTAAAAGATGGGTTCTTTGCTCGCCTCTCAATACCGACTCGGCGTCCAATCAATGCGTACTATCGACGTGGACACTACTAGAGAAGTCTGGGGTGTCCGTGTTGGGTGGTAGTCTAGGTTTAGATTATATGTAGGGAAGAGAACTGAGTGTCAGGCTTGTCAGTTTGTTGAAAATCAGACCAATACTACTTCTTATTCCACGCAAAGCTGAATGCCCTTTAGTTGCCCTGGCTATTGGACGTTCAATAAATAGCTTCTTCTTAGTTAGTAACACTGACTACACTCGTTCATCTACATTCATCATACTTATTCACCTTTCATATTCATCCATATTTTGAAGATCGGCGTCTTACTATTGAATGCATAGATGATTGAAATTTCAATTTAATGTCAATTAATTATTTATGTATTTAAATAATTACGTTATGATTATGAGTAATGAGCAATTTTTACATATTTGAATTGTTTGAACATTATGTTCCGTCATTCAAATAATGTATATAACTTATTTTTTTACGCTTGAACGTTGGTACTTAAGGTGATCGTTCCTTAAAACTGCCAAGTCACCACCGAGAGTTGACAGCCCTATAACAGTCACGCAATTTACCGTCAGTGCATGCTGTTATTTCTACTGTACGGTTCGTGTTTATTATTATAATGAGTTATCGTGAACACTGTATCATTACCTGTTCCACTCTAGAGAACCATTAGCTGATATTATGCGTTTTTTTTTATTTAATATCGTCAAGAACGAAATTTAAACTTCAGCATTTTTTGTAACAAAATTTGAAAAATACTTAATATTTTTAAAAACCTACTCACTAACCACTAGGACATTTATTTACCTGTCAAACTAAACTTCAAATGTTACGATACAATCATTAATTAGTACGGAACCGAATAGATGAAATGGAAACCCACGTTTTGGGGTTTTTTTCGAAAGGAGAATAAAGCGAAACCATTAACAAATATAGTTTATTCAGACACCTATTTAGACACCAAATTTTATCATCCCCTGTGATTATGTTGTTTTCGTCTGAAACTAAAATTGGGCCAAAAATATAAAATCTAAATATTAAACAGTGTTTCACTTTCACTAAAGGATTATTTTGTAAAGAATAAAGTCAATTAATATTATGATTGGTCGGTAGCGTAGTTGGTTCAATCCCAGCTTCATGTGCTAAAGGTTCTCAGTTCGATCCCAATCACAGTCAATACATTTTGAGAAGGATCAGCTGATAATTACTGGCTGTTCATTTGTCATTGGGCTATTAATTAATGACACATTCTAAGGAATAGTCGGCCTTAGTTTGTAACGATGACTACATTCGCTCATCTACACTCATCACACTCATTCGAAATCCATATTCACCCATATCTTGACGATCGGCGTCTTATGAATAAATAAAATAAATAAATATGTGTACCGTACCCCTCAACCCCCTTATCCCCCCCACCTCCACTTTAAATTAGGAAGGCTTAACTGTGAATTAATTTCACTGCATTTTGAAGACTACAACATTTGGTAGCAGCTTATTTTAGAGTGTAGGATAAATTTCAAAAAACAAGGCGAAGGACTGGTTTATTGAAGTTACAGGTCATGCAACTAATCTAAAAAAATGCAATTTACTGACTCCAAATCCGGCATTCAACAGAACATGCAAATATAATTCAACGGATAGTAAACTTTTTGTATCATAATGAATGTAATATAACGCAGTCTTCAATAAAGCAAAGCGTATCCCAATAGGTTAAGATGTGGGTAATCTTCTGTTTCCTAACAATAAAAAACAATGTCCCGTTGAATCTGGATGGTTGAAATATCGACCTAAAGAATAATAACCTAATAACCTAACCTAAGAATAATAACCTGATCATAATGGTATTAATATATAATGTCACTTAAAAGCCAGCTACCAAACTAATAACAATTTTAAAACACACAAATAAATAATGTCTAAGTTAAAGAAAATTTGAAGTACAAAGTACTTGATTCATAGAGTTTTAACATCGATCTCTCGTCCCAGAGCCAAATCCAGATAACATTCAACAACTGCTTCGCCGATTCCCCAACTGAAAAATACACAATGAGCACTCATTAACTATGTGATCCATAGTTTGAACTTTGACTCTGTAATCACATGCCTGATCATTTTTCTTTACTCACTAACGTTACAATAGTTGCATTATTCATCATTAAGGCGACGATTGTAAAGATATAGGTGAAAATAAAGGGCGAATGAGTGTGATGAGTGTGGATGAAAGAGTGTAGTCATTGTTACTAACTAAGGACTTTTCCTCAGAAAAAGCTATTTATTAATAGCCCAATAGCTAGAGCAACTAAGGGACCTACAGCTTTACATGGAATCCGAACCACGTAGTTTTGGTCTGATTTTCCACTAACTGACAAGCCTGACACTCAGTTCTCTTCCCTACACAACATCAAAACTTTGACTACCATCTAAGATGGACACTCCAGACTTCTCTAGTAGTGTCTACATCGATGACAACCATTGAGCGGATGCCGTGTTGGTATTAAGAGGACCAAGCATAGAACCTATCGACTACAATCTCCTCGGCACAGCACTTCACCACCAGTGCGAAAACGACTCGACATAGTACATTCCTTTCGAGGAAGGTTAATTCCACCGATGACGGCCATAAGGTCTGATACCAGAAACTTGTTACCAACAAACATATCCCAATGTCATGCCAATTTGGTTTTAGAAAAAATTTTAGAAGCTAGACGAAGAGGTGGTTTTCTAAATTAGAGTAGTCCTGCACGTTGTGGGATATCTTGCAAAATGGAGAGATTCAGAGTAGGTATGATCTTTTTGAACTCTCTGAGAAGTGCCTCTTTGCGTCTTATATTCGGCGGAGCTATGTTGCACAGTACTGGAAGCCATAGTATAGTGGTTGCAATGAGGGAACCACTGACAGCCCCAATCGTCCTATTTAGTTGTATATCAACCTCTCATACATGTGTGCTGTTAAGCCACACGGGAGCACAATATTCAGCAGTGGAGTAAACCAGGGATAACGTGGTAGTACAAGGACTTGTGTGTTGGTTCCCCGCAAAATCCAGCAAGTTGCTGCACAAAGTTAGTTCTTGTTTTACTTTAGCTGCTGTTTTCTATAAGTGACTTTCAAAACAGAGAGACCGGTCTAAATTGACCCCAAGTATTGCTGATGTTTGAGGCTAACACTAGAAAAAAATATGTCAAATTTTGTATTAGATTGAGGGTAGCTAGATCACGAAATAGGGGTATGGCGTGATGTACAGTTCGAAATTGCAACTGTTGAGATTTTTAAGTCCTCCAAACAAACAAAAATTATTAACTACTTCCATTATCAGACGTAAAGGTGTAACCCAACTTGACCCTCCAATTAGTTCTGGACTAGATTCAAGAACCAAGAGTTAAGTATATTGTAAACTCTATATTATGTTCTTAGTTCTCATAACACCAACTTAGCGTCCGCTTAATAGTTGTGGTGGGTGTAAACACTATCAGATAATTCATTTTCATTTTCAGTGAGTGCTGCAGCATGACATTTCATAAAATTGGAAATATAAAAATTCGTATATAACAAATTAGACATTACTTAATATTTCTCATGTTTTATAATAACAATTACGAAAACATTTATAGTTGGCCACAGCAATATTATTTTGTAAAATTTTTTGTGGCCCTAAACATCTACATATTTCAAACTCGACGGTCGTGAATGGGAAATAAAAAAGTTTATTCAGCACATAAACATTCAACACTCATATTGTAAGTGTCTCTATCAAGTTTAGAAATATTTGATTATATATTTTTTGACAAATATATAATCTTTGATTATTTTTAAATAGAAACAACACTTACCATTTTGTTTAGGATTCAACAAGTAATTAAATATTCCAAAGAATGCCATGCTCTATTGTATGTTGACATTTAATTGAATTACGGAGGAAATTAAATCATATGTTTTATTTTACAGCTGACGACGCTAGTTACGTGTTAGACTAACTTATTTTTAATCTGTTCACGAAGTGTTCCATTATGTCGTTGACCATATTGATGTTTTCTTTAAACCCGTTTTGTTGTAAAAACATAGAAAACCTTACTTTTGTGTGATGCTTAGATTTTAAGGTGAATATTTTTAAAACATGAATTTGTTGCGTATTTATTTACACTTTTCATGACTTCACCAGCCTAAATGTGCTGATTATATGGACGAAATCTTTACTCTCTTACAGAACATGGGTTGTGCTGGCTACTCAAAGGTAAGTGGCTATAGCGTATAGCAGTGAAGGCCATACGTACCCGTATGTATGGTCGGAACCTTAATTCTCCTTCATAACTTAATTACAAGTAGTGAGTGATCTTCAGTTAACACTGGTTTTCAAAATAACTCAAGTCAGAAATGATACAATATCTAACCAAACTATTTCACTGAAATTAGATTTAAGGTTTTATAACCTAATTATTTGGCACTCGTACGATTGGCACGTCTTCTACCTAATTATTTGGCACTCGTACGATTGGCACGTCTTCTACCTAATTATTTGGCCGTTGACGTTAAGTACGAGAATCTTTTTTTATTACCAGACGCTGCAATTTTGTCAGTTCAAGAAAGGCTAACCGTATTGCGTGGCAAGAGCTTCTTCTACAGATATGAAGATAAGCCTGATCATATAGTTTCTGCTCAGTTAAACGACACTAGGATCCAAACAAAAGTTATAGATAGAAGGTGAATCAATACAGGCTAGTAGCATATATGAATGAAACCTTGTTTCAATGGTTTATGATGGATACTTAGAGGTAAATGATTGCAATAGATAATAGTGTAGGCTACTTAATATAGGTTAGGATACATGGATGGAGGCTTGTTCATCCATGGACTGTGCTGGATACTGAGAGGTAAATGATTGGAGTAGATTGTAGTTGCATTAATGCAGGTTAGTATATGTGAGTGGAGGCTTTTTCCTTCCATGAAAAATAGTAATACCCTTCGAAATTTACATGGTACATCAATACCACTGTACGTATATGGATGAGTGGGTGGGTCAATACCTATGTACGTGTATGGGCGGGTGGGTGGGTTAATACCACTGTACGTATATGGATGAGCGGGTGGGTCAATACCTCTGTACGTGTATGGGAGGTAACGCACGGATCTGAGTGTTATTCATGATTGTGCGAGGTACTCAGAGGTAAATGATTGGAGTAGATTGAAGTTGCATTAATACAGGCTAGAATATGGAATGGAGGCTTTTTCCTCCATGGATTGTGCTAAGTACTCAGAGGTAAGTGATCGGAGTAGATCGTAGTTCCATTAATGCAGGCTTAGTATATGTGAGTGGAGGCTCTTTCCTCCATGGATTGTGTTGGATACTCAGAAGTAAATGATTTGAGTAGATAGTAGCTGCATTAATGCAAGTTAGTGTAGGTGAATGGAGGCTTTTTCTTCGATGGGTTGTGCTAAGTACTCAAAGGTAAATAATCGGAGTAGATTGTGGTTGCTAATGCAGGCTAGTATAAGTGAATGGGGGCTTTCTCCTCAGTGGATTGTGCTAAGTACTCGGAGGTAAATGATTGGAGTAGATAGTAGTTGCATTAATGCAGGCTAGTATAAGTGAGGGGGCTTTTTCCTCCATGGATTGTGCTGGATACTCAGAGGTAAATGATTGGAGCAGATAGTAGCTGAATCAATGCAAGTTAGTATATGTGAATGGAGGCTTTTTTCTCGATGGATTGTGCTAAGTACTCAGAGGTAAATGATTGGAGTAGATAGTAGCTGAATCAATGCAAGTTAGTATATATGAATGGAGGCTTGTTTCTCTATGGCGAGTAAGTACAGGCTAATATATACGGGCCTAATCTTAACTCTCCTACATCACATGTGTTGTGCTTTATTCATAAAGATAGTTAGTACTTTAATAGAATTCAGTGAATAGTATTTAACCAATGCAAAGTAGTATGTTTTGAATCTACCGAAGTACACTACTAACAAAGTTAACAGGTGCTGTCTCTTTAAAGGTAAGCGATAATAATAGGTAGTTGTGGAATGACACAGGCTAGTATAGTGTGAAATTAGTATCTCAGTAGCTAATTTCCTTGTAGCATATATAAATATATATATATTCTTCCAATATTATTGTGATATATTTTCTTAATAATCATAACTATGAGTTTAATTTCACTAATGCAGTAACAAAAATAATTTCTTTAAAAGCACTTCAGGTTTCTTAATCAATGTCTCTGTAAAGAAAATATATGAGTGTTTGTTGCTAGACCGGCTCTTTGGGGAAATGCAAAGGATTGCGCTAAAGATGGAAATTTTAAATATCTCTCTTTATTGGAGATCTCAATTGTTTGACTATAAAGCCAAAGACCCTGTGGGAAATCCAGTAAAGAGCAATGTCTAACACTTCTTTAAGCTTCACTTTGAGATTTTCAATGCGTTTCTGAGATTCGTAAGGACTTTTCAAATCTAACTTTGGTCTGACGAAGATTTCCCTCGTGACAAAACATTCATTTTTTACCATACAATCACACATGTCTTTGTGATACATTGACATTTCCATGCCAATTATTTCACCACTGTTTGAATACTTCTCAGGTATACTAAAAATATTTCTCATAGTCTACAACATACAATTATAGTAAAGTAAATATTTCGATTACCCAAAGTTACATTATTAAATACATTAAGTTAAATGACAAATGAATACAAACTAATCGATTGTAAATATCAACGAATACCTTATACTTATAATACGAATTTCACCCAACTTGTTTGAAGAAATCTATATTTCAAATATTTTAACTGAACTTTACACGTCACATAAATGCCTCATAACCATCTTCTTATATTTATTTTATGATTGCATTGTACATTTTTTATTGAAGTGATTTTGGTGATTATTAATAGTAAGTTATATTCAGTGATAGTCATATCAGAAATATCCAAAATAATGTTTTGTTTCAAAACATATCTAATTCCCTAATTATGTATGATATTATATCACCTTTTAATATAAGGAAATAAAGCAATAAATCATCACATTATTGGCTTAATAGAACTGTTCTAATTTAGACTTTCGAAGTGAATTTTAATGGTGGCTGGTATGCAAAAAAGCAAAATATTCTTTATATTTTGAATATTTCTGTGTCAATTACAGTTTACTAATAATTTTATGAGAGTTACGATATGTGAATTTAGAACTTATTAATACAAAAGAATCAATTTATTACAGGAATTTATTTTTTCAATACCCACTGTACTTGTATGGGTGGGTGGGATTGTCAGTATGCACCGTGCGTGAATGGGTAGTTTGAAGGGTCAATGTACATGTATGGGTGGGTGGAAGGGTCAATACCCACTGTACGTGTATGAGTGGGTGGGAGGGTCAATACCCACTGTATGTGTATGGGTAGGTGGGAGGGTCATTATCCATTGTACGTGTATGGTTAGGTGGGAGGGTCAGTATTCATCGTACGTGTATGGGTAGTTTGGAGGGTCAATTAATACTGTACGTGTATGGGTGGGTGGGAAGGAATTTATTACAGGAATTTATTTTTTCAATACCCACTGTACTTGTATGGGTGGGTGGGATTGTCAGTATGCACCGTGCGTGAATGGGTAGTTTGAAGGGTCAATGTACATGTATGGGTGGGTGGAAGGGTCAATACCCACTGTACGTGTATGAGTGGGTGGGAGGGTCAATACCCACTGTACGTGTATGGGTGGGTGGGAAGGAATTTATTACAGGAATTTATTAAGTCATTATCAAATGTTCTTATTATTCTCGGTTCAAACGAATTCATTAGGAGACAAATGTACCGTTATTTACTTGATTATTGACTAAAATATCATTGATAGATGTCAAGAGTTTCTTACTTATGAAATGGATATATTCTTTAAGTCTTTTTTATATATTTTAAGGGAAAATCCTTATTCTTTTTTCACAAGTATTTCATCCTCGTAAAGATATTTAATACTTACAATCTACTCAATACATGAACATTAAGTAAATTCGATGTGTTTCAAATAACAATGGTTGATTACCTTCCAAAAACTGTTAACATCACAACGGATAAAAACGTTCACTTAAACTAAGGAAGTCATGCCTTTTTAATTTATAAATGTGTTCATTATTGTCCATCAATTCACAGCAAGATGGTTTTCATGTGCTTCAAGCTTCTTTAGGTAACGTAAACTAAACTTTGAGATTTCATCTTGCACGTAGTCAATTCTTGTGTCTTTTTGGATTACTGCATTCCTAACATACCATGGAGCTTGCAATATAGTTCTCAGTACCTTTGATAGGAAACGTTGAATTATGTTCAGATTTGATAATGACGCTGTCCCCCACAACTGTATGCAATTTGTCCACACTGGCTTCAAGACAACTTTGTACAGTAACAGTTTATTTTCAGTGGAAAGGTGGGATCTTTATCCAAAAAGCCAATACATTTTAGAAATGTTTGTATTTAGTTGCAATCGTTTATTCTAGATATGGCTCTGCCATGTCAGTCGCCTATTTAAGTGAATTGCTCCAAATTAAGCGTAAATGTAGTGTGCATAGATTTACTCTCGTTTACTTGTATTCTCCAACGTTTTATCCAATCTGTAATTGAATTTAAAACATCTTAAAAATACTGTCTTAATCACGTGTACATTCAATCCCATTAATAACATCCAATTGCTTGTTTACTATTAAATCTGAATATGTCATGTGATTATTAGATCTAGAAATCAGTATTTAATACAATAATCAAATCAGCTGATTTCACCCATGTGACATCACAGTCTACTGCACAGCCTTGTCGTGATATAACTCGCGAGTAGCACTTGGCTAGGCGATGCTCCGTGGATTGCCATTCAAAGGAGTGGGGGAAACATGTCTGTGTGCCCCATGAAAAATAAAATCATCTGATAATTAGATTACTGTTTATAACCTGACTTAACCTTCTTATTGTTTTTCGTTTTTCCGCTAATGGAATTTGAAAAGTTCTAATATTTTCGTTGTCTCGTTTTTTATTTTATTTTTTTTATTTTAGTTATTTTATTGATTATTTAAATAAATTATTAAATCACAATTTTTATTAATTAGTATTAATTAAATATATTAGTAAATTATTTTGTATTTATTTGAATATAGATTTATTGTTCATATTATAATTTGGTTTTTTTATGTTTAAGCAATTTAGCAAATTAAAGTGCTGATTTCCAGTGCAGACTTTGCAAAGACAACATAGATTGTGTTAATTTTAGAAATAAGAGGTTTTGGTTAAAATAAAAATTGCCACGGTAAGCCTCGCTAGTTGTATACCTACCGTAAGTTTTAGTTACCGTCCTTACAACAGCGGTGGGGCTGCCCTACCTTCCACTCCTAGAATTATTCCCCTCAAGCGCAGGCAAATTGCCACGGTAAGCCTCGCTAGTTGTATACCTACCGTAAGTTTTAGTTACCGTCCTTACAACAGCGGTGGGGCTGCCCTACCTTCCACTCCTAGAATTATTCCTCTCAAGCGCAGGCCAATTGCCACGGTAAGCCTCGCTAGTTGTATACCTACCGTAAGTTTTAGTTACCGTCCTTACAACAGCGGTGGGGCTGCCCTACCTTCCACTCCTAGAATTATTCCTCTCAAGCGCAGGCCAATTGCCACGGTAAGCCTCGCTAGTTGTATACCTACCGTAAGTTTTAGTTACCGTCCTTACAACAGCGGTGGGGCTGCCCTACCTTCCACTCCTAGAATTATTCCTCTCAAGCGCAGGCCAATTGCCACGGTAAGCCTCGCTAGTTGTATACCTACCGTAAGTTTTAGTTACCGTCCTTACAACAGCGGTGGGGCTGCCCTACCTTCCACTCCTAGAATTATTCCTCTCAAGCGCAGGCCAATTGCCACGGTAAGCCTCGCTAGTTGTATACCTACCGTAGGTTTTAGTTACCGTCCTTACAACAGCGGTGGGGCTGCCCTACCTTCCACTCCTAGAATTATTCCTCTCAAGCGCAGGCCAATTGCCACGGTAAGCCTCGCTAGTTGTATACCTACCGTAAGTTTTAGTTACCGTCCTTACAACAGCGGTGGGGCTGCCCTACCTTCCACTCCTAGAATTATTCCTCTCAAGCGCAGGCCAATTGCCACGGTAAGCCTCGCTAGTTGTATACCTACCGTAAGTTTTATTTACCGTCCTTACAACAGCGGTGGGGCTGCCCTACCTTCCACTCCTAGAATTATTTCCCTCAAGCGCAGGCCAAGTTCCACAGTAAGCCTCGCTAGTTACATCTCTACCGTATGTTTTAGTTACCGTGGGCACGTGTAGGCGCATCAATACTGATACTGTGTAAAATCCAAAAAATTTAAATCTGACAATCATGTAACAGAAAATTGTTCATCGGTCTAACTAGGCCATGTAATGGAATTTGGCTTTGAACGCAACACGAAGTGAAGATGTGAAATCGTTACTTAAATATTTAACATATTTCCAGGAGATAGTGAGTTGTGTGTGTAAACATCAGACGTTGGAAATTAAAATGGTACATGGTATTTTATATAAGGAATGCTCCCAACGTCATGGTCTTTGAGCATGCTCCTTTTTGCAGTGATCTAATTTTATTTTCTCCTGAGGCTAGAATAAACAGCATACTCGTCTGTACGTCCTGAAGCCTAAATATCTTGGGAGCAGGCTGTTTCATTTTCAGTAGCTTAATTAAGCCACATAAAATCCACTCTTAGGATACCCGGAAGCTCTCCAACATTTTTGAAACAATTTGAAACCAAATGAATGATAGAAATTGTTTTAGAAACAAAATGATATACAAACAGCATAACGTGACCTATTTAGTATGAGGAACGGTTACGGAGAATCTAAGTGGTCCGTATTCAATACGTATGAAATATTCGTCCTTACGTCACTCTCTACTATTGGTGGAAATGCTGTTATCAATGCTGACGCATGCGTGGCACCAGGCCTGTGCTGGGGGTAAACTACATGAGAATGCTAATTGTTGTGTGATACCTTTTGTTCGTGAACTTGGCAAGGTGTTAACGGTAGTTATGATTTGTGATTTAGATAATTCTCGACATAATTTATTTCAGGCTAATGTGGAAAACAGTAAGTTCATCACAAATTGTCATTCCGTTTCCCGTATTATTAAGATTTGTATTTTCTGTGAAGTTACTATCGATTTTCTAATCTATTTGAATATGGTCCCTATATTTTACTTAAGAGGAAAATGATTTGGTTCTAAAATATGAAAACAACTGTCTCACTGTAAATGGTAGATATGTACAAAAAAATTTAATACAAACACCAAAGTCATAGTTAGAAAGCATATTTTATTACGTTTATACATAAATATTAAGACAGAATAAACAAGAGAAAAGATATTTACTGATAAAACTGTTTACTTAAAGTTGAAAATGCCCTTTAAATTGTAAATAGGTAGATAAAAATTAACTGGCATTTTAAAGATAAATATTTTAATAAATCTAAAATGAACAAGTTATTTGTTCATAAAATCGTTTGTAGACTTATTATAAACCAAATAAAATAATATTCACAAAATAACTAAAAATAATATCCCACAAATTGGAAAACATTTCCTTTTGACATTTCACGTGTCATAATGTCCTTTGAATTTGGAGCATTCATAAATTTTGTAAAATAGGAAGCTTTATTCCTTTTTCACTATAGGTCAGTATTTCCTGAACAACTTTAAGAACATTTGTCGAGCTGAATATTAGTTTTTGAAAGTTTAAGGAATTTTAAAGTAAATTTGGCAGTGTATATTTAAAGAAGTTTGTTGCAATTTCCGGTGTAACTCGTTGATATTTTTTTGGAAAGTTTTTTTTCTCATTATTTATTGATGACAATACATATTTAGTGAACTGTGAAGTCCAACTCTCTGCAGGTCACTAACACAATAGACCACCTGGCTATTCACTCATACATTGATTAGGCTAAAGACAACCAGATGCCACTGAACTTTAGGAAAACTGTGTCAGTCTTATTAAATCGTAAAACTAATCCGTAATTTTTCTTTTGTGTCGTTAGTGGCTGTAGAATCCAAAGAGAACAAGCTGTCCACGATCTTGGTGTCCTCATAGACTCCAAGTTTATCTTTTCTGAATACGTAAGCAAGGTAAAGTTCGAAGTTACCTTAAGTATTCCACTGTTATTTGGAAGGGAATAGGTGTACACAGATGTAGCAGTCAGGGTATCCAGAGGAGACTTCTGTCATGGACGGTGTAGAAGTGTCCGAAGTGGAAATACGCGTATTCACTACTGTTGGCCGGACAGAGAGTGTTATGTTTAGCACATATAGGGGTTTCAGTAGTGGCGGGGAATCGCTCCACCACTCAGCTTCCGTACATAACGGGCGTGACTGAAGACAACCGCATACCACTGCAAGGAGTGGTTGTGTTAATTCAATCCGCCTACAAGTGTTCAGCTTCCGCAACAGTGTTAAGCTTGATTCGTTAGCGTTAATCAAAGTAATTGTTACTGCTGCTAATGACATAATGGGCGGGACTTGCTACTGTGCTGTCAGCCCTTGGCTTACCGTCTTCCTAGATGACATGGCAATTTTTGAACGGAATGACACAGTGGGGAAAGATAGTTCTCTGTTTCACCTCCACCATTATAAGCTATTTTACTTAATTTATGAGTAACTTATTACCTTCATTTGTTAATATATTAGTCATATCAAAACATATTAGATATTATAAGGGCTAATGTAGAATTAGTATTTGTTACTGTTTGGAAATATAACATTCAAGTAAAAATTTTAATAATAAGTCCTGTTAATTCTGTTAAACTAATGAAAATTCATATTTTTCAATTATACTGTATGCATTACATTATAAACCTACAGGTACAATAATGTTATTTTAAACTGAAATCTTTGATTTCTTATTAAAAATCTTATATTCATATTATAAACTAATTTAAGTATAAAAATGTGTATGTACTTATTTCTACTAATATCGAAGCTAAGGATCTCCACATAAATATTTTGAATCTATCCATCTGGGAAATCAAAGCCGAAATTACATTTTGGCCACAGACGAAACAAACAAAGTAGATATGAAATGTTTGATCAGCAAGTCAAATAGGCCTCTGCACCGGCTGCCTCAGCACGAGATGCTGAGAGATGAATGTTGCTGATATATTGGCTCAGCGCCAGCTACCGAGAGTCCAATAAATGCAGATATGCATCTCACCATCTCTCCACTGTTTCCTCGGCTTTTATCTCAGTCAAGAGAACACCTTAATTGTCATATTTTATTTAAACTGTGAAATGTATATAGTTTCAATTGAAAGGAATGAAAATTAACTGACTAACCTTCAACAATAATTTCTAGAACAAGGAACATCAGCTCAGTCAGAATCGTAAATTGCACATTGATTTGTAAAAATCGCACGTTTATGCGGATTTTAAAGGCCCCAAGACGGTATTTTCATTTTTATCCCCCTCACAAGATCACTGAATTTTATACTAACTGTTTATCGTGGAGTCCAGATTTATTGTGTGTGTCTTATTCGTTATCATACATTTACTGAATCATCCACCTTGACTTCGGAGCACTCCTGTAACAATTGCTGGAACTACGAAGAGACAGGGAATACTACAACCAATCTCATGACGATATTAGCCAGCCTTAATACCTTGCGTGGTTGCCACGTTTCAATTCTTTATCCACACAGGTCTAATAACCTTGTTTGAATAAATAAATAAATACACGTTTTATTGCATAGTAACAATTTTTAACATGTCATGCAATCGTCAACATATATAAGTATAATATATAAAATGTATTTAAATTCTAAAACTAAACAACAAATGGTCACTCACCCCACATTTAAATAGATATATTTCTAACATTCATACAGCCATAATCCTGTCCTGCTATTTAATGTTCCCAGCGACTCATGAATCATGAATAGAAAGCTTTAGACACCAAGAGTATTTGTTCTTTACCCTCCAAGCCATCGACAACGGTGTCTAAAAGTTTATTGATTGCATCAATTGTGGATCTTTTCTTTCTGAATATAAATTTCTCTGGATTCAATAAATTGTGACTCTCTATGAAGCTTGAAAGTTTATCATAGAAGATCCGTTCGTAAATCTTTCTAAAGACAGGAAGAATTGAAATGGGACGATCATTGCACGTGAGTAAAGTGTAGTTTTTTGTGAATTTGAATAACTTTTGCTGTCTTCAAAAATGACGGATTGAAATGACAAATTTATCAATTTCGTGAGTGGCATCAGCAAGTGCTGACAGCACTCTTTTAAAATCTATATAGACAACCCATAGACATCGCAGGTTTTTTTTGTGAAGTCTCTGAATGGTTCTTCTCACATATGGAGTCACCTCCTTCTCACATATGGAGTCAAAGCCATAGATGCAACTGACTTTCCAATATAGTTTATGAATTTGGGTTTATTATTTACTATTCATCTCTAAGACGCCGATCGTAGAGATATGGGCGAATATGAGAAGTGAATGAGTGTGATGAGTGTAGATGAACGAGTGTAGTCATTGTTACTATCTAAGTTTGGCTTAGCTCAGAAAGGACTATTTATTAATAGCCCAATAGCCAGGGCGACTATGGGACCTACAGATTTAAGTGGAATCCGAACCAAGTAGTGTTGGTCTGATTTTCAGCTAACTGACAAGCTGACACTCAGTTCTCTTCCCTGCACAACATCCGACCTTGACTACCATTCAACACGGACACTCCAGACTTCTCTAGTAGTGTCTACGTTGATGAAAACCGTTGAGTGGACGCCGTGTCGGTATTTAGAGAACCGAGCATGGAACATATCACCTAAAATCTCCCAAACACTTTTTCCCAAGTAGCTGAGTTACAGCATTTCGCCACCAGTGCTGACATATTAAACATTCTCCAGTGGAAAAAATTTTGTTAAATTCTTTTGCTACAATTAATTTATCTTGAACTATATCTTCTCCAATTTTTATTTCAATCGGTTTGGATTTATTGAATAATTTTCACTGTTGTGCTGACGAGTTGATAATTTTCCAAGTGGTTTTTGACAAATTCTCTCTAGCTCAAAGCTTTATTGGCGTTATAGGCTTTAGCAGCTTGTATGACTTTTCTATAAATGTTCTATATCTTCTGAACACTTTCATTTTGGGATGTTACAAATATTTTGTTAAAGAATTTGAGTTTTTCTCGTGAAATAAGAATTCCCTTTGTTATCCAAGAACAAGTTTTCGGATGTTTTGACTGTTTAGCATTCTTGAAAGGGCAGGCTATGTCTAAATAATAAAAAATCCCACTGTGAAAAGCATGATACATGTCATCAAAATTATCATAGCTATTCAAGTAGTGCCATGTCTCACGTTTTAACAGATTATTGAGTAGTCTGGCGTTTTGGGAATTAATTTTCCTGGCAATATTAACTGTTGAAGATTGAGCTTCCAGAGTGCATCCACAAACCACAACCCCGAGTGCATAGTGATCAGATACGGCTGTGTTCAATACAGACTGTCGCATGAGGTATGTTAGTAATTACGTAGTTGATGGCAGTACTCGACATATCAGTCACTCGTGTAGGTGAATTCATGGACCAATTTAAATTGAAAGTACTAAAGATATCGCGAAGTCGCTGGGTGAGGGGGCAGGTGGGTCCCATTACATTAATGTTGAGATCTCCTAGTAACAATAACTTAACTGACTTTGAGAATAATATAATTATTTAATAGGTACTCTAACTTGACAAAGAAAGAGTGGTTACAGCCATTAGGTAATCTGTATAAGCCGATTATACACTCTTTCCTAAGGAGTTATTTCCATTGGCCTCAAAGTCAAAATCTGTACTATTTTCAACTATAAATGGCTTACATTTTAATGATTTCTTTACAAAAAGTGCCACATCCCCCCTTATTGTTTTTCAACAAAAATAGCTGGCCAATTGAAATTTCGGAATTTGGAAATGATTTATGGTTTCAGGCCTGAAACCGTGTTCAAAGACTACAAACACATCTAGTTGCAGCTCGTTACAAATAAGCGAAAGCTCGTCTATTTTATTAGTAGCAATTAGAGCATTTTTGATGAACCAGTGTAATTGTTCCCGAAGCAAAACTGTTATTTTGATGTCATTGAAAACACATTTTTTTGCGTGTTTTTATATTTTGATGTATCCTGTATCGTAGCAGAACAGGAAGGTGAATTTACTTTGTCAAAGTTCGATAGTGTAGTCCAGAGGCTTGAGGAGTCTTTCCTAAAAAAATACTCTTTTTTTCTCTGAACCAAGTCAAAATTTACATTGAAATGTTCTTTCGGAACGCCTTCGTTTGAGGAACTCCGCTTCACTGCTTCAGCAAAGGTCTCGAAGGGTAGCTCGTGAGTGTGGTTGGAACTAATGGTGACACAAGTGGCTCAGTACAGGTGGTAGTTGTCCTCACATCCTTGGTGTTGCGATCGATTTAGGTAACTTAGTCTCCCCACTATAAGACCGGCTAGTAGTCTCGCCATTCAACACCCTCATGACGACTACAAAGCTCCTCGGTGTAGTGGTTGACTCGAGAAATAACCCTGTGAATGGGACCTGCAAGTGGCAGAACCTGTCTGGTTGGTAGAGAGCACACCAGAGCTTAAGAAGTCTGCCTACATCTATCAAAAATTTCTTCAATATGTTGGAATATGGTGTTTTGTCTTTCAGCATCGTTGGTCCCGGTGAGTAGCACCAAACAGTAGCATCAGGGTTAGTTGTCGTGGTTGTGGTTGAAGGAGGATGCCAGGGAGTTCCGCTCCGAGCTTGCAGATACCGGTGATGTAGGAGTTGTGTGATATCCTCTCAGTCATCAGCGGAGCAATTTGCCGAGCGTGGCTGTCACCGACCACATGTATATTTGCAAATTGAATTTTTACCCTGGAATCATTCTTGGCTGTAGTACTTGCAGTTGCCTTTTGTTTTGGGTGTTTGACTATGGATGTAGTTTGGTTGTGTTTTTATTTTGTTTTAATTTTGACTTTCTGTGGTAGGAAACTGTATGGAACGCTGTTTCCACAGAATTAATGTTTTGGAGAGTTTAAAAACTATTGTGTAGAGTGAGTGCAGTTGTTGCTGAAATGGTGTGCTTAGATGATTGTGACTTGTGTTTAATTGTGACGATTTCTTCGAAACGTTTTGGAGGCTTTATGTTTTATTTTTAAGTATTTTTATTTATCTGTCTCGAAAGTAAACTTCTTCTAGCAGACGTTTCGATAAACACCTAAAGTTGTCTTTTGGGTATTAAGTATGGTACACCAATATGTTTGCGTATTCAGTTTTGTTTGATTGAATACGTGTGATCGTAAACATATTATGATCATGGATTTTCTTCTAGTCTACAATGTCATATTATACTTTTGTTTATACATTGTTATACATTTCTGTATTCATCTTGCTCTTAACAACATCGTACGTCAAAGTGTACTCATATCAAGGCGGAAAGTTCATTAAAGGGAGTATAATGACTGTGTTGGTGAGATTTAGTCTTAGTTTCACCCTAAAAGTGGCCATAGTTTAACCCTAGTATTTCAGACACATAAAGCAGTTTCCATGATGACAGCTACTAACGGGTAACTCGCTGGTTGTGTGCCAATACTAAGGTCGTAATTTGTGCCTTCTATCCTCTAAACTCTTTTGCTTCTAAATGTACATCTCCACTAGCACTGCCATGGCATAAGTGGTATTGTCTCGAAACAAAAATATCTGAACTATGGTAAAAATTAATTTTAAAAAATAAATAAATAACACTATGCGTATGATACCGAAAGAAAAATTTTAAAATTTAAGTAGGAAATATAATAATAACTTAATGCTAGCACAAATTCATAAAATGTTTAGTATTTAAAAAGTCAAACAACTTTCATAATTGTAACCAAAATTTGATAACGTGTAAAATGTTTACCTATGGGGAATGAAATGTTTATAATTTAACGCTTTGATTTCTTATACTTAATTTTAAAAATTAATAACCAGGCTTATGGAACCATAGTTTAAAGATTTTGCAGCTTCACTTCCTGGGATCTCTTTCTTCTCTATTTGTTGCCCTCACTTCACGCATACTCTGTAACTGCTCTTTTACCTTGTTATCTTTGATTTACAATAACATTATTACGGAGAATCTTCGTGTGTTTACTTGTTTATATTTTAATGATTTCCACAACTATGCCAGAACCGTTGTATCCCCTATATTTAAGAGTGAGGTAACTGCATGAATTTATTTGTTCAATACCCATATACGAGAATTCTGTTATTAAGTAATCAGTCGCCACGAAATTTATCGAGCTGGGAAGAAGATAGTATGGCTTGACTATCATAATTTTTACGATTAAGGACCAAGGTTGGGGGCAAGAGGTTGCCTCATACAAGTACGCATCCGTATCGCGCAGGTAGCAATTACGTCATAGGGAGGCCTCGGCTGTGTGTTTCTACCTTCACCGCTGTAAACAAAACAAACCGCAACAATGTAAAACATCTGATTATCGTAATCTCGATGACACTTCAGGGTACATTGTTTAATAATTTTGAATATGGTTTTGTTTTGAATTGTTAATTCATATGGCTGTGACTGATTTTAATATTGATCTGATTAAGTATAACTAAGCAACACATGAAAACAGATAATTTGCTGCTTTAAATTAATATTAAAATACCAGAAATGTAAATAATTCTAAAACAATCCTGAAAACAGTACAGTAATTGTTTTTAGTATGAAGTTTTAATTGTTCAGCACACTGTGTTGGAGGCACAGAGTAAGTCACACACTTACTCTGTGGTTGGAGGTCTCCCTCTGACGTCACCATTCGGCTTATAAAGACCATATGAGAATGAGGCAACCTGTTGTATAAGAACCGTGGGTTGGTGGGAAAATATTATAAGTGTAAAAAAAACCTGACCTCCACCAAACTGGCTTTTACCAACGACTTTCTATCACTACAGTGTTTATATTAACAAATATAACATCTGTTTATGTTTATGCCGTTGTAAAAATGGCGTATTTTTAGTGTTTATTTGAAGCCATATGATGTGTTATACATCATAAAAACAGCTGTTAAACATAAAAAATAATTAATATTTATTTGTTCTACTAAGTTGGTTAACTGGAAATTTTGAGGGAATGCACATTTTGTATCACAGCGATTACAATTACTTTATAATTTCTATTATAAATAACCTTTAGTTTATTTTATAAGAACAACATTAACAAAATATCAGAAATAAACAAAAGAAACGTAGCCAATAAACAAAAACAATACTCAACATTATTTCTACTTTTAGTAGTCCTGCATTACAAATGACCTACTAATAATCCAACCCACCCACACCTACACATACAGTGTGACCCATCCACCCACCTTACATGTACAGTGGTAGTGTCACACCCACCTACCCCTACACGTACAGTAGTAGTGACCCACCCACCCACCTTGTACGTGTGAATTCAATGATATTCACAGATCGAGGCCAAAGGTCAAGATATCTCGAACTCGGCGAGTGAGACCTACTACCAACTGGCATTACGGAGGCCGCGGTGTTTGGAGCGTAGGTGGCACGCGAAACGAGCTGTAGCTGGGGTGCTCCGTAGTCAGATTAAACAAATAAGAATTATATGTATAGAAAATCTGTTCATATACACATAACATTTAACTCAATCCACATACAACATATAGTTTACCGTTCTTCCTTCTTGATATATCTTTTACAATATAAACTTAAAATCTTCCACACATAACTAACCACTTCATCTAAACCACACATGTAACGATGACGTAACACCACACTCAGGCAACTAGCTCCTTTAGAAATGTAAAAAGGTTTTATGTGCAGCTTCATAAACCTTAAGCTTCAGAAAGGTTTAAGCTTCAGAAACCTTATTTAATGTTAGTTTTACCAGAATTAAAGTTAAGTTGTTTTTAACTTCTATGGGAGTCATATACTTACGTGAATTTCATTTTCCTTTTAAAATTATATTTTTAATTTGACCTGTCTGTTCAAGTTATGTTCAAAATGTTTTTATAACAAATAATAATTATTTTATTGTTGAATTATAGTTTAAACTATTTTAAATCTATCTTATCACAAACACTCACTTTTCTTTACTGCAAATAATATGTTATTTATGAAGGGATTTTTATAAAATCACAATTGAGACTGTCTGCATGGAATATGAATGATATTAAGAAAGTTCTTTATTTCGGTATATGAATCCTGTAGAGTAATAACTTCAGATCTACATTTTATTACAATTTCAAAGTCAGATATTCATAACCATACATAAAAATACTGGAGTTTCTAACTGAATATATGAATATTATTATTTTTAGCCTAATGGTGTTAGTTGTGTGACAATGTTCTTACCAACAATGTATCAGCAATAATACTTTTGTCTGTATTACGATGACTCGACACAGAACCTGTCGCCCACAACTTCCACATCACTGTGTCCCCAAGTAGATGAGTTACAGCACCGCAACTCTAGGGCCGACATGTCTGTCCACAATCAACCAAATACCTGATAGTAAGGTCAAGGTTCTGGCTCACCCTTAGGTACCAAATATCCTCCGTACTTTTTCTGTTGTTTGGAAGTCGTCTAGATGACTTAAATGACTTCTTGAATAGGAATACCTCTCGTTTTTATCTATCATTACCAATCACCTCTGAAGACAAATTTGAGCTTCTCCACTATGAACACAGTTATTATGTGCCACTCCACCCATGTGTGCTGCAGTTGAATAATACAGGGTTGTCAGAATGTATATCATCACCACAGATTTCCTCAAACAGTTCCTGGGAAGTCATGTCACCTGCAATTAGTGATCCTTATCGACCTTGCCGGGACAGAACACGCAATCGACTTTGCACCTTCAGAGTTTTGAGCAGGTTGGATCTGAAATGCATATGTTCTCTAACAACATCGGAGAGGGTCAATCTCACCAGGTGGTTTTGTTCAAAATCTGTTGAGCAATCTATCTTTTAAAGTGGGCCAATGAATAATTGTGATGCGCTGAGAATTTGGTCTTCATTGTAGTTAGTTTCAGATTAGACGTAATACAATTGAAGGTCACACAAAAAAAACTACAATATACGTACAAAATATACAAATATTATTGTGCTCTATTCCGGCAAACCACATTTACCTTCCTAAATTTCCTTATGTTATGAAAGCCTACTTATTGGGACATCTCTTCAGCCTCTTGGTAATTAAAAGCCAACCACAACCAGTCTCAACCGACAGGTTGTACATTCATTGACCACACATGAGGTAGACTGGTGGTCCCTTAGTTTACATGACTACGGACCAATAATAGGTGGTTCTTCACACGGTACCTAGAAAAGAAGACGGTAGAAGGCACGCGCATCTCCCATGACGTCACATGCGCAAATGACAGCAGGGTGGAACAACAAACAGCAAAATATAGAAAAAAGCTTTAGCTACGATTCCAGCTGATTACTTGATAAATAGATTGCTTACTATTTAGCTGAAATCTTCCATTGGTAGATTTAGTTATCAGTATTCAATTGAATTACTACATTAAACAAGCTAAATTTAACCATGTCACGTCACAATCTACTGCGCATCCTTGTCATAATACTATCGTCAGTTCTAAGTACCGCGGTCCCCCGCCTACATCTTGACGATTTTAATGACAAATAAAAATAGGTTAAAAAAGCAATGTATTCATAATCACCTTTTTTCTGAAAGTTCTAAACACTGTGCACAGTTGAAATGGCCATCCCCTTTCATAATATTATGAAATAAACTTCTTCAAGGCCTGTGAACAAACATTTTGGGTTATTTTTCAAAAACATTTCACTACAGATGTTGATAGATGTTCTTCTTTTATTTAAATTAATATAATAAAATTGAACGTCACACAACAAAAATTACTACAATATATATACAAAATGTACAAATATTATTGTGCTCGATTCAGGCAAACCACATTTACTTTCCTCAAACGGAGGGATTAATAACGGATTTTTTCCTTTGTGGACCCCTCCGTTTTGAGGAAATTAAACTTGTTTTACTAAACTAGAATCTATATTTTCCTGTGACAACAGCGTCAAGGTGCTATGTACATTATTTACAAAGTAACCAGACGTTTCACCCATACTATGATGTGGCATCCTCAGTGGTATCTCAGTCTCAGACACCTTGACGCGGTTGTCACCGGAAAATATAGATTATAGTTATGACACCGGCCGCTTAAGCCTAAATTCTAAGTACTTTACTAAACTCGAGCTCCATAGTATGTTTGTACATTTTCTACGTTGTAATAAAAATGTATATTTTGAAGTGTTATCTTATGAGTTGCGGAAGGAATTGAAATACATAAATATATGTTTAGTGAATAGCTTTGCCTAGTGGCCATTCCACTATGTTCTTCATTGTTAATTTCCATGGCAATGAATATTCATCAGTTTGACAAATTAAGAACTACCAGTTTGTGTTTATACACTACACCTTACTTTGAAGTGAACACAGTTCAGTGCTGACGAGAAACATGTCTCGCAAAAGACGACATAGCAAAATTTCCAAAAACAAAGTTAGTACCTAACACTTATTACTACACACTTCATGTAAAATCCATAGTTAATCATCATGAAAGAAGACTACCACGACGAAATCGATGTAGGAACTGTATTTTTACTGTAGTTGTGTAGATGATTATATTCATAGTTTTGTGTGTGTATCTATTTTTATTTTTTTGCGTAAAAGTTACTCAGTTTTTTATCTTTATAATTAAGACTACCTCATAGTCACGTAACATCAAACTTATCAAATTCTTCAATAACCAAGACGTTTACTCTTATTTGTCTCTATTTACGTTCTTAGTAGCCTAGTCATAATTCGTAGCAATATCCACTGGAGTTTAACGTGTTTAATTTTTTGCATTTATTTGACTGAATAACATTTAGTAAATGCAAGTAGATGATCAATTTCATATAAACATTCTGAAAACCGAAAAGTGATAACATATATTTAATGCTCTTGAAAAGTGTTCAGGATAAGCAAATATTAATGATTTGAGTAATATTTTTTTTAACTTAATGTTTAGTTTCCAGTTGCACCAAAATAGACTTGGAATCAATCAACAAAAAAACTTAAATAACTATTAACTTTATTTACTATCATGACTTTTAAAAAAAAATTAAAATGACCGTGTTTTTTTTTTAGGAGGGAGAGGCGGCGAGTGAAAGCCTAGCAAGCACTACTCAGAAACTTGAAAAGAAAAGAGACAGCGATAACGCTAAAGATGCGAAAAAAAAGAAGAACAGATGCGCTGTTTGCCGGAAGAAAGTTGGACTCACAGGTGAGTTATTATTTCTCATATATAAATTGTAGTCAACACGGCACTCAAATATAACTGACATCAACCACATCTAATGGACGAACATATTAAGAGTGTTACATCAAATATTATTTTGTACACTTAAAAAAAATGGGCGTTCTTATGAGCAATACATTTTTTGAGATAAATATTCAAGAAATTTCTTTGTCTTGATGAGACTACCTAAAGTTGACAATTTCGTGTTTCTAGGTACATAAAACATGTTATGTGCTTTATTAAAATGTTGAAAATATAGTGGAAAAAAGGTACAACCTAGTGTAATTAAAACAATTTTGTTAAGTGTGGCCAATCATTTTCATATAAATGACATCCATACGAATTTTGAGTAGTTTTTGTATAGTTTGTACAGTTGTTTGTTGCTGAAAGAGTAAATTAAAAATATATAAAAACTAACTTACTAGAGTTTATTATAAATGAAGGAGTTTCGTACTTTTGTACGAGTTGCGTACTTTTGTACAACCTGCTGGTGAGACTGAGGAGTCCCTGGTATATGGATATGGGAGAGGAACTAGCTGTGTGTGTTAGTGAGACAGGCTCATTGCTACTCCTAGTGACAGTTTCGATAACATTTAAAACTAAATTCCTTTTGGGATTTTAAAACTAACTAAAGTAATACTTAAAGTAAAACTAAAATACATTTGGGAGAATATACTGCCTTGAAAAAAATTTACAAAAATTTAAACTTGCAAGCAAACAAACCCCTCCTTTAGAGTGTACTACATATGGCACTAGCAACCCTCCAGAATTAAAATACCAATAGGCCTAAAAGGTAGTAATCTACTTGGGTACTGCCAAGTGATCCACTATTGGTTGGGACGATCACAAGCAGTGACGAGAGGAATGCTTAATGATGGCAAATATCGGGGGGGGGGGGGTCCCCGAGAAGTCAGAAAAATATCTTAAAGATAGAGAAGGTACAGTTTTATATCAAATTAAAGATATTTATAAGGAGAATAAAATGCTACAATTCTCACTATAAAAGATCAATCATACATAAAATAGCAATGGTTGAAATTTACAAAATCAGTATCTCCAAATAAAAAAAAAAAAACAATTTGATTTAGTTTAAAAAAATGTTCCCAATGGATGTAAAGTTCACTCCTAAATTGGAAACATTTATATCCAGGATGGGTTGTCAATAGTTTATCATTCTTACTCATAGAAATAAAGTAATACTAAGATTTTTCTATCAATTTAATCTTGTACAACTATTGCTCGTATTTAATGTAAAATGGCCCTTGTATGGTCGGATTAGTAGAGGTTAGCTTTAAAAGTTGATTTTTAGGAACAGTGACCATGTTTATTTATTTATTTTTTGTTTATTTGTTATCGTGTTAATCTACAATGGTTAAAATAACTAACTAATAAATTGTTTATCAAAGTCAAGTGATAATTTTGATGTCGAGATTGCGACATTGTGTTTTACTACCTTTAATAATATGTACATCTCGACCTAGGCACTAATTTAAGTTGTTTTCAGACTCCTTTTAGACCGTCCTTAGTACGATGCAAAACAATTAATAACTGCTTCAAAAAGTATATTTTAGGTACTGTATAGGATATTTCTGTAAATTTGTATTGCTTAATATACAATGGTTAAACAAATATAATGACATCACCAGACTTTGGTACATCCTGTATATTGAGACAGAAATAAACCTAAAACAAAAGATTCATCTTTGTAACATTGAATAAATTCAAACTTCAAATTAGTTCCTGGCCTTCCTTCTTCTCCGTTCACTTTGGCTTCTGTAGACCTGGTTTCATTTGTTTACTTCACGAAATCTAGATTTGAAGGACGCAGGTTCCATATTTTATTTAATTAAGTAAACAAAACACCGTAAAAAGACACCTGATTACACGTGAACGTATAAGCATAGTGGCAAGGTGGTGGGGAGACGAGATGTGCTCGGCAGTGGGGCACGTGCATGCGCAGCAAAACTGGGTTGAATCGCTCGTCGTATTTGTACTACTGTACTACCTAAATTCTATACGGCAGTCCTTGCATGAAAATATTGACATTGACATTATCTTCATTTGACATTTGATCATCGAAACGACGTCTATCCAGCTCTAAAATTCCCTCCACGCTATGCGATCGTCGCACAGATCATGAAATTTTGCTACAATCTGTGCGATGATCTCTACGATGGTTTTATAGTGTGTAGGGACCTTTATATGCCATCTTTGAAATGTCTTGGGATCCTAATTTCAACTCTGATTTAATATTTTTCTAATTAAATGGGGAGAACTATCTGAAGCCATCCAAAGTTTAGCTGAATCTTGATTGATCTGGAAAACGACCTATGAGAAAAATGGGTACACCTTCTGCAGATAAAACGGCTCTGCATTTTTTTTTATCTGGGTCAAAGGTGCCATAGTAAGATGTAACAAACATAAATTTCAAATCAACATCACTTTAGGTCCAGTTTTAATTTATTACACTAAATGCTTTCATTTTAGTTTTGGTGTTTTTAATTTTTGTTACCTTCTTTATATAAATTATCATATAATAAGTTACATAACATCAACTTTATTGGTATTCATTTAAATATCATATTCAATATTTTCAAGAGTTGTGTAACTATCTACGGTAATCCAAAATACATTTTAAATATTTATGAACATAAATTTTTTAAATAAACATTTTATTTGATTTTAAATATTTTCTTTGAAAAACTGTCCAATAGTATCAAGCTTTATTCGTATTTTAATAAAATTTTACATGATTGGCATTTTTTACATGTCAATTTTAAATTATTATTTCCATATATCCACATATTGGTGTTACAGTATATAACGTATTGCCGTGAACTTGATGTGTAATTTTTTCTACCACTAAAGACAAGTAAATATTGGTATTAGATATCTGAAACATTATATATATTTAATGATAAAAATTATGTACTCAATACAAATGAACGTTTAAGGGTGTATCATGTACAGAAATCATGAAACACATTCAATTCCTCCAGTACAGTAATATACACTCAATTTCACGTATTCTTAATGATTCTACCCACGGTAAGTTGCACCAACAGGTGCTTTCCAGGATCAGTAGATGGGGGTAGATTTTAGGCCACCTATAGTATTTTATAGTCTACCAACATTGATACCAAGTAGAACGGCAGCAGTCTTAGCCTTTATATTTAGAGTTATGGTTTAGCGGGAACCACGCATGGAGGGTAAGCAAGAGTAGAGAACCACCCTGTACCGGAGCAAGGTCTGTTGAATAGTGTATTATAAAGAGACTAGAATTTACGATAACTTTGGCACTTTTGTTGTTGAATTATTTTCTGGAAATTATTTTGAATTTACGATAATTGTTATAAAGTTTAACTAAAGATGTGTATTAGATAACTACACCGATGATATTTGTGTGTTTGAAGGTTTCGAATGCCGCTGTGGAGGATTGTACTGCTCCGTACATCGGTACACGGACAAGCACGACTGTACGTTTGACTACAAAGAGATGGGTGCTGAAGAAATACGAAAGAACAACCCAGTTGTTGTACGAGAGAAGATAAAGAAAATCTAAAAGTGAAAGTGACAAATTTAACACAACTCCCTCAAACGTTTATTAAAAATGTATAAGAAATAACAACGTTCTTTTAATCTGTAGTCAGTTATCCAATTTAGTGTTGTTTCGACGTAAGGAGTTTTTTTTTTTTACTTAATTAGTTGTGTTTTTCAACAGATGAGATTGTGTAAAACACTGATTTTATTTTTGTACGGTGTCATATAAAGATTGTTCAACATACATATCTTTTAATATTTACATGAGGTTTTGATCTTTAGCAATGAATGGTGCAAAAACTATAAAAGGAATTAGAGGCACCTTTTAATTTTGATAGCATGTGTTTAAGTTAATATATGATACTTCCTGCTACCTTTCAGATCTAGAAGCAAATGAAATAAATAATTAGTTGTTGTAAAAAGTTAAAATGATAGTTCCTTAAAAGCCTTGAATTACACCAAACCGGAAAGTAATTCTTTCTGTTGTCCTTTAAATGTCTATCAAATGACTATTGTGATTTTCTGTGAAAGATTTATTAATGTACTATAAATGTAATTAATATATATTTATAAAAATTATGTGTAAAATAAAAGTTGCATAAGTCAGCTTTTTTAATTATTGAATATTGAACCCTTTTATAACCATTTACAGGGATTGGAAGACTTAGGACGAGAAGTATGCAGATGTGTTCTATAGTATTGTATACTTCTTGATAATTTTTAATTTATTTTCATGATCTGCTTGAGTTATACATTAATTCTTATTACTACACGGGTGTTTAAATGAAACACCTGATTATTACTTGTTATTTTTCTTTTATTTCTTTGTCCTGTACTTTGTACCCTACCTAAATTGGGCTGGACCTGCATGTTTCAGCAGTGGAGGGGAATCGATCCACCGATTAGCTGCCGTCCATGATGGCTAACTTCCGCCTTTATAGTTCCAAGAGTACTATAAATAAATATTTTTTGAGTAAGAAATCCGCTTGAAGATAATTAATTGTTTAGCTGGTTAGGGTCTTTTCCGTTAATTCACTACCAGTATTTTTGTTCCGTTTATTCACTACCACTTGATGAATATTCTATTGCTCTACAAACTGTTCCCCAATCATTTTTACGTCCACTGTGGTATTCCTTATCCCCTAGGAATACGATATCACTGGCCTTATCTTATCGTTTTCCAAGAACTTACACACGGAGAGGTCATTCGACGGTAAGTTAATAATTGGATTTAACAGCTTGTGATCAACTTTAGTAGCCACCTTTCTAACCTAACCTAACCATAATCAATTGTTTGAATACTAAATAATTATTTTATTTAATTGGATTAAGATTCTTACTGTTAATCAAAGTAACCAATTTCTCTGCTGCTAAAGATGTAATAGCTTTCTAATGCACTATATCACGTGGTCTACCGTCTTCCTAGTTGCCATCACAATTTGTAAATAGAATGACACAGTGGGGGAAGAGTAGTTCTCTATCTCACTTCCACCATTCAGTGTATCTCCCTCACACCGGTGTTCTCAGTAGGTCACTTTTCAAGAGGCCTATCTTTTTTCGTAACCATGAAATCATAAGTGGGGAGAGTAAGGATACAATAAATGACTGACAATGGCTTTAAATTTGCAAAACTCTGAGAATAGATCTCTAACGACACAGCGTAAAAAGCACCTGTGGCAGTGAGGAATCATATAAATAAATTCTAAGCTCAAAATGAAGATAATTTCCAGAGATGGAATATTGCGGACATCCTTTGGGGATATGCTTTGATGTCTCCGTGTTTCCACTACATCTGCTGCTTATCCGTTGAACAGAAACACCCTATCTAGGCAATTCACTCATTGTAATTATATTTAAGGAACTGTCAGAAACAATGGCATAATTTTATTGCTGGCTTATAAAAAGGAGTATACATTTTTACAGTTGAAATTAAATGAAAAAAACTGTATTAAAGGAGCGAAATTAGGAATGTAAAGTACTCTCTAACACTTAAATCCACAAACAAAATAGGACATATACAATATAATGTTTAAGATAAATAAGAACAACTAAATAAACGTATATATTTTCATACCAAAAAATAATAACATTAATAATTAATAAATAAACATACTCACTTAACACAAATAAAAAGAACTATTTATACAGGTGTGTTTAAACTGCTAACAATGTATTAAAAAAATAAACCTGTAATTTAAACGAATTACCAGTCCATTGCTTTTATTTATATACAAAACAATTATTCATATATTATGACATGTACGCAAATAATAACTTACTCCATCGAAACAGTGAAAAGGACAAATATTGTACTAAACGAAAATAAATAAGTAAATCAATTAAAGAAAAGAAAACAAAAGAAAGAAAAAAGTATGATGTGAAAATACATACTCAGACACACACACAAAAGCACACGCACGCAACGCACGCACACACACATACGTTTCATTCGTACATGTCACCGACAAGCCACCGTCAGTTCCACCCACCCCACATCTACAGATCTCCCAGAAAACGATCCTTAACCACAACCCCAAAGTGAGAAATTTCACCTATTATTCTGATGTTGTCAGGGAGAGAATTCCAGAGACGGCAAGCTGTTACGGTAAATGATTTACTAAACAGGACTGGCAGACCGAGCTTCGCTCAGTTGAATTTTGCAAACTGAAGAGGTAGTAGCCATATCCTCCAGAGAATCCTCAGGATTGTTTGTGGTGGGTTTACCTTGTGGGTTATTAATAAATTTCGTTTAGGAGGACTTTAGCGTTTACCTTTAGCCCCTTTGAGGAAATCGTCCTACGGACTCGCTAAGACGCTCTGCTACAGGCCTGCTTTCTACCCCTTGCTTGCTTCAGGGGTGGTTTCTACCCCTTATGAGTACTTTATCAAGATGAAAACACTTAAGTTGTCCTAAATAAGACCAAAACAAACAGTGTAGCTAAAAATATCAGCTCTCTACCTACATGGGAAGTTATTATGAGTGAATGAGGTTTTAAGTGAGTCAGACTTTGCCTTTTATATATACACTAGTGAACACCCCTGCTCGCTTCACGTGCCAAACCCGATGCTCGCTGCTCGATATACCTCAACCTTTGGGCTCAGCATGTGAACAGCTGTTATTAATTTAATAAAATCAACACAATGTTATACTTATGGAAAAATCTTAAAGAGTTGTTTTTTTACCCCTTAGGAGTACTTTATCAAAATTAAAATATTTTAGTTTTCCTATTTAAGACCTAAAGAAACAGTGTACAACATTTTAGGAATTGAAATACATTAAACCTATAAACTAGTGTGTTTTTATGGACAGAGAGGAGGTGTAGTAAATTTAAACAATCTTTGTGTGCCCGTGCGCGCGCGCGCACGCATGCGCGTGTGTGTGTGTGCACGTGCGTGTACACGTGCATGTGCGTGTGCGTGTGCGTGTGTGTGCGTGCGTGTGTGTGTGTGTGTGTGTGTGTGTGTGTGTGTGTGTGTGTGTGTGTGTGTGTGTGTGTGTGTGTGTGTGTGTGTGTGTGTGTGTGTGTGTGTGTGTGTGTGTGTGTGTGTGTGTGTGTGTGTGTGTGTGTGTGTGTGTGTGTGTGTGTGTGTGTGTGTGTGTGTGTGTGTGTGTGTGTGTGTGTGTGTGTGTGTGTGTGTGTGTGTGTGTGTGTGTGTGTGTGTGTGTGTGTGTGTGTGTGTGTGTGTGTGTGTCTGTGTGTTACTCAATCACACAAAAACTACCAGACCCATTCAGCTCAAATTTTGCACGGACATTCTTAAAGTCTCTGATTAACACATAGGCCTATCTTTATTTTGGAATTCCGTCAGGGCACCACCCCAAGGGTTCTAAGAAGTATCGATGCAATCCCGATGGAAATAACAATTTGAAAATTATTTATAATAGTTTCTAAGGTTACTAGAAAAGGCGGTAGGTTTCATGACTAGGCTGTGCAGTAGACATGTGACGTCACTTGGGAAATAATCTGATTTGTCTATTTTATTATATACTGGTAACTAATATTACTAATTACATAGAAGCATTCAGCTAAAAATCAAATTATTCACTCCTTATCAGCTGGAATTTTAAGTACGGGAGTTATAACAGTATTTTTATGTTTATTATTATTATTTCGCTCATGTGACGTCATGGGAGATGCGCATGATACCTGCCGTCTTCTGTTCTAGGTACCGTGTTCTGAAGTAAATACTCTACCAAACCTAACCTCAACACACTTTTGCATTATACAGACGGCAGTAGGTACATGTTTTGTATAATTGAACGCAATAAGCACAATATAAATCAACGTAAACCCCGTACGAAGGAAGAGTGAGTATATATGAGATGACAGGAAAAGAAATAACGGAACAACGACTAAATATCAACTGGATTTGGGACGCTAAAACCCAAATCAAAGCATTTACATGTACGTGCATGCTATATAAAAAGCATTCATATAAAAACTGCTAGTATTTTATATGTACTAATTAATATAATGAAACTTTCAAGCTACGAAACTATTTATTACAAAGCTATTTTAAATATTTCGTACATAATATATTAGTTGTAATTGTATTAGTTGAAAAAAAATCTAATTTTCTACTTAATTATAGACTTTAAATTACACACTAAAAATCATTCGAAGACTGATAATATAATAACCATACGATCGATCATGCTAAATGACTTGGAAAAATATTAAACAAAATCCAACGTTATCAATAGCAATAAGTAATATTAAATATACTATTTTTATTTTTCATTCAATATTTGCATGCCTAAACCGATAATTTTTAATATTCTGTTTTAAAAAACCTATATCAATATAAAATTGTTCACTTCTTTAAACACTTGCAGATAGACTAACCGTGTCCCTTCACATAGGCTAGACCTAAAATATTATCACATATTCAGTAAAAGCTATAACTTACCAGATTGTGGATGTATAAAGTGACGTATTTTCAATGGAGCTGTAAAAGACGACGTCTGGGGAGATATTGAAACAGATAAAAGTGAGATGGGTCGGTATTTTACAGTTTTATTGGTACTTCCATTTATTTATAGACCTTAGCAGACTAAAATCCAATACATTTTTAAGAGCGTTTGGTATTGTGCAGTAATATACGGCTGACCAAACACTCTAAAGGTTTTTTTCTCGTTACCTATTCAAATGTTTATTATAGCATTAAAATTATTGATGTCAGATAAAATATAAGTACTGTATAATATTTTGCTATTTACTTTTTAATTCACTCCAATAACTTCTTTTAACCTTAAATTGTTTTTATTACTAACAACAACAACTGTACATATCATAACTAACCAATATAATCTTTATTAACATTGGAATAGTTTCAGAAAATTGCGTCTATAATAGTTTATCAAAATGAATATTTAAAAGAATCAAAAATCATAATATTACTTAAAATTCAAATAAGCTTGGAAGCTTATTTGACCTAATTACAGTCATGGACAGTTGTAAAGACAACCTTCCCAGTGATTATTTTTATAGCTACTAGAAACTTTATATTAAAATACATGAAAGATAGGCTAAATAAATAAATAATGAATCAGAGCCCACATTTCTAAAGTCATGTGCCAGAAAATGTCATGTACCATAAAAAGTAACTAGATTCTTCATAAACACATATAACAAAGGTTTTACGATATAAATAAATATAAAACAAAAATAATTTACACACTCAATGCAAAATCTCCAGAACTAGTAAACAGATTTTTATAAAATTTTGAGGAAACTTAGCTATAGAGACTTACCAAGTTCATTCCTAAAGGGTACAAACAGCTTGTCTAAGTTTTTCCCCTATAATAGTAACATTTGCATTAGTTTCATTTGATAATTTATTCAAAGAGCCATACGAAACATGAACATGACACAAAAGCTTGGATAGAGACAACTAAGGTAAGAGAATGCTAAGTAAGCGTAGAGAACCACCCCATAGTGAAGCAAGGGCTGTCGGCTAGTATTCTATATTGTTAGCATTATTAGAAAACTTATGTGGTACATCAGAGTAAAAATGGATTCATATTACAATGAAATTTATTGTTGTACAATACAGAATTAACTTTAAAATTTTCAATTACGTTACTAAGTTTTTAAGAAAATGTTATTTAGTAAAATATAAAAATTAAAACCATCATGACTTAATATTTCTTCTCAAATGTGTGATGTTTAGCAAATATACTTCATCAGTTCACAGTTCACATCCCATTAGAATTACTGATAACTTGACTGGTATGTTTGTGCACACCGGCGAACTTTTTGTTTTTTCCGGTTCCGATAACTGCTTGTAGTCCTACTGTCAGCGCAAAAATTATGTGGACCCGAATTTGACGTTGTTTGCTAGAAAAACTTTAAGGCCTATGAAAATCCAATAATTTCTGCACCGACAGTATGTGTGCGGTGTCTTGTCGTTT
>JAQJVL010000197.1:0-193642 GCA_035578905.1 Stictocephala bisonia
AGTTTATTATTATCGAGAATTTATTTATGAAAACAAATGTAAGTTCATGATATGTAGAAAATATTTGGAGATTTTCAATGCTTTGAGTGTTTAAGAAACAAACACAACGTTTCGACAGGTATAACAAACTCCTGTCGTCTTTATGTGTACTTATTAACTTAGCCTACATCTAAAACAATTGTTTTCCTTTGCCCATACTAAATAAAAAAAAACTTAATACTACATGCTAGATACTAAAGATTACTGATGAAAGTCAAAAGTTCTTAACAAACTATCACACATAACATAATTATACAAAATATAATAAACAATATGAAATACAAAACAAATGCAAAATATGAAATCAGTCAACGAAAGTCACAGAGCAAGTTATTAAATAGACCAAATAATAACTTGCTCTGTGTTTTGTTGATGGATTTCATATTTTGCATTTCTTTTGTATTTTATATTGTGTATTTGTGTATTATATCTGGTATAATTGTGTTATGTGTGATAGTTTTTTTTTAAGAACTTTTGACTTTCAACAGTAATCTTTAGTATCTAGCATGTTGTACTTTTCTGATTTAGTAAGAAAAATAAAATGTTAATAAGTACACCTGAAGACGGCAGGAGTTTGTTATTCCTGTCAAAACGTTTTGTTTGTTTATTAAACACTCAAAGCATTGGAAATCTCCAAATATAATCTACATATCATGAACAATCCAATGCTAATAAATAACTTTCAAACAACAACTGTGAGTTACTTTATTTCAGATAAATCAAGTGGTCCATCTTTATTTTTCTACCAACTAAAGTAAAAAAATCCCTAATAGTCAATGTCAAACTGAGCCACATCAAAGCTAGCCCGGTTTAGCTTTGTGTTCACTCCGTTATTTTTATTCCATTACAGCAATAAAGGCTAAAATTTTCATCTTTTGACAAACTTATCCAATTTACTGCATTGACTTTTTATATTTCAATAGGTAAGACTATATTTTGTCGTAGTTTTTAATAGAAAAACGTATTAGTTTTTCTGACTTATATTTATAATAATTGATACTTCTTTAGGAAATTGAAATGTTCATTGACCAGGAGTTTTAGTATCAATATTAAATTAATTAGTGAAAAGATTGTTTTAGGAGAAATGTAAACTATTTTTTAATTGTTTATAAAAATTTAACTAAAGATACAAAAATATGAAGTAATGTTTATAGAATATACTTGAGTACATTCTATCAAGACTTGGGATAAGAATTGAGTGAGGATTGTTCACATTACGTCTATGTCACTCATAAGCCCTTCTTGATTAATGTAAAGAAATAATGTATTTACACATGTTTAGCTTTAACCGTCAGTAAGGTTTAAGAATAGTGAGATATTTTATGCTTAGGGGAGAACTGAACTTTTTCAATCAAATATAAATAAATCCAAAATAACAAAAGAAATAAAATGCTAGAGAAACATATTAACACTTAAAAGTAAATAATAAACAAAGAGATGATTTCAAAATTAATTAATGTTCTTGAACCACTTTGATATATTCAAAATGTTTAATGTTGCGGTGTAATTAGCGCGTTAAACTATGTTTTTTAGAATTACCGCTGACATTAATTTGAATATGTATAATTACTTAATGACTAAATCATTTTCATACAGGTGCATGTTCCCTAATTGCTTCAAGTTTAAAATAAATATGCTTCTTTTTTTGTTTTTTATTGTATGGTTTTATTCTTTAAAAATTGTGATAAATTCTTGCAAATAGTAATATAGTGGATACTAATCAGGAAAATGTATTCAAAATCGCGTATGATCATATAATATAATAAAATATCGTATTAATATTCAATTACTGATGTGACTTTTCTTTTTCTTTGAAACGATCTAGGGCTAAAAGGGGTTATCATTTATCTATTTACTTTTCTTATAAGGTTTATACATTGTCATGTAAATAAGCGTGCTGCGGACCGAAAACCTTGTAGAATCACCATACTCTAAATGCTTTTCAACTAGAAAACAACATTGTTATTTAATATTGTTTCTAGATATTTCACAATTTCCAATCATACAAATTTCTTGAAATAAAATTTAGTTAGTTTTAGGCCTAATAATTTTATTTATTTATCTTTTCCAGTCCCTTTAATATGATTAATTACGTATTTTTTGCTACTTTGGGTATTTTTTTTGTCTTTACGAATTATTTTTTCCGTATCTAGAGGTTTATTATATGTGGACGCTATGTTGGGAAAATGAGAATAAGGTCTGTTTAGATTAGTTGAAAATATAATATATTTCATCTAAAAATTTAAATTCTTGGTCCACTTGGAGGTAAAATCAAAATATATTGGGGCAATGAGATAGTTATGGCCCTTATGTGAACAATTTTAAATGTAAGCAAAAAAACACACATTTATCACAAAAAATATATTAATATTTTAATGTTCTCTGCAAGTTTTTTTTCAACAATTAGTTTATTTAAGTCCAAAGCACTTAATTGGTTAGCACTTAACATTTAATATAAGTAACATTTCATTTTTTAAATTTTAATTTTAAATTCATTATAATTTTTGTATGAAAATAAAATTAAATCCTGAATATACCAGATATATTTGTTACGCTATTTATTTATGAGTGATAATGTATTTACCTTATAAAGATTTGTTTCGGCTTTTTGTGGATCAAGAATTAAGATATATTTGTTAACTATTGTAATGAAATAGTATTTACTATAGTTTTTCTAAGCGTTATGTATGTTGTCTTCACGTAATTAAACATGAATAAATTACATTCCTTTATGATAAATAAATATACAAAATCCTGAAAAAATTCTTTCTAGTATTTTTTGTCATTTTAAAATATATTAAAATACATATATGAAACATCAACATAAAATATTATAATATTTTCAACTCCAACTGTTATATGTATTTACATTTTTAACGTTGTTTAAATTAATAAATATAGTATTAACAGTTTCCCACTTTTTGCCGGGAATATATAATAATTTGTGGCGTGGTGGCTCAGTGGCTAAGGCTACGGACTGCGGAGGGCAGTGTCCAAGGTTCGAATCCCCACTGAGCCAACGATCAGTACTTCACTCGTTGAATAAATTTATGCACGGGTTAAGTAAAGTTTATGACAGGCTTGTAAGCCTATGTGAAATGGCGAGTAAAGTTTTATTAAAAAAAAAAAAAAAAAAAAAAAAAATGGAACGCGAAGATTGAAATTCATACTTTCAATTATCATTCGTTGGCAAAATAAGTAACGCATATTTTCTTTATGTAATCTAAATTCGCTTTTTCTGTTAAATTTAGCTTCCCAACATTTAGAAGTGTTATTGTAAATCATAGATGTTGTCATTATGGAATAATTTCGCTTAAAAATAAATGGTATTCCATAATAACTTGGCATAATTTGTAAGTAATTTAGTGATCAATTTCCAGTGGTTTAATTTATTTTGTTTTTATTTTTTACTTTTATAATTTTGTGGTTTCTTTGTTTTCCCTTTATCTACATGAACGCTTTGTATCTAATGGTGTATGAATCTAGTTAAATTAAAGTTTTCTTTAGCAGAACTATTAATAAAAATAGTGATTTTTAAAATCGAAATAAAACTAATGATTGTTATTGACATACCAACATTATAATAGAGAGTAAATTTATTTGTAATTATATAAAAGTAAATATACAATAGAAAACTTGTTACCTAGACAATTCCAATACAATAAACACCCTTTCATGTGCTGGTGTCCATTTACAATTTAAACACAAGTATTTACACTAACACACACTCCCGGCCACCTCTAAGCGCGCTCCCCGCACTGAACTGAGCTCCGGACACCCCACCACCAGACCCACACACCCTGCACGCGCTCGCGCAACCCTTCATTCATCTCCCTGGCCCAAGAGTCAGATCTTCTTCAAGAACTAGTTCATTACATATTGAACCTGAGAACAACTTGGACCTGCTCTTAAATAACGCCTCCTTCAAATTCTGCAACTCTTGCCTGATTGTAAATTCAAATAATTATATTCATCAATTTGGTTGCATATGGGTTAGCGTTTCGGATCGTAGAATTCTTATACTAAGGTTCGAATCCTGAACTGAGCCAACAGTCAAACTTTATTCGTTGAATACAATCCACACACAGACTGTAGGCCCATATAGACTGGCAAGTAAAAATGTGAATCATCAAAATATTACGTGATTGACACTTGAGAATTTTGTTTAATAAATACATAAAATGTCCTAGATACGTATTAGATTATTTATATTATTTTTTATAAATTTGCCACAAACAGTTCTATTGTAGAACTCGCCTATTCAAGTTCAAAAACAAAATATGAAAAAGGTAGAGACAAAGGCTACATTTTTAGAATGTACATTTTTGATTTTGTTTTATTGACTTGAAAATAAGAAAGCTTAAACTATTTACAAGTTTTTTATAAAAGATTATTCTGGATTAAAACTGTTAATAAAATCATAAAAATCACTGTTTTTGCAAAAGGAAAAAGTGTCTGCTTTGTTGAAATCAGTAATGTGTTAATACATGCATTAGTTCCAGTTTAAACCCCTACATTTATTTAACAATTAAATCACGCTTCCCTAAACATTTTACAGAATAGTAATACTAGAATAATGCCGACATTACTTAATATTGACTCCACTTACATGTCATGTTGGGCAGAGTTTAAAATCAATTTCTCAAACGCAATTAATATATTAGACATCTTTGATGTCACATAAGAAAGTCTTGTTGACAGAAGCTCTACATCTTTTGCAACTTTTATTTGCTCTGATATCTCAAAATTATGTAACTCCATCCACGTTTTTAAAGTTATTGGCTAGGTTTAAAATCTAATTAACATCGAGTAAGTGATCATAAAGCAAGAAAAAGTTTCGCATAGAAATATGTTTGAAAAAAATTTAAGTACATTGTATAAAAGCTTTTTCAGTCAACAGACTGACACATCCAAACTGACTGTTATTTTGTAATATTATTTTAATTTTGTTATTAGTGTATCTCCCCGCCTCAATGTGAGTAGAACAGACGAATCAATATATTCATAAACATAAGTTGATGAACACACTTTTGGAGTTGTAGTTATAAACTATTTACATGAAATAAATAAAGTTCCAGAGTATAATTATCAACGTACTTTACTGCAATTAAACTAATGCGTGCCTCTGTAACGAACCACAATGTGTGGTCAGAGGTTCTGCCTGATTTCCAAACAACCAATCAAATGCTTGTTTTCCGTTCCCACCTGCCCTAATGATACGGGCGTGTGGTCAGTCTGTCTCTATGACGAAAAGTTACCTTTAATTATATTTATTTAAATCACATTCAGAACATGCGTGTATTCTATTGTTCCGAATTTTCTTGTATATACTGTATATCAAAAGTACAGTCAGTGAGAACGCGTAGTAAGAACACTTATATTATATATTTATCCTTAATTATCTTTACTTAGCAACTAAAAGTTCAGTTAGAAAACACGTTTAGTCAAAATAAATCTTTTATTTATTCATAATCTTCTTTAACTAAATATCAAAAGTACAGTCAGTGAGATCGAAAAATCAGAACACCTCTATTATTTATTAATAATATTCTTTAATTAGATATCGTAAGTTCAGTCAGTTAGAACTCCATTATTATTATTATGTGCGTATAGACCCTGTTGGATCACGCAAAGCAATACATCAATTCAGCTTCGTGTTCTTCTTGTTTGCCCACCATTTCTTCATCTTTTCACTGAATGCTCTCTTTCTTTCTTCTGTCCATTTAGGCATGTCTCTTTTTTTCTTCTCATTCTCTGGTTCTGGCTTCCACTTCGCAATTCTGTTCCTGTACTTGTTTCTGTCAGCTATGTCTATTTCTTCGATCTGTGCATTCTTCATGTCCTGTTTGACCTGTGTAAGCCATGGTGCTCCTGTTTTCTTCCCATGTATGAAGGTTAGAATCTGTTTTGTTAGTCTGTGTTCTGGTAGTCTGTACATGTGTCCATAGAATTGTAGTCTACGTTTTCTCATATCTTCTGCTATATTTGAAAGTTTTTCTGTTATTTTTCTTGGTTGAAGTCTGTAACCTTCATCCGTGTGTTTTGGTCCTAGGATTTTTCTCATTATTTTCCGTTCTTCTTTCAGTATGTCTTCGAGGTCCCCCTTCAGGTGCAATGTTAGTGTTTCGCTTGCATAAAGTGTTTCCGGTTTGATAACTGTGTTGTAGTGTCTGACTTTTGTGTATATTGAAATGCATTTTTTGTTGTATATATCTTTTGTTTTCCCTAGTGCTCTCTTCATCTTCTGTATTCTTATTTTTTGTGCCATTTTCTCCCTGCCTGTTGGCTCTATCATCTCTCCTAGATACTTAAATTGGGTTACTCTATTGATTTTGCCGTATTTGGTGTTTAGGTTAGGTATGTTTATTATTATTTAATAATTTTCTTAGATTTTATATAGAAAGTGTGATCAGTATGAACGTGTAGTCAGAACTCCATTATTATTTAATATTTTCTTTGTTTTTATATAGAAAGTATGGTCAATATATACGTGTAGTCAGAACTCCTTTATTATTTAATATTTTTTTTTGTTTTTATATAGAAAGTATGGTCAGTATATACGTGTAGTCAGAACTCCTTTATTATTTAATATTTTCTTTGTTTTTATATAGAAAGTATGGTCAGTAAGAACATGTAGTCAAAACTCCTTTATTATTTAATATTTTCTTTGTTTTTATATAGAAAGAACGGTCAGTAAGAACATGTAGTCAGAACTCCTTTGTTATTTAATATTTTCTTTGTTTTTATATAGAAAGTATGGTCAGTAAGAACATGTAGTCAGAACTCCTTTATTATTTAATATTTTCTTTGTTTTTATATAGAAAGTATGGTCAGTAAGAACATGTAGTCAGAACTCCTTTGTTATTTAATATTTTCTTTGTTTTTATATAGAAAGTATGGTCAGTATGAACGTGTAGTCAGAACTCCTTTATTATTTAATATTTTCTTTGTTTTTATATAGAAAGAACGGTCAGTATGAACGTGTAGTCAGAACTCCTTTATTATTTAATATTTTCTTTGTTTTTATAAAGAAAGAATGATCAGTAAGAACATGTAGTCAGAACTCCTTTATTATTTAATATTTTCTTTGTTTTTATATAGAAAGAACGGTCAGTAAGAACGTGTAGTCAGAACTCCTTTATTATTTAATATTTTCTTTGTTTTTATAAAGAAAGAATGATCAGTAAGAACATGTAGTCAGAACTTCTTTATTATTTAATATTTTCTTTATTTTTATATAGAAAGTATGGTCAGTATGAACGTGTAGTCAGAACTTCTTTATTATTTAATATTTTCTTTGTTTTTATATAGAAAGTATGGTCAGTAAGAACGTATAGTCAGAACTCCTTTATTATTTAATATTTTCTTTGTTTTTATATAGAAAGTATGGTCAGTAAGAACGTGTAGTCAGAACTCCTTTATTATTTAATATTTTCTTTGTTTTTATATAGAAAGTATGGTCAATACGAACTTGTAGTCAGAACTCCTTTATTATTTAATATTTTCTTTGTTTTTATATAGAAAGTATGGTCAGTAAGAACATTGTACCGGGTCTTTTGACCGGTACATTTCGTTTTGTTTCGTCATGGTCTGCTGGGCTGCCTGAGATCGCTTGTGCCCGGCGATTCGCGTACTTTGGTGGCCGTTGGCTCGGACTCGTTCGTTCCGTGTTCCAGCTTTGGTGGGGGGATGGGTCTCAATTGGAGTGGTCGGCAGTGGCTTGGTAGGCAAGAGGGAGATTGTACCGGGTCTTTTGACCGGTACATTTCGTTTTGTTTCGTCGTGGTCTGCTGGGCTGCCTGAGATCGCTTGTGCCCGGCGATTCGCGTACTTTGGTGGCCGTTGGCTTGGACTCGTTCGTTCCGTGTTCCAGCTTTCGTCGGTCCGGTTGGCCAGTTTTCTAGTGGTTTCTCTGCAGCTTTCGTCAAGTCATGGTTGCCGGCTGAGAGACTCCTAAACTCCAGGGTCCTCGAGTGGGACATCTTCCCTCAGCCTGTCGTCCGGGGAGAGTTCGACCATCCACACTGCCAGCCTGGCCTGAGGACCATGTATAGAGGCCATTGGTGACCCTGCTGCCCCACCTACATCTTTGGGTGTGAGTCTTCTGTCCTCAGGTCAGTGCTTTCCATCTTGTTTTCCCGGCGGCTGAGCTGGGGGTTGCTATTGAAATAGAAAAGAAGAAAAAAAAAGTTTGTGGAACTATTAATTGAGGTCTAGGCCTAAAAAACTGGACAGTGATTTTATGCAACACAGCCATTGGGGACATATTTTTTTTATTAAAGAGAAAAAAAACTTAAAATACCAAGAACTTTTAATGTTAATATTTGTTGTTATTTAGTTTAATTAGTTTATTTTCTTGTTACCTTTGTTTAGATTTTTATATTTGTTAGGTCCCCATTGTTAAATCATGTTATTATTTATTTATATGTTTAGGCCTAGTTATTGTTATTTATTTTTTGTTAAGTGTATTAGGGGTGTTTTGAAGTGAATTTATACTCGAACGGTACCGTTTTATATTTTTTTTTAACTTGTTTAATTTTTTAAATTCTTCACCATAAGGGGATTATTGTGCTTTGCTTAACTTCTAATTCGGAGCTGCCCAGGGATTCCGGCTTACTCCCTGGCCCCGGTGGAATCATGGGATGTGGGCTAAATTGCCGGTTTAATTGTTGTGAGCCAAAAGTTCTAAATTTTCACTTTTATTTGGGCATTAAAATTTTCTTACGTTTTGGGTGTCCCTGGCTAGGCTGCAGATAGGCCATGTAGTTGTTAATTGGTAATTTTGGTATTTGTTGAGTTTGTTGTTTTTGTAGCTTTTGTGTATTATCTTGTTAATTTTAGGGTTTATTATTATTGATTTAAGTGCGAATTTACATTGTGGCCTTCTGCCAGCCAGTTTTGCAGCTTTCTTGGTAATAAAGTAGTTTTGCTCAGCTGCCGAGTTTTATTTTGGACCCTCCAACTGCCACCCGTGATCCCTTCGCTTGACTTGTTTTGAGCTATCCCCCGGTTGGCACGCTTTCCAGCTTTGGTGGGGGATGGGTCTCAACATGTAGTCAGAACTCCTTTATTATTTAATATTTTCTTTGTTTTTATATAGAAAGTATGGTCAGTAAGAACATGTAGTCAGAACTCCTTTATTATTTAATAATTGTCTTTGATTTTATGTAGAAAGTACGGTCAGTAAGAACATGTAGTCAGAACTCCTTTATTATTTAATAATTGTCTTTGATTTTTTGTAGAAAGTATGGTCAGTAAGAACGTGTAGTCAAAACTCCTTTATTATTTAATATTTTCTTTGTTTTTATATAGAAAGTATGGTCAGTAAGAACGTGTAGTCAGGACTCCTTTATTATTTAATAATTTTCTGTAATTATATATCGAAAGTATTTTCAGTATGAATATACTTTCGAACTTTGATTATCAAATATAAAGTCAGTGCCCGTTTGTCTTCAAACCACCTATATTATTCAGAGTTGCCATGTATTATATGTGAAAAGTACACTCAGTACATGCGTGTCGTAAGTCCTTCTGAGTTATTTATAATAGCCTTTAATTTATATAAAAATTATAGTCAGTAAGATAATAAAAAAATAAAAAAAATAATAGAACTGTACGCATGAAAATGAACATTTAATTTTTTACTAACACAATAATCACGTTTAACAACTTCATTAAAATTTTTGATTTTATTGACAGATATGATAAATTCATATTTACGTCAGCGAATTTTTTAGTTTAAATATAAATGATGTTGTTCATCCCATGTTTAAAACTCAGTAAAATTAAAAGAAAAATAATTAAATAATAATACTAGAAAAGATTATGATATTCCGATCGTATAAAGTCATTGCATAAATAATAAACAGTCGTGAAAGTAACCTGATCTAACAGTAAGTAAGAAGATCAGTTACAGCCTGAGATTAGTTCATAGAAGGAACCGTTCCTACAAATGTGTTGGTCTCCTCCCACAACCAGTAGCGTGCATGTAGGAGTGATTCTTTAACAGAAATGCGTTATTACGTGGGTGGTGATAACGCCCATAAATGACGTTCAAAAGTCATTTATGATATGCAAACTAAGTGCTCGACCCACAAGTTGAACTTCGAACTTGAAAAATAAATACATTGGACGATAGTTTCTCATAATTTGAAAATAATTGCACTTTTTATTATATAAGGCCTTTCGTTGTAAAAGACAACATCGTTAAACCGAAACACAACTCATGCTAAATAATAAACGTTTACATATATAAATAAAAAGAATTACAAGTACACATTATTTTAATACATTTTATGAAATAATTAATAAATAAATATAATGGTATGTAAAAATGTAAAACATTATTCAATATACGTATAAAAATATATAAAATAAGGGTAATTATGCACTTTCTTGCCACCAAACAAATTTGGAACATTTTGCTTGAAATGGGTCTAGAATTGGCTGTATTTTCACGAGATATCCTTTTTATTCCGCGGAAATAACGTATTTTACCGAAAAATTCGAAAAAACCAATGTCACAACTTTTAGTATTTTTGTCATAATTCCGTTAATTTAAATGGTATTTTAATCGTCTTTTTTTATTTTAATGTGTTTTTTTTGCGCTGAATACAAATTTGAAAACTATTTTGGGCTATTACAAATATTTCTCGAAAAATAACGGAAAAACTACTGTCGCGGCGGATCGCGATTAGCGGCCATTACGCGATCATTATATACAACAACTATTAATCACAAAAACCGAATTCACTTATATTTCCGTCGGAGTGACGGCCGGCAGGCCGTCATGGAGGCCAAACGCTCGAATTTAACGCAAATTACGAATTTTTTTTGAGAAAATGCACAATTAGAATAAGTTAGGTTATGTCAGCAAAAATGCATTTTTCGAGCTGAAAAAATAATTTTACTAAAAAACCAGTTATATATTTGTGTTCAGCATAAAAAAACACGAGAAATGAAAAAAAATTTTCGAAAATAACGATTTAAAAAAAGTTGGTTTTTTCATTATTAGATAAAAATCTAGTTTTCCAATTTTTCGGTAAAAAACGAGTTTTCCGCGGATGAAATCAAACTCCTCAAGAGATATAAACTCATTTTTCACCACTTTTTTAACATGAAATCGTATTTTCAGAGGTGGCAAGAAAGTGCATAATTACCAAAATAAGTAAATATTTAATGGTTAAAGAAAGTTAATAATGAAAATAATCAAACCATTCACATTCATTGTTCACAAGTTTATTTTCACCTATTAATTTTAATTATTTCATATTAATCTACATAGCTATGGTCGTTTACGTCTTTAATAAATTTATTGTAGAAAAAAAACGTTTTTGTTCAATATCTCAAACTTAAATTATTTACTTTCTATGTTTGCTGTTTAATATTAAAATCTTGATTAGTTGTCTTTTTTGATATTTCATTTAAAACATTGTTTAACTATGTGTTATGTTTAAAATGTTAGTATAGTGCACTTAATTTTAGATGTATAACTGTACTCTTTGTTATTTCTTAAAACTAAATGATAATTGTTATAATTGATGTAATGCTTTTTTTACCTTATTTTAACGTATTACATAATTTAGATAAAAAACGGACGTTTGGATACGTTGTATCATTTTACAATTAAAATTAGTTATTGGTTTGTTCAAAACACCGACTGTATATTTATTTTAACCTGCTAGATTACTAGTGTAAAGTCTACATCTTCAATTACGCGTTTTATTATCTTTTTTTTTTTTTAAACACCTTGAGTGGGGTTTTTAAAATTTTAAATTTAAACCGACAGAAAAAAAGTTTTATATATTAGTCAATTTTCCCCATAAAGATTTTGTGATAAAACCCCCATCATTGGTCGATGGTTGATGTGGCTTCCACAAACGAGTTTCTTTCCCTCAGAAGAAAGGGTTATACCCCATAAAAACCAATGACTCATGCCATTGACCCACCCATAACGTAGGGGTATTGATTATGTGAGGGGAGGAAGGCTTTAAAAAAAAGAAAAAACCCCCCCGCCCACCCTTTTCAATACAGGGTATTGAGCCACCCGCCCCCCCACTCACATACAGTGGTATTGACCCACCCCCCCACCCATCACATAAGTGGTATTGCCCCACTCAATACGTGGTATTGACCCACCCACCCCCCCATCATTACAATGGTATTGACCCACCCACCTCCCCTTCACATACGTGGTCTTTGTCACTCTGGCAACTTCCCCTCATTAACTAGGCTCAACCCATGGAGGCTAGGGGCTCTGTTTAAAAATAAGGGATGGCTGGTTTACTGAGGAACTCCCATACAAATACGGTGTATGTATTTGTACACTGTACACATACACACACCGTATTTGTATGGATATTGTGTCTGGATCCATTTTTTACACATGTTGTTACATAAAGTAAGAAGATATAGTAGAATATTGGAAATTTGTTAATGGTAAAAACTGCTCTTTCTTGTGAATTGAATTTAATTAAAATGTGAATTTAGAAAATTGTAATGACGACATATATACGAAATAGACTCAAATTCCTTTAAAATCCTCATCACCAACAAAAGACTTTGTTGGGGCTTACCACATTCATTGGATGACGGAAAAGGTTATTAAAATACGCAATACGAGACCCGAAAAAAAAAAATAAAAATTTTTATCGAAAAAATCGAAAATGAAAAACAGGTATACAGAGGATGTTTCAGTGGGTAATTTATGCAGATCTTTGAAAAACCCATTTTTTCTTAATCTTTATTGAAAATATGTTTCAACAGCTAAGGTTATACAGGTGGTAAACTTTTTCAGGAAGTAATTTGTGCAGTGCTGTGAAAAACCCATCGTAATATTAATCTTTATTAAAAATATGTTTCAACAGCTAAGACGTTATACAGGTGGAAAAAAATTTCAGGAATAATTTGTGCGATGCTTTGCAAAAACCCACGTTATCTAATCTTTTAAAAATATGTTTAAAACACTAAACGTATACAGGTGGATAAACATTTCAGGAAGTAATTTCGTGCAGATGCTTTGCTAAACCCATCGTTATCTTAATCTTTATTGAAAATATGTTTCAACAGCTAAGACGTTATACAGGTGGAAAAACTTTTTCGGAAGAAAATTTCGTGAAATGTTGTCCCAAAACCCCATGTAATTTAATCTTTTTTTATTTCTTTTATTGTTTAATATTGTATATTGTGTCTGTTTTGAAAACAAATGTTACGCTATTTACTCTCATTTTCTTGAATAGTTATTTATAACTAGCTTTTTATGTGTATATGCAGGCCTAACAGTCTAATTCCTTCGTAAATCCCTTTGGTCTTAGGATAGTAAATATCCCTTGTCGAAATTGCAATTATATTTGTACTTGTTGCACTAATATTGCAATAAAATTGTGTTGTTCATTATATTTTTTGCATTTCTACCAACCATTATTTAATACGTTAATTAATTAACGGAATGTGATTCTTTCTGTTATGCAAAATACAAATATTACACTTATCTTTCGTGTGTCTAAATTAAATAACTAACATTCGTTTATGTAAACCACTTCTTGTGTTAATACAAAAGGTATACAACGGTCTTGTGTTTTTATAAAAATTTTTTTAAAAATATTAAACAAATTTATTTATTTTATTAAAATTTTAATTTAAACCCTTTGTTTTTAATTTATTTCACCCATCTATTTTTAAAATTTTGAAAAAACTCTATCTTTGATTAACATAGGGCCTATGCGTTATGTTTTCGAGCAAACTGTAAAATAAAAATAAAAATAGTAAAATACATGATGATACTGTAGCAGCAAAAGTACAACCTACAGCCGTAACTTGCTTACGAAAAACGCCCAGATTTTTGTCTACATAAACTGTTATCTTTACTTTTGCATGTAGAATGTGCTACCAATGTTTCTACATATTTTCGTGAATCACCCTGTATATATATTCAACAGCCCTTTAAGAAACTCTTAATGTGTATATAATATATTATCTACAAAGGCAGTTATTATGGTGCTATATAATTGTGATTTAACGAGTAGGCAATCACGTCCAATAAACATAATCAATGCATACAATATTATTGTTGCATTGAATTTGTTTATTTATAAAATAATAGTTTTAAGAAACACATTAACGAATGTATTATTTTATTTTATTGTTTTTTTATTTCTCTATGTAAAACAAACTAAGTTTTTTAACAAAATTGTCATTTTTTAATTGTTAAAAGACCGAACAAGTTCTTTATTATTGATAATTCAGGAAAAACAAATTGCAAATTATTTAACTCAGGCTGTTTCAACTTTGGCAAATATTTTGGTTTAAGTTTTCAATGAAAAAAAAAAAACTTAGCAGTAATAGAAAAATTACACATCTTGTATGGTAACATCATAGTGCACCTTTCGTTTTCTTGTAAAACAATTACAAAGGTCTACCGCTGAGGATCGACAAGGATGTTTTAGGGATGATCGGTAATTAGGCGCAACTAGGATGTTTTCCGAAAAAAAATTTTAAAACCACAAATTTTAATTTTCACAAAAAATTTTTCTTTAGGGAAAATAGAAAACCTTCTTATTTCTTATTCGACTTTTTAACTGTCTAATCAGTAATACAAAATTTAAAATGTTTAAATTGTTTTGTGTCAATTTCTCAGTATTAAAATTTTGTAATTAATTACCATCCGTCGACAAATGAGATTTTTATCTTTCTTATGTTACCATATAAATACCATAAGAGAACACTTTTTTAACTTGTGTCGTACGTTTTATATTTACTACATAGATGTAAAGTGTACCTAAATATTGCTACAAGTTTACAATGGCAACTTGTTTATAATTTAGAACTGGGTAAATTACTTTTAAATTTTATATAAATGATATTATTTTCCAATTTCTTTTTCAAAAGATTTAATTCACTTTTAAAACAAATAGTTAAACACTCAATCTTAATAATGAATTTTGGTTTGTTTTAATAGAAATAAATACATCTGAAACAAGTTATCAATACTTTCAATTTGAGTAAATTATTAGATTTAACTTACATTATTAGAAAAGACAATATATATTTTTATTTTTATCACGGATCTTGTGATAAATTATATATCCTTTATTTTAAACATGGATTTAAGTTTTAAATTCATTACATAAGCTCTTAATGAACCTAAATTCCCTTTAACCATCATAACGAAACTTTCGGAGTTTCAACTCCTTAAACTAAGTTTGGAACTTGTAACTTTATAGTGTGTATCATGTGGGAGTGTAAGCAGCGGGGCCTTAGAAGGATCAAAGTTGAAATATAAACTGTATACATTTATTATATATCGTTATATTTGTTAATTTTTATATTTTCTGTCATACTGAATCAATTATCTCATAATTTCCTTTGATGTAGGAAAGAAAACAGCTTCTAATACCTAGGCTTAAGTTTTGTTTGAAAGTTATTTATTAGCATTGGATTGTTAGAAATGTAGTAATATTCGGGTATTTTCCAATGCTTTGAGTGTTTAAGAAACAAGCACAATGTTTCGACAGGTTTTAAAAAAACCCCTGCCCTCTTCAGGTGTATTACTAATTAGCCTTATCTAAAAATTTTTCCCCCTTTAAACCCCTACTTGTTCAGAAAAAAATTAAAACTAACGCTAGATATAAAGTTTCTGTTGAAAGTCAAAAAATTCTTAAAAAAAATATCACATTTAAAAATAATTTTACAAAAATAAAAACACTAACGACATACATAAGAAATTTAGACTATTAAATTAGTCAACAAAAAACTGAGCAATTTTTTAAAAAGACCCAAAAACTCAATGACATACAAAAATTTAAAAGTAAATATGAATAAATCAAAGTACAGATCATGTTGTTAAACAGAAAAAATTTCAATAAGAACGAAAAAAAAGCAAAAATATGACAAATTCAACAAAAATAGGCGGTTTAATAGCAAAATATTCAAATTATCCCAACCCGCTTCCAAATTCACTGAGTCGTTGGGAAGGAGTCCTCACACTCACGAATCAACCACCCGCCGCAAAGACGAACCATTTTAAATTTATTAGCTTAGGCCATTTTGTTTTTTAATAGGGAATCGATAAACTTTTTGACATTAGTTTTTTATAAGTATTTAAAGGAAAAATAAATGTATTAACTTCCCTACTTTTTGGGATTTTTTTAAAGTTTTCACACAAAATTTCAAAAATTAAATAGCTGTTTAATATTTATTCCCAAAATTTAAAACGAATCTTTTTTCAAGCATTTTTGACCAAATACATTTTCTTTTTCCACATGCGTTGTATAGGAAAGTTTGTGATCAACCAAAAAAGTAATTTTTCAAGTTGGTTAAAAATCCATTTTTAAGGGGTCCCCTTGGGCCCAAAAAAAATGTTTTTTTAAATAAAAAATTTTTGTTTTCTGTTTGTATGTGTGTCGGGGCTGTGTGATGTTCAGTTCCCCGGAGCCAAAAAGGGTGGGTAATTGTTTGGAATTTTGATGTGGTGTATTTAGCCAATATCTCCAGACCGTTATTACTTTTATGAAATTTTATTTATTTTTTTTTTTATTTTTATTGACCAAAATATACAAAAAATAGAATTTTATAAAAAACGGATCTAACGGTTTTGATTGTAATTTTAAATAATTGAGTAAAAACTAAATGTCTCTAATTTGACTATTTTTAGTTATAATTTTTTTACGGGCAAAAACATTTAAAAAGGCAATTTTTTCAAGCTTCATTCTAACTAGTTTAATTAAAGTTGTAAATTACAATTATAAATATTTTACTTACCACCCCACAAATTTGGGACTGGAGGCCGAAGGTCAAAAACCCTAATCAAATTTTTGAAGTTTAAATTTTAAATTGGGTAGTGATTAATTGAACACTGTTTTTGAATTTTTTCCATAATTGTATTTTAAAAAAAATAACGGGGTATTGGTAATTTCCTTTTGAATAATGTAATTAATTGAACATCTATTTTTATTAATTTAATGAAAATAATTGTTTTTACATCCTTTAATTTTCATTCTTTTTAAACAATCTGACATAGCAAAGGGAAAGGTAGAAAGCTTGTGCCAGTTGCCTGGTACTATTTATTTCAAATAAAAATGATTTTCACTACTGAAAAGTGCTACTGTGATCAGCTGATTTATGTAAATATTATACTCAAATAATAATCTATAACTGTGAAATTTATTACTGTGACCAAATTATTGTTTGTTTATGAAAAAAACGTACTGACTGAAAAATTGTTTTGGGGGCACGGCCCGTGAAGGCTTGGTGAGGAGTGAAAAAGCTATGGCTTTCACCAAAGTAGCCGAAGTATTAATACGTTTTCGGCGTATTAATACTTCGGCTAAGTCTTGCATGCTCCATTCACACCGAAAGCTACATTGGAGACGATGCATACGCCTTTACAGTAGGTTACTATTAAAGGCGCGGAAATGAACAACGTGGCGGTTTTTGCGTATACATCAGTTGTAACACTAGAGCGAAGCGTAGCTAACCGAGATATGTTCCCAATCCATTTTAGTAATTTTACGTAGCGTGTAACAGTTTTGATGGACGAAATAAGTTCCTTATTAACGATCCGGCAATACCTGTAGGTGTGACGAACCTCCCTCGTGGGGAATGGACACTATTAAATCGGTTCCGAACTGGTGTGGGCAGATGTAACTACTAAAAATACCAATTGGGATTGACACTAGATCAGTCATGTGATTACAGGTAGTCTTTCCAAACAATGGATCACATAGTTTTAGGTGGGGATCGTGCTATATAAATATGTGTGAATATAATAAATATATCTAATGACTTTTGGAGTTCTTTCCAAGTGTAACATAACTTTTATATAGTTTTAAATTATTAGATGTCAGCTGACAAAAATCCGTACGCTATATTTATGGCGCGCTGGGGTCCTGCTGCTGTGGTTCGGGAGTCACGTTAAGCCGTTGGTACATAGAGCCTAAAAAATAAAAAAGGGTTGTTAACGAGGAGGGGAATGTGTCTTTAGGAATTGTCCCATTGTAAAATCATTTTTATTTGTTTAACATAATAAACCTAGAAGAGGAAAAAAAAAATTAAGTAATTTTAACAAAAAAAAGTTAATATGATTTTCCCAGGGCTGTGTTTTAATACCACGTCCGTTTCTCTGCAATTGATACAACTTCAACTGTACACATGTGATGGTTTAAACCTTTCCCGCCCACCCTAATTATTTATTGTTCCATTAACAGTCATTTCGGTGGTAGATTATCAGGTGCCGTGAGGTCTTGTGTGTGTAAAGGCAATACAAATTCTGTAGGAACATTGAATTTATCTTTAATGGGTGTTCAACGCCCATACAAACGACGTATCTCACGCACGTTCTTGGTCATGCGACGACAAAATGGCCAGAACGATTTGTTGGCGATCGTGTCCCAGTGGCCGTGAATCGTTAACGTTTGAGAGAGCCCCAAATATCCCTCTCTTCAACGGTTCGTTCCATAGGGTATACATATATATTGTAAATATTCAATCATACAAGAATTGTATTATTAATGAATCATTTTTAGCAATGTTTATTGCCCTTTTTACTTTGAAACTGAGAATAAATTTTAAAAGAAAATTTTTATACGAAAATAATATTTTAAGAAATCTTATTTTATTCACCAAATTCAAACTTTTTCTTTGCTTATATTATTAAATAAGGTTAATTTAACGATTTAAAAACGTTTTAAAAATCAACTATAGCAAGACTTAAATAACATTATGTAGCCTCTACTTCCAACTTGGACAAATATCTTTGAAGACAGTAATCGCTGTTTTTCTTTGTTAAATGAAGTAGTGAAGTGTTATTTGTATGTCCTCTGTTAGTTTTGTGTTTGACCAGACTTATTTAATGAGTTTAATTATGTTTGTAATTTTTTTTATTAAAGCACACAAATTGTACTACCAAAAAGTGGCCAACGCTCCCAAAATTAAAATTTTTTATTTTAAAAAATTGTTTTTTTTTGTTTAAAACGAAAGGAAAGTTTATAGATCATGACTTAATGAGATCATATCAAATGTAAAATATTGAAGATAATAGTTTTTTAAAAAAAGTTTTTTTAAAGGGTTTTATTGGTATGAATAGATAGAATAAATTTTTTTTGTAATATGTATGCATTTTAAATTTGTATTTCATTTCATTATAAGATAAATCTTTTACCTTTGACGGACGCTGTCTGTTTTACATTCCACCCTCGTCAAACACGTGGGCGACGTCGTTGACAGGACGAGTGGACCTGGAGGCTGTGTTGAGTGGGTAGTAGTTTTCTGTGTGGAAATTTGAAACCCAAATTTTTGTTGTATCTTGTCATCAGTGTTGTTGTTATTTTGACTACCACATCTTTTATTACTTTTGGAATATTTTTATTGTTATATTTACATTAATCTACATTCAATTCAGAACATGAAACTTAATATTCGAGGGATTCTAAATGTCCAGTATGTGTTTTTTTTTTTTTTTTTTTTTTTTTTTTTTATGATAAGGATTTACGAATTTTGAGTTGTGCTAAAGCCAACTTAATTTATATTACAGTGGTGAAAAGGAGAATAAGTTCATTAAAATTTTGTTTGAACACCCCTTTTAGATTTTATTGTTATGTTGTTATTTTGATATATTATGAAGATAAAAATAAATTGTATATTATTTTTATACATTTAGTTAAAATTTTTTTTTTTTTTAGTTATTGTGATATTTTAAGTATATTTTAAATTTTTAAACATAACACTGCAGGGTGACCAGAAGAAGTTAATTATGAAGGACTGAACTCAAAAAATCATGTATCTAATAAAAAGTTTAAATTTTTTAGCTAACCAATTTACTGTGCAGAGTGGTCAGTTTTATTTGAATTTTCATTTGTTCGAATATTGAATTACGAGAAGAATGAAATTTTTATTTCATTCAATAAGAATTGGACCCTTACTTTAAGTGGTTCTATTTTCACATGTAATTATGTTTGTATTTTTTTTGATAACCTTTAGATGAAGCGCTGTAGTTATCTTATTATTTTACATTAACTATAAAATAATAATAATAATTTTTATTTACATCAACTTATGTTAAAATTATAAGAATATTAAAATAACTATACAATAAAAGTAGCATTGTAACAAGTTTTGGGGATTGCCAGGGGTTTTCTTTAGTTCTAAATGAATAGAATATTTTTATTCAAGAAAAATTTTCATGCAGGGCCCTGCTAAGTGAGAATCATTTAGCGGATCCAGAAATTACATATTTTATACAAATACATTTATAGATAAAAAAAAAAAAAAAAAACAGTATGAATATTAAAGAATATTCCAGTAATAAGAACAATACCTAACAGTGTGTATATATGGCAGATGGAGGGTAATAAAATTTAACTAGTTAACAATAAAGTGGCGTTATAAATCTTAAGAACTATTGTACATTTGATGTGTAAAAGTATCAAATCTTACTCTATGGCAACACAGCTGATCCTCCCCCCTCCGCAGGCGAAACCCACAGCTGTTAAGCAAGCCTGTCCACCAACGGAGCGGAGCACCAGCAGCAGCGTCACGTTTTTACTACATAACCACATAACAGACTCAAAATATAAAAATCAAGAATCCTAAAAAAAAAAATCAAAAGAGATATTATTGCGTTTGCATTATGTTTAAATTGCCTTGGCCCATTTGTGGTTATATGTGTGTTCAGTGATTTGTGGTGTTAACCTGGTCAAATGAACGAATGTGATGTTAAGGTTGGTGTTCAATAATGGTTCTATCCTTGGTGGGCTTTCTTGGCTTGTGTTTACTAACTTATATCTTAACACCATTAAACCAATAACTACTTTTTTCTCACCTGAGTGCAAGTTTTAACATGTCAAAAAAAAAACGGCTTACTATATTTAGTCATCTGCCATCTAAAAATAATTAACTACTAGGGAGATCTACACTAGCAAGATATTCACTGGGTAAGCATTGGACACCAGCTAACTTTAGCTTCAAGAAAACATATTCCAACGATATCTTTTCATAAGGTTTGTTGGCTACACATAAATATTTAGTTAAAAAAATATGGTGTAGACTAATAAGGATAACGAACGTGTAAAGCCTTAGAAGTACAGAGTGCCAACATATTTAAAGCATAATAGCCTACGTGAGAAGGCCATTTCTAAGCAACTACAGAGGCCAATAACATAAAACTATAAGTTAAAAACAAAAATCAACAGCTTTAACAATTAAATGCACAAAGATATATTGGGGGGGTCTTATAACAGACCTCAAAGAGCTGTGAGTGGCATAAACCAGCTAATAACATGATAACAATAAATATTACAATTGGAAATAGACCTATAAACTTAAGAGGATTTAAAATAAAAATTACTAATTTAGATTATGAAAAGCGGGAAGAAGATTAGAATAAGTTAAACATACTAACACTTTACAACCGCATTCCCCATTCAATCAGTAGACTATAGGGGCCTATTCTCCTTTTTTTTTTTTTTTTTTTTTTTTTTTTTTTTTGAGTAGCCTTAATTTTTAATAAATAGGCCCCTATGTCTTAACAAAATAAAACAGCTTGTATACCACTATAAAAAAAATATCAACAAGATAACAAAGAGGTTTTTAAACATAGGTAGGGAGAGGCCCCACATAGGAACACACCAATCACAAAACTTAGCTTTATGTCCTCTTTTGACGCCACATATAATACTCTCTTCCGAAATTATTGAAGTTAATTTTGCAGTAAATTATCGTTTGAACTTATTTAATAATGTTGAACTATATATCCTGTTAATCTTTCCCCAAATACGAGATCTAATGGTTTGGACCTTTAATCGCTTGGTGTTGCTTAAGTATAATTGAAGTAGATTTTGGGAATTTAGAATTTATTATGCTTGTTATTAGAAAAAATACCAATTGGTTGAGGAATGGATAACTGAGAAAACTCCTTTGGCGACAGGGTATTTGCTCATTGTATATACCTTTTCCCACCGTTTTTTCTCCAACGTTATACATCATATCTAAACCTTTCTTTTGGAGTTTGTTAATTTTTATTTAAAGTGACAATCTGCGGCTGTTCCATATAGTAAATTAACACCCGTATAGTAAAATGGATTCAACAAATGCCATATACATCTCGAATATCTTTCCTTCATCTCTTAAAATCATTTCTAAGCCTATAAAAAGTTGCAGTACAAGCATACAGCGTTCTTTGGATTTTCTCAATATTTTTCTTTCCAAATCATCCATTGTCCAATAGTTTTATTCCTAATATAATCACATTAATTTACAATATCTACTTCAGCTGGCAGCTACAAGACTGTATTATCATGTGATTCATTAGCCACCTTGATTACCAGTATATCTTAGGCAAGAGCAACTATGGTACTTTAATTACTGTTTTAAAATGTGTAAATTTTGTTTCTAATATAAATAGGCATTAAGTACAGTTTTTCTGGGGTTAATTATTATTCCATGTCTGCATCCAATTGTTTCACAATCTGTTAAAATATATCCTGCAAGTGTGTCTGGCCTTCCTAGTTCACATGAGATGCTATTATCAAAAGAATCATCTGCGTATCCCCAGAGTTTGACATTTCTTACTCTACTAAATAATTATTTTAGGTAGATATAAATAATACATGGCCCAAGGTTACTTCCCCTTTGAGTACTCCAGAGATTACGTAGACTTTCTTTTTATTATATGTTTGTTTTCACTTTTTTAAAATCCCCTGGTAAACTGTCCTATTTCTCAGTAAGATTCCAAACCATTTTAACTGATTGCCAGTGATTCCAATTCCCCAGTGTCCTTATCAAATTTTTATGATTTAATTGTATCAAAAGCTTTTACTAATCAATAAAAAGGCCAGAAATACATCCTTTATCTTGTGTATTTAATGTACTCACTGACCTCCATTAGTAGATCTTCTGTACCTTCCCTTTGCAACAGGCAAACTGTTTTGCTAATTATAAGTTTTCCAAGAGGTATTTGTTTAAATAATGCACACAGATTTCTCAAAGATTTTTCGATGCTGGAGAGGAGGGCAATAGCCTATAATTTCTCGTACATACTCTTCAAAAGCTTTCTTGAATAATGGTCTAAAACTAGTTGAGTCATTAAACAGTCTGGAATACTCCTGATTTCATCAATGAGAAAGGTTTTATTGCTTTTGATAATGGAAGGTTGATATATAAAACTTGAATACTAACTTTAGATCTTTAGGTTCTTCAGAATCTATTCCACAGCCTTTTTCAACGTTGGATTTTTCTATTAATTCTTTTCTTTTATTCTCATTTGACATAGGACATAAAACTCTGTATATGTTGATCTTATTAAATAATTCTCATTTGTAAATTGGATGCGCGCAATGATGCCAAACATACTATTTATTCCATTTATAATTCATCTGAAAGACTGTCCAGCAAATCTGCTCAGTTAAGCCTCCATTGTACTAACTTGTTTGTCGAGAATTTTGTATTATGCATCTACCTAATAAACGGTTATACAACCATTCCACCTTTTCTCTACACTCATTACCTGCAGTATCAAATAAGTGTTTTATAACATTATCGTTTTTTTCCTTTTCCTAATTTTCTGAATTCATCTCTATTCCTAAAACTCGTGTAACGGTTATCTCTGTTCTGGCATTTTGTGGTCAGCTTTCCACCCTCTAAAATAATCTTTGCTCTTTTCTTTTGTCAGTTCTCTGCAAATGATCATTCATATCCATGTCCTTCTCTGCTCTTCTTTTTTTTCTTGATGTATTGCTGTATGGTAATTTTAGATTTGTGTCTTAGGCCCTTGTTAAATTGATTTATCAAATATCGAAACTACAGTCTGTGTTTGATAAGGCATTCTGACCAATCTAATCCTCCCCAGCTCATTTATTACTTTATTTCTCAACAAGTGAGTGCAGAAGTGGCTGGGTGTGTCTCTACTACGTTTGAATCAGTTGCAAATCAACCCTGCGCTTACCTAATTGAATAATGATCTGATATTTTTACTTTAACTACAACACCACCCCCCCGCTATCATCATCAAAAGCAAGAAGGACTTCTGGATGTAGATATGGTCTATGCAGGTCTGAGATAGCTTTCGCATCTCTATCTCTTCCCTGTTATAGTCACAAGATTATCTTATATAAAAAAGCCCTTGGAGTGCGTAAAACAGTTTCATACCCTGTACGATCCTCTCAGAAGTTTATTTACATCAATGTTGGAAGTCGGCTCAACGACAATTAAATTATCATGAGAGAAATTGACTATCTAACAAGTAACACAATTCGTCTATAAAAAATTGTGAGGTAAGTCCTGTACTGTAAATATTCTCCAATTTTATATAAACAATGTTCTGTTAAAATATCTCATATTCATTGTTTAAAATTTTTACAATTTACCTGCTGTGTAGAATTTATAAAAAGCTGTACAGGTTTATATTTATGTAAGTGAGGTTCTTCTGTGATTTGTGATATTCATATTGTTTAATTTGCAGGTTATTGCCATTTCTTGTGTTATGTGAATACACATTAGGGTTTTTCCTAACGAAGTTGAATATATTTTTATTAAAAATTTATCTGTAAGCTATAAGCAATGAAAGTGACAATATTTAATTTCATAAATAATGTCTAGCAATAATAAATCGCAGTTTTTTCAATAATGAATAATTTCTTAATGTTTAAAGACTGGCCCCATAAATGTGCACCATAGCCTAACTGACTATAAATGTAGGCATAATAAACTAAAACCAGAAAATCATCTGTGACGTTGTTTTATAGTCTTATTAAAAACATTCGTATATTGTTTCGTGTTTTTCGTGTTTTCGTGTTTCGTGACATTGTTAGTGCGATTCTGCTAATCCAAATCACTATCCAATACAAATCAAAAATATTTCAATGGTCTTTTATCTAATATTATTTGTGGTTTATTTAAAAAAATTACTAAAATATTGTAGCCTTAATTAAGCTACTATTTATTTTTGATATGTTGAACAACGTAAATGAGAGATTAAAATAAAAATTCTTCAATGATAAAAAGTTTCTATATTTTTTTTTTTTATTAACTTCAACAAAATAAAATTGGACTTCTTATATAAATAATAATAAAAAACGAAAATAAAGTATCTTTCTTTAGTAGATAAAGGAACACAAATAAAATCAAAATAAATTAAATCAAATATCTTCAGACCATAACCTTTTTATTAGGCCAACTGTATCAATAAATCTCTTTAAATTCTCAATTTCAAAAATTTACTTAAATTGAAGATTTTCCTTAAATTGACAAATATTGCAAAATTGCCTCAAAATTCTTAATTTGAAAAATTGAAATTGCCTCAAAATTCTTAATTTGAAAAATTGAAATTTTGAAAACTGAAAAATTGAAAATGCCTCCGGGAGATCTGAAAAAAAATAAATAACCAGCTTTTAGTAACTTGAAACATTTTCCTTTCTTACAAAATTTTTAAACCAGAAAACAAAGCACTCAAGAACTGTCACTAGAAGAGTGACTACAAACAAGAACAAGTTTTAACCGCGCATGCTTGGTGGATCTTACCCTATCTACTAAAACCCTACTGAAAAACCTAACTAAAGAAAACTAGTAAAAAAATTACTTACGTAGCTGTCCTGGAGGTATTAACCCAAAACGTGACCACAAACAAAGCGCGACATACGCTCACACACTCACTAGCGACAAGGAAAATTGCCGATCCGGAAAACAAGACTCCGAACGGTTAAAATCGCCGTGAAGAACAAACGTGGTCACTCGCCAAAAGATTACTTAAAACTGCTCGAACGCCCGCAAACCTTCCACCAACGGACTTACCCCCTCCTTACTCTAGAAGCTAAATCAACCAATAAGAAACCTCCAAACCAGGACAACCGAACAGGTAAGGCTCACCAAACATGTTGACTTCAGAAAACATGTCGCATGAAATTGACAGGAAATTAACAACGTGAATATACTGGTTATTTAGCTAATTTAAACGGGAAAAAACTACTTTTTTTTATTGAAAGGGGAAGATTCCTGAATTTTTCTCAAAACTTGGGAGAATTTATATGAAAACTTTTGGTAAAAGAACCAAACACCCTAAATCTCTCAGTTCTTACAATATTTAACATTTTCTAGACACAATTCTCTAAAATCATTATAATGAGACAATTAACAATTGTTACATTATTTTCCCCCTTCACAAGAATAAAAAAAACTTTTTTTTTTTTTTGAAACCCCTATCATCATCACATCTCTAAAAGGACATAATATTTCTAACCTTAACAACCATTTCTTTCAAAGCTAACCTAACCCTTTCCTTTTTTCAGATCTCCAAACAAAAAGTTTCTCTCTTAAACTACCATCTTACAAACTACTACAACATTTAAATTTGTTATCACAGTCACTTGAAACTCGGGTCAAGAGCACAAGACCAGTCCATTGTTGACAGGTCATTGTTGTCCCCAGGTCATTATCCGTCGGTAGTAGAACGGGACCACAAGCGTGTCCCCTCATCCGAACAGCTGACTGCTTGGCCGATCGATAAACTAGACCGGTTTTGGGTTGACTTACGGCCGTCGTCACACTGCAATCCTCCAGTCCACAGCAAGTGTCTCACATAAACAACAGTTAACCAAAAGAGGCATTAGACAGTGTTGACATACAACGCTCTGTTGCGTGTTCCATGTGATGTAGTGTATGTAGATCGGAGAGCCATTCAAAAAGAATTGTTATTTTTTTTTTTTTTATTTATTTCCCCTTTCAATTAAGTGCTTCAAAATGAGTGCTCAGTGTCGTTCCGTTTGGTGAAAACCAGGAGTTTCGCAGTCCATAAGTGCTTGGATACAAAAGAAGAAAGAAAAAAAAAGTTGGGTGCGTAAGTCCAATCATATTAAAACAATTCACCCAACAAATCAAATTCAAAATTTTTCCCATTTGCTTCTCCTTTCAGTGTTGTGTTTTGTTTTTGTTTTATTTACAAACAATAGGAACAGGCTGGGAAACTGGTATTGGAAATACAGTAACATTAAAAAAAAAAATACATAATTTTTCAACTTACATTTTGTTCTAGAAGCTCAAAAATTCTTTCTTGTACTTATTTAACACACTTATAATATAACAAGAATACAAATACAGATTAAATTTCAAATACATAATATTCATGGATAAGTTAACTACTCAATATAATTTACATAAATAAAATTTGTTTACTCTTTGTTTACTTTTGTCCACCAAGCAATTTATTCCAACATAAAAAATTTCATTAAACTTTAAAAGTAATAACTTTGACAGTCTTAATCTAACAAATTCTAATCTAACAATTTTAATCTAACAATTTTAATCTAACAATCATCAAATATTTACATGAAATAACATTCTTTTGCTGAAAATACATAATTAATATACTAATTTCACTTTTTCTGAAACTGAAATACAACATGAGCATTAGTAATCCGTTATTTACAAACAGACATATAACATGTAAACAAAATTAGTCATTCATTATCCAACCTTCAATAATCAAATAATACATTTTAAATAATATTTCAAATATATCAAGTAACCTTGTTTAACCCGTCTATTTAATTACACATTTTTTTTTTTTTTTTTTTTTTATAACCTGAAAATTATTAATTGCTGAAAACATACATAATTAATTAAAGTTTCATAACCCTTCATACATTACCAACTCATATTTACCATCTTCAAGAATAATCTTATGTCACTTGCATTAGACCTTGACATCTTTTATGTGCACTCTTCGCACTTCTTTGGGATTGGACAGCCTCTGCACCAATATGCTCACTGGACTCAGCTGGGCTAGCACCTGGTACGGACCCTCATAGATGCAATGCAGCTTCTCCTGGAATCCTCGGCTTTGGTCGGACTGCACCCGTGATCTGATGTAGACCTGCTCTCCGATGCGAAGTGGGGTTCCCATGTTGTCCATCCGCCTTGTGTTTATTGCGATCTCTCATCCTTCGAAGGTTGTCCACTGCTTTCTCGAACTGCTTTAGTCCGGTCTTCTTCACTGAGATTCCTCTCCACCTAGGTCGTTCAAACTCCACTTGTTGGTTAACGGATCGTTTTTGGCGTGGTTAAAACATTAATCAAATCCACTAAATCCAGTACTCTCACATGTGTTGTTGTTTATGGCTAAATTCAATTCACTGATTTCTTGGTCCCATTTATTTTGTTTGTTATGTGCATAGATTTTTTAATATGGCTTTCAAATTGCGTAAAAACCTTTCACTTTTGTTACCCTGGGGCTGATAAGGTATAGTGCGTTTTATGAATTATTCCTTTTTTAAGAAAAATTGTCTGAAATTCATGAGCTTGAAAGTAAGACGCGTTATCTGACATTATTATTTTAGGCAGTGAGAACAAGCTGAAAATTCGATCATTTAACATTCTTTGAATTTTATTGGATTTAATTTCTTTCATGGGGAATAACCATTAAATTTTGTGAAATCATCCACAACAATAAGCAAGTACTTGTTTTGTTTACTACTCCTAGTTAATGGTCCAAATATATCCATGTATAACTTTTCCATAGGCTGCTTCGAGTAACTTGATACTATAGGTCCTTTTAAATATTTATTTGTACTTTTACATTTTTTACACAATTCACACTTTTGCACTAACTTTTTTATATCCTCATGTAGATTAGGCCTATAAAAGTACTGGTTTATTTTTCTAAAAGTGTTAGCTATTCCAGGATGTCCACCATAGGTTGACGTGTGATAATACTCAAACACCATGTTTATTAATTCTTCGGGTAAATAAACCCTATCCTTACTTCGGTTGTTATATTTATCGGTTGTTATATTTCACTTTGATTTAGTTTTTTAGAATAAAAAGCTACTGGCTTAAGATCGGCTCCCTCATACTGTAATAAACATGCTCCAACTGCTTTGTTACTGGCATCAGTGTGTAGAATAAAACTCTTGCTCATAATTAGGTATTTTTAATACTGGTGGATTGCTAATTATTGTTTTTATTTTATCAAAACTTTCCTGACACTTGGAATTCCATTCAAATTTAACATTTTTCTTCTTAATTCATTTAAAGGAGCTGCAAGTTCAGCATAATTTGGAATAAAATTTAGCAAAATAACTGGACATTCCTATAAATCGACTTACAGCTTTGCTATTGGTAGGGGGTTTGGCACTTAAAATTGAACTGGTGCGCTCAGGATCTATTGTAACTTGATTATGGCTGATTAGATATCCTAAATCCTAAAAACTTTATTTCTTTAAATACAAATTTTACTTTTTCTGGGTTAACAGTGAGGTTCCATTTATTGAGTCTTTCAGTAACTTCTTTAATATGTTGTAAATGTTCATTTAATGTCTTGGAATAAATTATTAAATCGTCCACATAATTAATAACACACTTGAATTTCAGTCCCTCCAGTACTCTATTTAAATAACTGGATAACAAAGATGATCCTAAATGAAGACCAAATGGAAATGCGATTGAATTCAAAGCTTCAAATGGTGTACTAAAACTTGTTATTCTTTTACTTTCCTTCCGATAATCTAATTTGGTGAAAACTGCTACATAAATCTAAGACTGTAAAATATTTTGCTCCTTCTAGGAAATGGTGAATATCATGCAAGTCACCCAGCGGTGTGTTTACTTTCTCTATTTTCTTGTTTACTTCTGAATAATTAATAACTAGCCTATATTTGTCTTCACCCTTCGGTACTAAGAATGCAGGGCTATTGTATTGGTGATTGACCTAGGTCTAAAATAATATTTTTGTTTAAGTAAATCATCTAATATATTTTTCAAAATTTTCATCTTTAGCAGGATTAACTGGATTATGGTCTAATATTGACAGGAGTAGTATCATTCAACTTAATTGTATATTCATAATCTATTCCACTGCCTATTTTATTAGTGTAAACATTTGGATATTTTTTCTATTAAATCAACTATTTCTCCTTGACTTCACTACAGCCTATATTTACTTGTTTACTAACATTGTTTACATTAATTTTTATGTTAGCTAAACTGTGAATAATTCGATTTTTACATTAGGCTTGAAGTTAAAATAACACTGTGGTTACTTTTCAAGTCTACTACCAACTCACTTGTTTAATAAATTGACTCCCAATTATCATAGCATAACTTAATTGTTTACTTACTTGGACAAGTATTTTCCAAGTAAATTCATTTATCTTTATTTTAAATTACACTGCCCCAGTATCTTCATTTCACTTTGACTCGCTGTACGACACTTAATAATTTGACCTATTCAACTGTAACTTAGGACAACATGCTTTTAATTTGTTAAACAAATCTTCAGCTAATTACATTAATTGAACTTCCAGTATCAATTAATGCTTCCTGTTTCACTTTGTTGTTTACTATAACTTCAATAGTTGGTAAAATGTTTAGACTGTGTTCCATATTATCAGTGTTATTGTTTACACTTGAGTGAGTCATCTTGTCGTCTGCTGTGTTTGTTGTGTATGGGTTTGTTTTTGTTTACATTTTGCTGGATTTCTGGGAGGGGGATCGACACGAGATCCGAATTTGGCCAACTCCCTCCCATAATCTAGTTTTTTGGCTTCTGTGTTGTAATCTCCTTCTGTGTAAAACTTGTTCCGGGTCTATTGTATTTTACTGGGTTGTATTGTTTATTGGGTGGTGTGAAAACTTTGTTGTACTGCTGTGTGTGCTTCTGTGTGTTTCTATTTTGATAGCAATCCCTCGCTATGGTGTCCATATTTATTACATATAAAACATGTTTTTCGATCTTCTACATTGTTTACATTACGGCTAGCGCTATGCTTAGGTGGTAGGTATCCTCTTACCTCTCTACGTTGTACATCGTTGTAACATACATTTTGTACTTGAATACACATGCTATCTAGGTCTGCATAGCTGGTTAGATTGCCCACAAAATACGAATTTAGCTCTAGTTTCTGGATTTAATCCTAATTTGACAATGTCTACTACTTCTTCTTCGGTGTATCTAGTATTAAGTACCTCAACTATAGATTTTCAATTCATTTATATATACTTCTAATGGTTCCCCAGACTTCTGTGGACGGTTTACCATTGTTTTCTTTAAGTTTTCTCTCAGCCCCATTGGAACGAATTGTTTTAGTATAATAAGATTGAGTTTCACTTACAGTGGTCCCTCTCTTCTTTACACTTTAATATTTTACTATACAAAGGACCGTTAGGCATATCCCAAGATAATCTCTAAAATCTCACTATCATTTTAACTTTGTTTCATTTTTTCAAAAGCTAACATTGTTTTAATGAATTTGAATCAACAAGCTAGCGTTTAACCCATCTGTTTACCTCAAATCTATTTAGATACCGCTCTAGTGATTAGGTAGGCGAGAATAATTCAACGTAACATTTCGTTGACAGTTGAAATTATCTGCCATTTCTGGAGATGCCACTTCCGTTCAGGGTGCGCTTATCGATTGGCTCATTAGAACCGGTTTCTGCACTCCCCCCTTACTAAGCTTTGTTCAAACTCGTCTTCAATTTCGCCGTTTCTAGTTATCTCTGCTCTATATTGTCCTTCTCTGCTAAATCAATGTTAATTTTCCCTACCATTTCCTTCAAGGAATTTAAATTTTCCTCGAGGGGATGACACTTTAGCTAAAGCGGCTTCATTACTTACAAACAACCCTTTTAGACCCTTTAATCTTAATTCGTAATGAGGCTAACTTAGCTTCAATACGGATTATATCACTTAAAACATCTACTTTCCACCACACCCTCAATTCTTTCTTTCAGATTTTCAAGTTTACTTTAATGAACTCATATTCCTCTCCACCTACTACATGGCCGGACAGGTAACCTATATTAGGCCTAAACACCTAACTTGACAAGCTCTCTAAGTTTCTTTCTTAAATCACCCACTAGTATGCTGTCTGTCTACTTCTATTCCTCTTAAACGACGCTTCATACATAAGTTCTTTCTTCAGTAGAAAGTCTACCTTGAGTGCCATCTTCTCAATTTATTTAATATTAAATTTTCTTTTAAAATCTGGTCTGAGATAATTGGTTATAATCACACACTTCTATTTTTAAACGTCTCTCTGTTGTTCAACGAGCAGAGTTGCGCACTTAATTGTAGCCTTAATTAAGCTACTATTTATTTTTATTTAAATCTCTCATTTAAGTTGTTCGACATATCAAAAATAAATAGTAGCTTAATTAAGGCTACAATATCTTGAATTTTCGTTACGTTGATATACCACTGCTTTACTTTATTTGCTGTCAAAGACAGTGTCTATACTATGTTATTATTATACTAGAAGACATCCCTGTACGCTTCGCGTGCCAAACCTGTCTCTCACTGCGCTCGAGACACTTCGGCCGGTGACCTCAGCCTGTGACTTTTAACTACAAGTAGGTCAACGTGTAACGTAATATAACAATATTAAATTTATTTACAGTATCCCACTAACAATACTAGCGTTGATATCTATTTATTATTATAAATATCTGACGATATTACTTAGCCTATTTCAAACGTGTTCATTCCATTTGTTTTTGTTAAACAGCTGAAGATTAATAAAATAACTGCATTAGTTTACCATTGAAACCTTCAAGTCCAGAAGAATGGAGCCCTACAACCTTCCTGGTTTAACATTATAAAAGATCTAACCTCCTCAATATTACAAACACCATTGTTTACATTACAACAGCTGTTAAAACTTTTTGGAAATCATTATTTACATTTGAACAGCTGTTACTTTTCGATTTATTTATATCTCTCTCCATGTCATTCTTATGGCCGAAAAACGTACTTTGAGGGCTTTCCATACCCTTCCGGGCAAAAATATTTAATAATTAAAACCCTATTGCACAACTACAAACAGAGGCAAATTTTTGGATACCTGAACCGTTTACATAGGTCAAGAAATAAGAGAAAAGTTAAGTTGACAAAAAACAGCTTCACGTATTATATATAAGGATTCTATTAATTATAGGTCTATGCATATTACTTAACAGTGACTGTAGTATAGTAATTAAGGACAATATATAGTGGTGTGCTCAGTGGCCAAGGCTTTAGACTGCGGAAGGCAGGGTCCAAGGTTCTAGTCCCCACTGAGCCAAATGTCGGTACTTTACTCATTGAATAAAGTTCACGCACAGACTTGCAGGCCATGTGAACTGGCGAGTTAAATTTTTATTTAAAATAATTCAATATAAATGACAAGTAATTTTATCAAGAAACTGTTATCGATGGTTAAAACTGTTCAGAATACAATGTTAAAAGGTAAAGAGTTTATATTTTTGGCCTACTTAAAGTTAAAGCCTACTTCATTGGCTAGAAAAATACAAGTTAGTCATATATATCCATCGGAAGCTGGACTATTAATACTAATTATTCAGTAGAGGTTAAACCCACAACTAATACTAAATAACTCATAACAGTATTTAAGTTATGTGCCATTTTAAAAATCTATTATCATTTTAATAAAATATCAACGCAGACCTTTTAATTTGTGGTACAATATCGTTCATAATTATAAATCTACATCGTGTTGATTTAAATAATATATCCTTCCATAATAACAGTGTTTATAATGTCTGTGTGGATGGGGGATGAAGGGGTGGGGGCTGCAACCACACCAATTATGTAATTCATGTCACGTGGGCTCAAAGCTGTTAACTAGCGTGGGAGATTAACAATATCTTGGATGTCAGCTTAAACACAGGCAGCAAATGTTAATGTATGCGCATTACGTACAACCCGTTGAACTTGTAAGTATCAATATTTCTGCGTAAACCTTCATCCCCTTGATTTTAAAATTCTCGACGCATTTCAATTTTTTTAATTTTATAAAACTATCATTAACCAGTAGAAAGTATTAGTATAATGAGGTAAATGTTTAGCTAAATTAGTTTGGACATTAGAATTTTGTTATATAAAATTTTGAACACGTACTAACTCATCATTCCTGAAATGCGTATTATTACAATTAATTACACGAATAGATAAAGTATGGTAACATATTTCATTCAATACGTTCAATTACAGGAATGTGTTTTTTATTCCTCATAAACTATTCTTTTAAAGTTACCTCTTTGATGAACTTATGATCTTATAAATTAATTGGTATTTCCAATAGGTTAGATTGTGAAAAAAGTGGTATCATTCATAATAGGAAAAGAGTTTTTCTGCGTTCGTGGGTGGCAAGATTTTAGATATTTATGATTCAAAACAATAGAAATGACAGCCACGTAAAACATATCCTACAATAACATAATTGAAAGAAATGATTTGATGGTCTCACATTGTCACGTTCAACAGTTTTATGATTCTAAAACGCCAAACCTTACTTAGAGGGGACGGAAATCAACGTGTTTGAATTAGAATAATTTAGTGACACTTTGATTACGTTTACATCGCTGAAATATAAAAAGCAAATTATTATTCGTAATTTATTTTCTAATCGTCTTTTTTTACATGTTTAATGGCTTTTATTTTTACTATTTTTATGGACATTTCCTTTGAAAGTTACAAACTGATTTCAAAACAATGTGAGACCATCAAAGCATTTCTTTCAATTATGTTATTATAAGATATGTTTTACCTGGCTGTCATTTCTATTGTTTTGATTCATAAATCTCTAAAATCTTGCCACCCACGAACGCAAAAAACTCTTTTTTTTCCATTAATGAATGATACCACTTTTTTCACAATCTAATGTATTGAAATTGCCAATTAATGCATAAGATCATAAGTGCATCAATGAGGTACCTTTAAAAGAATAGTGTATGAGGGTCATTTGAATAAAAAAAAACACATTCCTGTAATTCTTACGTATTTTTACTACAAGTTACGGTTAAAAAATCATTTTATACTAGAATCAGGCCATGGAGGTCCAAATTAATACATTAAAACTTGAAAAAATAGCAAAGCATGTAGTTTAAAATACAAGCAAACAACCAATAACTATTAGTAGTAAGATAGAAGCTAGAAAAGGGGACAATGCCACACTAAGTCTTGAATAAGTCTTATATTAGCCATGCTATACTTAAGGAAGCCGTTTCCCACTGAAAAGTTACCGCTGGGAAGTCGACAGCCCTGTACAAGACATACCGCCAGCGGAACAACATAAGCTGTTCTATGTTAACTACACGGTTCGTGTTTCTCTGTCGTTAATAAAGGTCTATTCTATTTATTTATTTAATAATTTTAACGGTAACAACCAATTTATAATAATAATACAATGATGGCATATCAATCAAAAGGACTAATCATAATCCTATATATATTTACAAGCTTCACCATAACAGTAACAAACATACCTATAGTATAATGTAAAGTAATGGCCTTTAACAAAACAACCACATAAAGACTAAGCAGTAGACTACAACAATAAATTAATAATATAACGAGACAAAATAATGATAAACAAATAAGAATAACAACAAACAATTCTATATGTAATCTAATGAAAAAGATAACAAACCTAGTCTATACAACAAGCAAATTCACGACAATGAATTACATCCAGAAACAATAATGATAGGTGACTAGAACATCACTAGAAATTACTGAAAATTATCACACGTAGAACATCAACAGATTATGGAGGTAATGATCAGAAATCACAGATGCACTCATAAATGTCACCTTCCTCTTGAAGGAATCAGCAGATTCCGTAAAAAAGTCTATTCTCTATGACACCACAGCTGTAGTTATCTGTCCACAGCTGGTGGACAGATAACTACAGCCAAATATCGTCATGGATCTTGTACCCCTTTGGACGTGTAGGCCTCCGCAAGTCTTCAGGCATGAGTCGATCAATATCAGGCGTAACAATCGTGTCAGGAACCGATGAGAAAACAAGGTCCAGGGATACTCCTCTGTAATTGGTAGCATTATTAACTTGCTTGAGATCTTGGATCGCAGCAAGACCCAACATATGGTGAGATGAGTCATCACAGTCAACGTACCGAGCACACCAATCAGTTTGAGGCAAGCTAAAATCCCTATCAGCAGAACCCTATCTATTACTCCGCTGGTGCCAATTACTTCGTCAGCCGCTTGACAAAGATTTAGGTGGGCAGAAGAGAGCTGGCTGGGAGGTGTGTAAGCACATCCAATCACTAGTTGGACTGAAGAGATAGTATATTTCATAAATACACTTTCAGAATTAGAAGTCGAAGGCGATATGAGGCAAGAAGGCAGTGAGTTAATAACTGCAATCGGAGATCCACCGCCACTTAGTTTATTACTCGTTATTCTGAAGCGATCACACATAAAAACAATACAGTTAAGAAATCCTAAGTAAGCATCATCTATATCGGGGTTTAAATTCATTTCGACCAATGCAATAACATCATAGGATGTTTCAAGAAGTGCTTGCGCAAGTTCAGTTATTTTACCCCTGAATCCATTTACATTTTGAAAATAGCAACTAATGCTAAGGCCATTGTTGGAGCTTATGCGTTTTTTGAAGCTTTTACAATCTGAGGGGTATCGTTTTAGTGTTTAATTGTGATATATTTCTCCCCAAGAAAAGTTCTGTTTTACAATTCATCCCTTAAAGAGTTTAAGTATTTGATGTCCTGGTGAGTTCAGTCTCTGGATACCCTGATAGTTGAAAAACACTGATCAATCTATTTGGCAGAGCCCAAAGAGAAGTTGTTAATAAATGTTGAGGCATCAGAGTCATTTTTGAAAATAATTTTCAAAGGTTTCATCTTATTATCATGATTTTGTCCAATCCAAAGAAGCTTAATTGTTTTACAATCAGCAATAGGGAGAAAAGCCACAAGCAGTTTCTTAACCAAATTCCAATCATGTTTCTTTTTCAAATCAACATTCTTTTCGGAGGACTATATGAGGTTAAATATCATTATGTTCTTAGACAGACGTGCACGCTCGTTCATCTAAGCAATAATGATTTCAGAGTTACCAGGTCCGCTAATTTTGCTGGTATTCAGTAATCGAATTTCAATGTCCTTAATCTTGAATTCATTATCTCGCTTCTCAGGGATTAACAAGGTTTTGCAAATACTATCGACCTCAGCTATTATGTTGTCAACCTTCGAGGGAAGAGATGTAAGAGAATCAACTTTGACAGAGAGATCAGACATTTTATCTGTAAGAATAGTCAGCTGGCTCAGGAATAAGTTATGAGGCTGGCTACTAGTGACGAGACAATCTGTTTTTGTACAATACCATTTGGAGTTGCTATAGCCACTAATACGTTGATAATCTGCCTCTGAAATTTTCAAGCATTCTCTGTGAAACCAACGTCGGCACTGGTGGCGCAGTGCTGTAACCCAGCTACATGGGGACAAAGTGTTTGGGAGATTGTAGGCGATAGGTTGGATGCTCGGTCCTCTTAATACCGGCATAGCGTCCTCTTGATGGTTGCTATCGGCGTGGACACTACTAGAGAAGTCTGGGGTGTCCGGGTTGGGTGGTGATCATTGTGCGGGTGTTGTGTGGGGGAGGTAACTGAGTATCAGGCTTGTCAATTAGCTGAAAATCAGACCAGCACTACGTGGTTCGGATTCCACGTAAAGATGTAGGTCCCTTAGTTGCCCTGGCTGTTGGGCTATTAATAAATTGCCCTTTCTGAGGAACAATTGAACTCAGTTAGTAACCAGACTACACTCATCAACACTCATTCTACACTCATATAACCATTCATATTCGCCTTAAAATACGCACAACATTGTGTCGGCGTCTCATATGTAAGAATGTAATAACACACACTATCAGCCGAATCTAGAACTTCCTTAACACAGATCGGACAAGAATGTAATTTCCTGATGTAATTTCGTATGGTATTATTCTCACGCAGTAGCTACTCAATCCACCACTTAGGAGAAAAAAGCACAATAAGACAACTGAAGAATACAAATTGAATAAGCTGTACAGTTTGTATAGTATACACTATTGACCAACGATGCAATCTAGAAGGCTGTGGCTATTAGGCGATGCGGCGTTCTTACTCTATGAACGATGATATGTCCACATCAATTCGGAAAGGAACAGTTAGATGAAATAAAGTGACAGTGTAACACAAAATTAGGTTTTATTATTCACAGTGTGCAGATGACAGTTAATTACGGCCAGTAATAAATGTTGGAACGGTCGTCCAAGAGAGACGTTCTAGTGGAACATAAACTGATACTATGAGTTTTTACATTTTAAAATAGTTAAGAATTACAGTAAAGTTTTACATATTTAACTGCAGAACTATCATAAAAACACAAAATTTTGTAAAAAACCAACTTAAGATTTACTACAACATTTGTTCAACTATTGAATTAAACTCGAAGTTTTACGTTACAATCATTGTTATGGACTGAATCACTGAAGTAGAAACCCATATTTTACTCGTTTTTCGTTGAGCGAAACGGCCCCCTAAGAAAATGCAATTCTTTGAAACTGATGAAACTTATACTGAAAGACAGTTTTCTTTATGCATAATACTTTGAAAAAATTACAAACAATCGTAATTTTAAGCTTACTTTATTCCTAATATTTTACCAAAACTCTAGAACTTAAACATCACCAATATTTAAGGAAGAAGTGACAATACTTGAATTAAACAACAAGATATGTGTTGTTAGTAAACACTTTGAGATAAACTAAATATTTGGATCGTTGCATTTAAACAGAGAGGAAAACCATATACAACTGTAATATTTCTACTAAATTTTTAAAATCATAGTGTAAAAGGAGAGTTCAAGTAATATACGGTTTGAAGCCAACAAAAACAATGGAATTTTTATGTTTTAATCTCTCTGGTGTTTGAAATTTAGTAATTATATTTTTGCTGTGTTCTTAAAGACGTCATAGCTAACAAAACAAAAAATATAACTGTTTAGCAGATAATCTTATCCTTATAGAAACATTATCTGATAAGTTGAAAAAAAAATCTACAATAAACTAACCCAAAACAACTTAGTGGTGCTTTAAACTAAACGGGTTCATATATGAGCTATAGGTTTAAGGAGGATGTGAGCTTTATACGAAACATAATTAAAAAACATCAGTGCTAATGGTAAATCCTTGAATTATAATCAATTATAAAATAAAAAGACACTACAAGAAATTAAATGAAAAACTTCATGGAAGGGAAAAATCAAGATCCCTTCAAAGTAAAACATTTAGGTTGGTAAAAGAGTCAAAAGATTTTTTCTAAAATAATATAAGTATAGTGCCATATTGGCCAAAAATAGTAATCAAATCTTGTGAATCTATAAGTTTATGATTTACTAAAACTCTTCTGTATTCGAAAAGAAGCAAATTTTTCTGAGATAGTTGTCATTAGAACATTCAAGTAAGATATGTCTTTTTGAGTGGTGCTTACGTTCAATCATAAAATTGGAGCACATAAAATACCCTACGGTAGATTTAACTATGTAATTTCACGTATATAGTTTAAAATTTCATTCACGAGATAGTTGGTACGCCTGTTCACGTTGAAATAACATTTATAACTCGGCAGACGAGAGAGTGCGGAGTCTAATTCAATTTCCCCGGACAAGCTGGAGCGTCACAGGCTGTACAATAAGCACCTCGTCTTTCTGGATGTTGGTTTAGTGAACTCAAAACCATTTGTAATTTCATTATGTTTTGAGGGGCTTCATTACATTTTAATTGACAAGGAAAAGCAATCTAATTGGGTATTTGCTGATAATACATTATTGCAAAATCTGATTCTGATAGGAGATGAATTGACCAATTATGTCCTTTAGTATAGTAACTGATTGTTAAATTTTTCCGATGTCGTTTTTTTTACGTAGAATAGAATAACGTAAGAATTAAAGAATTTAGGTGAACTATGGTTGTAGCTTGTAGTTGAATTTATTATTTTGAAAGAAATAGACATGCTGAGCATGAGCCCACATTTTTATAGTTTAAAATTTTTAACTTGATCGTTTGTGAAATACCTGCAAATTATAGGTTCAATAAAACCCCCATAGTTCATCCTCCTATATATTGTTTTTAATCTAATCAATCTTACAATTTTGTTTGTCATTATTATTCACCTTTCTTTACTATAAAAAATTATATCTATTCTGTAAAAACTAATGTTTTCTTAGGGGGTTGAACACAGGTTGGGAAATTGAAACTGCATTCACAGCTAACAGAAAATACTCCTCGTACTATTTGTCATATTTCCTGTATTGTTATGCTTTTTGGTTACTTTAACAACATGTTTTCAAATATTTTTTTATTACATGACACATTATTCTTTTTTTATAATTAAAACAACATGTTTTTTTTTTAAATAGCATGACATCGTACATTACACATATGGAATTTGTAGGTTTCCTTTAGAAAAAAATATTATTTTTTGTTAAACTGTGAAAGTAACAATACTAAGTGTCCGTTTACTGGAAATCAAATAAGTACTACGTGGTTCGGATCCCACTTTAAGCTGTACCGATAGGTCCCTTAGTTTACCTGGCTATTGGGCTTTCATAAATAGCTTTATCTGAAGACCATTCTACCTTAGTTAGTAACCAAGACTACACTCGTTCATCAACACCCATCACTCTTATTCGCCCCTCTTATCTTAATAATGAGTGTTTGTTATTAATAAAAGATAATATACATTTTATTAATTGCTATAATTTCTTAACTCTCACATTACGTATTATAAATTGCAAACAAGTTGTAAAAAAACTTTAATCAAATATAGTAACATGATAGTACATATCTCTGTTGTGTGTTTTGTCACGTTTGTTACTGTACCCTACTTTTTTACTCTTGTCAACACAACCCATCCTACCCTTCAGGTTAGAGTAGGTTATGGTTGTTTTATAAATATTGTGGATTTAGTTTGGATTTTAGGTGCCGACGCCGTGAAGTGCTGTAGGTAGGCAATATGTATTCAGTAGGTGCTATATTGCGTTTCTCTATGGCAGGCGTTCAACATCCACACACATACGTTTTTTAACAAACAAAACTTTTTCAGGAACTGATAACACAATGAGCAATCAAATGCCTTAATGAGTGTCTCAACTGAAATTAATAATTAATTATAATAGAAGCGTATTTGTTCCTTAACACTAAAAAGTGAAGTTACTTATTTATTTATTATTAGGGTAGACCCCTGTTTACTCTGTGCACCCACCCTTCACTTCACGTGCTTGTGAAATCTGTACATGACATGCTTACTTTCACTTGCTTACCTTGGCCACAGGCCTAACTTCTTTTAACTCCACTGACTCTGCTAAGACTAACCATTGCATGATCTGGGCAAACTCGGTCTGTTGACCCTGATGGATAGGTTATAACACGTAATATGACAATATTCTAAACGATAAACATCTAACAAATGTCACGTACGCTAGAATAGAATAGAACTTTATTTCTTGATACATAACAATATAGTTACATATTATATATATATATATATATGTATATATATATATATATCTCACATTAATATAAGCAAATACAAAAATATATAAACATTGTCCAAACACAGTGCATTAATAATGAAAGTAAACGTAATGCATGCAGAAATAAAGTTTAATCCTCGCAGACAAAGTTTGATTGGAGGAATTCATAGTTAACAGATAAAATTAAATCAAAACAAAAATTATCCAAATTCCAATATAATAACTAAAAAACAAAAAATGTGTTACATTTAAAATCAAATAAATAAATTAGATAAAATTCGTGATTATGCCCAGAATAAACTAATTTTAAAAACACGTAGATAATATAGTAACACTATATTACAATATATAATGTCTCTGTAATAAATTTATCTGTGCTAGCTCTCTATAATACAGCTATTTGAGGTTAATAGTGGCACAGAGATTGTAGGCGATAGGTTCTCAACTAAATCCTCGAAATATCGATACTGCGTGCGCTAAATGGCAGCCATTCGACATTTCTCTTTTGTTATGGGAAGTATATAACTAGAAAGAGCTGTTCCTATCCCTTAAAAAAAGATGTTTACTTAAGCCTTTCTTAGTGCATACTTACATAATATCAATAAGATTCATTGTAAATAGCAATTACTTATGTGTTGTATTTCCAACTGGGCATCGTTTTTAGACAGTAATTTTCTTTTATAATATTGCATATTATTTTCTCACACGTAAAGATACCTATTGTTCCTTACACTCTAACTTTAAAATAAATTAATAATTTAATTTTTTTTAATTGTGTTAAATATTTAGTTTATAATTTAGTCAAAATAATATACGAATCCTAATATTTTATGCCAAATAGGTAGTAAATCTTTAAAAACGCATTTTTGTAGAATATATTCAGAAGAATTTGATCAGGGCACATGAGCATGTAATTTCACATCAGGCAGGTAAGGGTGGGGTCTCTAAGCCTCACGTAAGCCGATATCCCTTAAGCTCAGTCAGCCTTCAATATATAAAATGTGATTATATTACCAAAAAGTTCAAATCAATCTTTTCCTTCGCAATCACTAAGGATGGATGAAGGGTAATCAATTTGTGTAATCCAGTAACAAATAGAACTTATTTAGATCGGCTTAATGTCTTCCTGGTAATTCTGCTCTTAAACCAATAATTGATTAGGTTGACTATATATTATTTTATTATATTATACTAAAAATAAGTTGAAAAAAACATCCGCACTTCAACTCTCATTAAAGTATAAAAGTTAACCAAACATGAAGTTGAATTTAGATTGAGATAATAGAAAATTACGGAGCTATCCCAAAAAAATAATAAATAAAGTTATTATTTATTAGTATTCTCTTTATTCGTATTCTCTTCTTATGCTGTCAACATAACACTCATTCTGCATTTATAGTAGGACATAAGTACCACTTTATGCCACTTCTTTGAATGGTATTGTGTAACCACTTTGATACAACTCCCGAATGAAAAGTTGTGTCCCGAATGCTATTGTACGTGTATGGGTGGGTGAGTGGGTCAATACCACTGTTCATGTATGGGTGGGTGGGTGGGTAAATCAATTGCAAATTCAATCGCGTAAGTGAACTGATGTTTTGTGAGTTTCAAACTGATTGGCTGGCCTATTTTTATTCCTTAACAATCTCAAAATAAATTTTTAATTGACATACTTTTTCAATATAGTTAAAAAAAGCACGAAAAGGCCCATTGCTGTTGTTAGTTATGTTGTATTAAATATAAGGTAATAAAATTTAGTCATTTTTAATATTTGAGATATTGTTTTTTACAAACAAGAATAATCGAGATACATTCATGCCTGATCTTGAACTATTAGAAAATGTTTAGTCGAAAATCTTCTGTAGTAAATAATGAGTATTGGAATGACGTCAGAATATCACAAAGTTGATTGTTGTCCAGCTAAGTGAACTGAAACAACTCTTAGGATAAATTGTATGGGACATACTTATATTATGTAATACGTGAAGATGTTTTTAGTCAACGCAACTCCTCCCTTATATCTTGACCAATTTGAACGGTTAAGGTGTAAACAGATTTGCCTATGCCCGTAATAATTGTGCAATAAGGTTTTAAATTTTCAATATTTTCACCCTGAAGGGTCATCAAAGTATGTTTTTTGGCCGTAAGAATAACATGGAGAGAGATTTAAATGAATCAGAAAGTAACAACAACTGTTCAAATGTAAATAATGATCTTTATAAAAATTTATTACGTGTTGGAATATCCGGGGTGTCTCAAAAAATGTATTCACACTTTGATTGGATTGGATGTATCAGATTCAATAAAAAATATAGAGGTTTGAAACTAATATCAGTTGATATTTAAAAAAAGCTATTTTTCAACAGTAAGTGTTTTGTTATTTTGTAGGCTGAGATAAACATGGCTGAAGTTCAGTTATCTTTTGAACAACGTAAATGGCTTTTTAAGTGTTATTGGAAGACCGAAAATCGTGTAGAGGGATAAAGGTAATGGCAAATGGAATTTGGAACACAACCACCGACAATATTAACTTTTTCAAGACAAGTTTGAAACGCATAGGACAGTGATGGTGTATCTGGTCGGAAAAGGATACCTTTACAGCACATTCCCTCAGGTTAGGGTGAAGAGGAAGTGCCTCAGAGTACCCAGCACGATCTCTAGACCTACCACCACTCATGGACTTCTACTTTTGAGTCAGTATGAAAGACATGGTGTACAGAAAAAAAATAGGACATCAGTACAATTGAAACAGTTGGTCATAACGGTTTAAATGATATCCCTTTTAGATACAGTTCAGTTAATTTGCCGGGATGTACTAATTCACTGTGGTAGAAGTATTGCTGTAAACAGTAATAATGTTCAACATTTATAAGTATCTTTTGAAAAAAAAAATAATAATTTGTATGTATATAATATCTTTATTCAGTAATACCATTGATTATACATACACCTACAATAGATAAACCATATAATAAGAATATTTGTGGCAGTAATTTTGTTAGTTTGTGTGGCCCGCAACCACAGCTGTTTTAAACTGCATTATATTTACATGGAGCTACACTAGCGCTCCACAATGGACCACAAAAACAGCTGATATTTTGACACTCAAAATTTAAAATTGGATGGGAAATCTATTTGTGTATAAAATCAATGGTAAAATGTATTCGTTCAAAATGTGTGTATTTTTTTAGACACCCTGTATATATATATATATATATATATATATATATATATATATATATATATAAAACGATTTTATGGTAGTTAACTTAATCTTTACAGCTGGTTTTCATAGAAGAGTGTATTCATGGAAGAGCTGCAATAGTAGTTTATGACTAAATCAATAATGTGTGTATACTCTTAGTATTTCAACAAAGATGAACTGTAACGATATATAATTTACCAAATTTTCTTATAAAGTGTCACTCACTGAAACAGGTTGTCCCTTTCGTACATATTTACTGACAGCGCAAACTTCTAGAGTATTGAAGCTGTTTGGAGTCTGTATTGCTTTCTTTACAGCAAACTTTCATTATTAGCTTTATTGTATCGTGGTATTTATTGGGTAAATAATAAACAATAAAATAGTATTAAAATATCGTTATTTGCTAGTTTTAAAATCTGTTTCAGTTATGCTTTCTTATATGAGTATGTTTATTTTTCGGCGAAAATGTGATACCTTTCAATAACAATTATTGCAAATTTTAAATAAGGAAACTATCGTAGTTGTTATGGTTGTAAATGTGAAAGTTTGTTTATTATGTTTACACAAATCTGTTTTAATAATTAACAGTTGTATGAATCCATTCGGTTTCCAGCAGGGGAATGGATTTTATGCGGTACAGTGGAATACAAATTATTTGGAATCCGTCGAAAATCCGGATTGATTGGGACGGGACCCCTTCAGAACCCGGATATTCCGAAATTTCGAAATATCCGGATTATCGAGATTAACTCGTAAAATGGCCGGAGTTATGAAAATCGTCGGTTTATCACGTTAGCGGTTGACGGAAGTTGGGGCGGATGAATGGAACTAATCGTGATATTTAGTGCTTAACTGTTCCGCTTACAATACTGTTAAGGCTACTGAATAAATATAATTACTCGAATTGTTAATGTATCGAATTGTTCTAACACTAATTATACAGTATTTCACAGTATTATTTTTATACAGTAGCCTTTATTATTTTTTATTGTTATTATTTTTATTTGTTTATTATTATTTATATTATTATTTTTTTTATACAGTAGCCTTCACAATACTGTTAAGGCTACTGAATAAATATAATTACTCGAATTGTTAATGTATCGAATTGTTCTAACACTAATTATACAGTATTTCACAGTATTATTTTTATACAGTAGCCTTTATTATTTTTTATTGTTATTATTTTTATTTGTTTATTATTATTTATATTATTATTTTTTTTATACAGTAGCCTTCACAATACTGTTAAGGCTACTGAATAAATATAATTACTCGAATTGTTAATGTATCGAATTGTTCTTACACTAATTATACATTATTTCACAGTATTATTTTTATACAGTAGCCTTTATTATTTTTTATTGTTATTATTTTTATTTATTTATTATTATTTTTTTATACAGTAGCCTTCACAATACTGTTAAGGCTACTGAATAAATATAATTACTGGAATTGTTAATGTATCGAATTGTTCTAACACTAATTATACAATATTTCACAGTATTATTTTTATACAGTAGCCTTTATTATTTTTATTGTTATTATTTTTATTTATTTATTATTATTTATATTATTATTTTTTTATACAGTAGCCTTCACAATACTGTTAAGGCTACTGAATAAATATAATTACTCGAATTGTTAATGTATCGAATTGTTCTAACACTAATTATACAGTATTTCACAGTATTATTTTTATACAGTAGCCTTTATTATTTTTTATTGTTATTATTTTTATTTATTTATTATTATTTATATTATTATTTTTTTTATAGAGTAGCCTTCACAATACTGTTAAGGCTACTGAATAAATATAATTACTCGAATTGTTAATGTATCGAATTGTTCTAACACTAATTATACAGTATTTCACAGTATTATTTTTATACAGTAGCCTTTATTATTTTTTATTGTTATTATTTTTATTTATTTATTATTATTTATATTATTATTTTTTTATACAGTAGCCTTCACAATACTGTTAAGGCTACTGAATAAATATAATTACTCGAATTGTTAATGTATCGAATTGTTCTAACACTAATTATAGAGTATTTCACAGTATTATTTTTATACAGTAGCCTTTATTATTTTTATTGTTATTATTTTTATTTATTTATTATTATTTATATTATTATTTTTTTATACAGTAGCCTTCACAATACTGTTAAGGCTACTGAATAAATATAATTACTCGAATTGTTAATGTATCGAATTGTTATAACACTAATTATACAGTATTTCACAGTATTATTTTTATACAGTAGCCTTTATTATTTTTTATTGTTATTTTTTTATTTATTTATTATTATTTATATTATTATTTTTTTTTATACAGTAGCCTTCACAATACTGTTAAGGCTACTGAATAAATATAATTACTCGAATTGTTAATGTATCGAATTGTTCTAACACTAATTATACAGTATTTCACAGTATTACTTTTATACAGTAGCCTTTATTATTTTTTATTGTTATTATTTTTATTTATTTATTATTATTTATATTATTTTTTTTTATACAGTAGCCTTCACAATACTGTTAAGGCTACTGAATAAATATAATTACTCGAATTGTTAATGTATCGAATTGTTCTAACACTAATTATACAGTATTTTACTTTGACTTGCGGTTTAAATGCTTAACCTACTAAGTACATTAAAATGTACAACTCTGAAAATATTAATGTAAATAACATATTTATAGCTTTTAAAATATCCTTTATGGCTTTGATTCAATGGTTAGAAATGTGTACTTCTTTTCGAACGCAACCATATTGGTCACAATTAACAACTACAGTTTTTGTATTAATTAACAACTACCATGATTTCGTCTACAGTTTTTGTATACAGACAAAAAAGATTAAAACTTGAACATTATTTCTGTTATACACTACAGTTTATTATTTAGCAATACATATATGTAGTTAGTTATCTACGAGAAGAGAAAGACAATTAATTACATGCTTTTATGTGAAAAATTATAACACATTGATATTAAAGTTTTGGGTTATACTTGAACAATATATCAAGGCTTCTCTATATCCAGGAAATGTTGAGATCCAAAGATAGATCTGTAACAATAAAGGAGGAGATATAGGCCAATGGAACTGTTCATGTTTAAGGTTAAGGTGTGGTTATCCGTTATGATTTCCAGTACTATATTTCCATTTTTTCTTCTATTTTGTTCTTAAAGCGTTATTTATGTTATAAAAACGAATCAAATAGGTATACACTGAAATATTAAACTATAAATATGTAGAAGTATGTACGTAGTCTTTAGTCACATTCGGAATAATCCAACTCACAATCGTTCATAATTATTTATGTTAAAAATACAATTATAAATTACTCTAAAGTAATTGTTAAACGTATATTTTACCTCACGCAATTTTAACTGAAATATTCGTTCTGATACAAAAACGAACCCACATTTTGAAAGAGAATGGTATATAGCTGTTTTTGTCAGTGGGGATAGTGAATCAGGATATTTCAGAATACATTTGGGATTTTTAATTCTGATATGTGTTTCAAATCCACTGCCACAATCCATCTGCAGAGATTATTCCTGACGGTCCGTGAAGCTTAGCCTAAACCATACACAGTGGTTTGTTTTGTATGTACTTGAAATCCTTCCAAACAACGACCATGTAAATTACAATTATTTCAGGGATTTTATATTAAAGTAGATTATATTTTATCACGTACCATTGTCGGGTATCAATTTTTTAAGGCATTTTATTTGTTCCATTCTAATGTTACTCTTTAAAAAAAAAAAAACTCACACAATGTTCTAAATAATATTCTAAAGGAAAAAATTTGGATGCTAATATATTCACAGTTTCAGTGAAATGAAAATGTTAATATAATTACTTAATTATTTATGATTGTAGGCAAATAGATAATATTGTCATTACAATGTAGAGAGGTATTTGAAGTTCAGGTCTCGTGATCAGCATGAATTGGAGCAGCCGTTCTGGTTACGACTACGATTCAGGTCTCGTGATCAGTATAAATTGGAGCAGTCGTTCTGATTACGACTACGATTCAGGCCTCGTGATCAGCATGAATTAGAGCAGCCGTTCTGGTTACGAATACGATTATAATATTAGGAATCAGCAGTTTTATGAAAAGAGGACTCAGCATCTCCTTGTTGTCTACCCTTCTGCCAAATCTCTAGATAGTTCCAGGAAGTCCAATGGTACATTTTTCAAAGTCAGTATTTATTTGTCAATGACCATAGAATCTTAAAAAAACTTTGAGAAATTCATCAAAATATTTTGTTGCAGGTTTACAGGTGATATTATTTACTTTTTTTATAGGGATGATTTACTTAGCTTACCTACTCGTACCGTAGAGAGCTTGAATAAGGCACACTTTATCCACGCAATAATCAATGCCATAAATATTAAATTTCCATCAGGCAGAACGGTTGCTGAGTAAATAGAAAATTATTAAGATAGTTTAGGTTATGTTTGGTTATGTAAGTAAAAAGTATATTTTGCGGGCTTAAGAAATAATTTTATTGAAACCCCAACTATTAATTCTTGTTTAACATGTATACATTTAAAGATAAGTCGGCACTGGTGGTGCAGTGCTGTAACTCAGCTACTTGGGGACAAAGTGTTTGGGAAATTGTAGACGATAGGTTGGATGCTCGGTCCTATTAATACCGACATGGCGTCCGCTCAATGGTTGCTATTGGCGTGGACACTACTAGAGAAGTCTAGAGTGTCCATGTTGGGTGGTAATCACTGTACGGGTGTGGGGGAGATAACTGAGTATGAGGCTTGTCAATTAGCTGAAAATCAGACCAGCACTACGTGGATCGGATTCCACGCAAAGCTGTAGGTCCCTTAGTTGCCCTGGCTGTTGGGCTATTAATAAATTTAATTTCTGAGGAACAGTTGAACTCAGTTAGTAACCAGACTACACTCATCCACACTCATATCATCATTCATATTCGCCTTAAAATACCAACAACGTTGTGTCGGCGTCTCATATGTAAGAATAAGAATAAGAAAAGCCACACTAAGAAATATATTTTATAGGTATTCAATTATCACTATAGTCTACTTAGTCTTGATTATGATTGGTCAGCGTTTATTGTCTCCAATGTGTGAGCAAATTACTTACAGAACATTATAGATTTATAAAACCAAAAGTATTTTTGGGAATAATTTGATACCTAAAATAATGTGTTAAAAAACTAGTAACAGCTTTAAAGAACGGTAAGATAACGAATAAAAACATAATTTAGGAATTCATCATGTCATGCATTTCTTTAACCATTTTTGTTTCAGGAAAACAAGTAATGTAGATTCCATTTTTAAATAAAAAAGCTTTACTTTTGTGTGATAATAACTAAGCTAACTAGTAAGAACTTTTTTTATTTACTTCAGACTACATAGCAATTTTTTTAACTGCTGATCTGACAAGTTTCTGTATCAGAAACCCCAATTACCAAAAATTAAATTAAACTTCTTGAGGTAATATTTTCTAAATGCCTGAAATTGCTGAAAAAGAAATTGAGTCATCCAAACGTCCAGCAGGCGAATGAAAACCAAGCAGTCAATGAAACTTTATAACTTGTTTTGGTCGATTGTCTTTTAAACGTTATCAATGTTTAACTAGCATAAAAGTTATGGTTTTCAACACAACTGTAATAAAAGGTATATTAAACTGTCATACCACTATAAATATGTACTGTGTTTATTCAAAATGTTGCAGACCAGGAACTATTTAATTACCTCAGTTACACGTGTTATTAGGAGTGTGGGTGTGTTGAAGGGGTTGAGGGGAGGGGATTGCCACCTACTGCAATTATGTAATATACGTTACGTGGGTTCCAAGTCATCGGGGTGTGTGTGGGCGCAATATCATTGACACAGGAGCATCGCCTCCAGCTACGACGGATTTAATTTCTATAAAATGGGTAATTATGTAGTTTCTTGCCACCTAACAAAATTTGAAATGTTTGCCTGATATGGGTAAAGAATTACTTATATGTTCACGAGATATGGTTTTTATTCCATGGAAATCACGGATTTTACACAAAATATTAAATGCTAACACAACTTGTAGTATTTTTGACACATTTATGTTAGTTTAAATGCTATTTTAATCATCTTTTTTAATTTTATGTGTTTTTTTACTCTGAATACGAATTATTTGAAAGCTATTTTGGTCTATATCAAGTATTTCTCGAGATATATATTTTACTACTTCAGGGGTGAATTGCTATTAGCGGGCATTACACGATCATTATAAAAAACATGTAAATTTGAAAAACAATCATTTAAAAAAATTTAGTCAGGTACAAAATAGTTTTTGATTTTGCGTTAAAACGAATTTACTGCGGTTAAAATCTACCTCCTTAAGAGATATGACCACTTTTTCAACAAGAAATCGTATTTTCATAAGTGCCAATAAAGTGCATAATTACCAACAATACATATGTGTGAACGTATACAGAGAATCAAGAGTACACTGTGAGTTAGTGGATTTTAGGCCGTTATTGCTGTAAATGAGGGATCTAATAATTATTTATTAAATGTTTTGTTATTAAAAAATTATAAAAAAGTAATAATATTTAAAATATTTATTTAGTAAAAAGACAGTAAGTTAGTTCTGAATAGGCCTGTAAACAATTAAATAATTTTATTCCTTATTTTATACAGCTTATTTAATCCTTAAAAAATCTGAGATACCTTTTATATGGAGAAGTAATTTAACAGAATTTTACACAATATATATTCAATCTAATCAATGATATATCTGTTATGGGTCTATTTAAAACAGTAAGTATTCATCGTTGAGTATAAGTCTTTACTATATTGGAAATAAAATCAATGGTAATAAAAAAAATGTAAAAATGATTCTTTAAAAATTATATTAATCGGTTCTCCCTGACGAGAAAGATGTCAATCATCGGAAAGTTCATGTTAATGTAATTGTGTGTTTGGGTTACCTCCAGCATACTTATGTCACAGGTGCACTGAAATGTATCATTATTATAGTATAAAGTTTACCCTACTAATATCAACAATTCATCATTATTTTTCGTTCATAAAAATATTATTTAGGCAGATCATTTACGTGTCTGTATTATCGAATAACAGTTCAGTTCCGTTAATTCACTACCATAACCATAACTTTTGTTAACCTTCCATAACCAAACCAAACCTAACATAACATTACCAAACCTAACAAAATATCACAACCTAACCAAAATAGATTTATTGAATTAACGAAAAGGTCCCAGTTCAGTATTTTTATTTTAAAATAAACACAATTATACTAGAACTAAATCAGAGTAACAAAGTGTCATAAATATGTTATACTTTGTTATATATTATAACCTATGATATTCAATAGATTACCTAACGACTTTAAACATTTAGATACTTTGCAAACATTTCTTAGAAAGTTAAAGGATTGATTATTTACAGTGCAGGACGTAAATAGATTACTATTCGAAATTTAAAGGTGATTTTTTTTGATTGCATATGCTTATGCATTAGGGTGGGCCGAAAAACAATTTTTTTTTTTTTTTTTTTAGTTGTAATACCACGGAAAACTTGCAAAATATTATTAGGAAAAAATATATAAAATTTTTTTTAATCGGTTAACAACTTCCGGTCGCGCACCGGCCTTAAAGTTTGTATTTTTGTGAAAAAAAGTTCATTTTTTCAAAAATTGAAAAAACCATATTTTATATTTTTTTGCAACGTAATAGTTTGTAATATCTTAATGTGGGGCCTAAAAATACAGTGTTTTAATTTGGATTAGATTGCTTAATATCTTCCAGTCGCGCAAAAGCTCCAAAACATACCAAAATATTGAAAATTTCACTTTTTAAGGATTTTTTGGAAAGTCCTAATTTAATTTTTTTTTTCGTAATAGTTACGATATTTTTATTTTAGCTTAGAAGAACACTATCTTTTAATTTGGCGTTATAAAATTCACATCTTCCAGTCGCGCAATGACCTAATTTTTATACACAATTGGTACCTAAAAAACAAAGTTATGTTTTGTGTGACATATTGGGTGGTAATAACAACGACCATGGAACTTATAAACTTCCTCTATATTTGTCTTGTTGTCACCTAAATTGGCTCAATCAATGTCTCTATTTTTTAGCCGAGGGCACTTTAAAAACACACTTGCTCTTGAATTCTGGCATGGCTGATCTGGACAATAGGGTGCTTCTGATAAATCCATCTCTTGCTTCAGCTCCACAAACTTTACCCGATGCTTCCGTTACAAGCTTAACACAGCGTTCCACGGCCTGTGTGTGTACTGGTAACTCCTTGTAATTGGTATTCCAGTCAGGGATAGAGTCACTGTTAATGTAAGATTTTATTTCGTCATCACTGATGTTGGCCAACAGAGGGGGGGAAGATAGTTCACAGCTCATCCAGTTTACAATATCAAAGTAAACTTTCGCTTGAAAATTTATTTTTGGAGGCGTGAACGTCCTTACTGTCTTTCTTTGAGAATCTATTTTTCTCGCCTTCAGGATTCTGCGAAGTCCTAGCTGTCTGATGTCCTTATTATCATCCTCAATCATGGTCAACAGCAAATGTTCAGGATGGGCGAAAAACCCATTTCGCTCGATCACTGGTTCGACAACTTTGAGCAAAGGTTCTGGCAAATATCTGGTGGATTCAATTGCTTGGTAAACAAGTTTTGGGCCGTCTGCAAAGTGTTTACTTTTTTTGATAGCAAACCAAATTGGCATGTAGGATTTCAAAATAAATGAAACAAGTTCTTGAAGTTCAGCTGACGGGCTTTCTTCACTCACGTACAATCGCAAAGTTCTATTGGCTTTAGTCAACCACCTCGCATGTGATAATTGTCCAGGATCTCGCAGAGCCAAATCTCCTTTACAGGTTCCAGATTGTATTGCAGTTGAAATATCAAGCAGGTATTGTTGGTCTTTGCTAAGCACGTTTCTGTCTACCTCTGGAATCTGACAACTAATACTCTTGAAGTTAACCACCGGCAGTTTTTGGCAGTCAACTAGTTTTTCACCGATTGGCCCTCTAGAAGTACTAGGCCCGGTTGTCTTGCCATCCAAGTGCTCGTACAGGTGCCGGAATGGCAACTCATTGAAATGGAGGAGGCAAATTGCCCATTGTACAGGTTTCTTTAAATAAATTTCAACTCGGCGAATCAGGCCACCTTTTAATCCTGTGTTGATGGCAGTACCGTCACATCCAACGACCATTAGATTGTCAAGCGAAATTCTATGCTCACCCAGATAATAAATTAGAGACTTGAGAATTTGTTCAGAGTTTCCCGAATCAGGAGTAATGTGACCAACGTAGACTGAGCCAGGCTCTTTGATCAAAGAGTAATGCTCTTCTTTAATAACCCTACGAAATCGTTTTGAATGAGCCTGTTCTATTGTCAAAGTGTCGTCTTTACGTCCATCTAAATATAGACCTAAAAGTGGAAGTTCGTCTGATTCACTACATAGTTCAGTCATAGCATTTTGCTTTTCCCTTCTTATTTTGTTTTTATCAATAACATGGGAGGAATCGGAATCTGTAACAACGCCAAAGTCATGCAAAACACTTGATGCGATCGCCGCAGTGGCGCGATCAGAAACCCCATAACGGCTACTTAGTACTGCAGTAGATTTCAATTTTAATCTCATCTGCCAAACAGGCTTAGTAGGTTTTATTCTTCTATCGGTATAATCCAGGTCACTATCACTGTCCGTACTAGGAATATGATGGCTTTCATCATCAATCTCCTCTACATTTGAGTCGGAATGAGTGTTTGTGCATGATGGTTTTGCTACATTCGTTACAGAAGTGTGATCGTCACGTACCTTCCTTTCCAATGTTTTTTTGAGCTTTTTTGTTTCATTTAGGTCTAGTGTACCAATTTTTCCTATTTTGTGTACTCTCGTTAGGTAAAGAAATCTTAGTTCAATCAGGGGTATTTTTTTTGATCGTTCACAGCTGCAATCAATTGTAACCTCGCACTGGCACAAGTTTGGCGTTTTCTTACAGGTACAGTTAACAGAAATTAAGCATTTGCAAGCAGCAATATCAAAAAGTGTTGAACATTTTTGTTTGAAATCATTTACTTGGTTTTTAAATGATTCTTTGTTTTTGTCACGATTGTAAGATTTTTTGATTTTGTAGTACTTATCATGCAATGCTGTTATGAGCTGTGCGATTCGTTTGTCCGTAACCGTAGGGATTGATGCTTTTTGATACAGGGTAATCAATTTGTTAGTGACTATTTGCGTGACTTGCTTGAAACTAACGCTAGTGTTATTAATTTCAATGGCCAAATTATATCTTACTTGGAAACAGCACCGAAGTATGTCATCACTTGTAGGTAGCTTATTTGTTGGTAAGTCTTTAGGGGTACCAAATATTGGGCAGTCGAATGCTTGTCGTGTGATTACTTTCTTCGATGCAGCCATTACGTACAAGTAACCGTTTTGTTGCCCACACTACCCACACCACAGTCAATCAACAGTCAACACACAGCACAAAACGATGACAAAAAGTCTCCAATGAAACCAGCGAGAATGGACTGTGTTGCCTAGCAGAAAGATGTAGCGAGCACAACACTGACAAATGCAGACTGACAAGTGACAAAGAACAATGGCGGCCGGAGACAGGTGGTGTGATGCTCGGAACAGAGTGGGAGTGTCAGCGGAGGGGGAGCGCCAGCCAAGGTCGTTGCCGCGCCGTGTAAAGTTTCCTCCCAGCCTGTTTCGAACACTGTACACGACAGTTTCTAAGCTGTTGCGCGACTGGAAGATGTTAATTTTATCACGACAAATTTAAAGACAGTGTTGTTTTAATCTAAAATAAAAATACTGTAACTATTACGAAAAAAAATAATGAAATTTGGACCTGAAAAAAATTGTAAAAATGTGAAATTTCCAGTATTTTTGAATATTTTTTAGCATTTGCGTGACCGGAAGATATAAAGCAATCTAATCCAAATTTAAACACTGTGTTTTCAGGCTCTACGTTAAGATATTACAAACTATTACATTGCAAAAAATTTAAAAATAATGTTTTTTTTCAATTTTTGAAAAAATGAACTTTTTTTCAAAAAAATACAAACTTTAAGGCCGATGCGCAACTGGAAGATGTTAACCGATTTTAAAAAAATTTTTATATATTTTTTTCTATTATTATTTTGCAAGTTTTCCGTGGTATTACAACTAAAAAAAAAAATAAAAATGTTTTTCGGCCCACCCTATTATGCATGTAGGCCTATATTTGTGTATATTTATACATATAGGTATGTGTATATATTTATGTGTGTACAACAGAGGTTATGTTATGTTCAAATATTATATACCTTTGAGTTTTTCATTATGTTTGTGAACAAGAATTTATATGTGTTGATGTAAATATTTTTTTATGTTTTGTTTACTTGTGTTTAATTATAAGAACATAAGTTATTTATATTATATTTACACCATAAAATCATATTCTTGAATGTGGCCGGCAATAAAGTGTTTTTTCTTTTTATTTATTTATTTTTATTAAATATGCTGGGGTAAAATTAATGTATTTTTTTAATGGGAGTTACAGTAAATTTCATTAAAAGTCGTAAATTATATAATAAAGCCTTACGTTACTATATATTTAAATTCTCGTATTACATAGAATGCAACAAATTGAATAATTATGTTATACTATTTCCTCCAACACAGACCTTGCCTTGAAGGTTTCATTTTCCAAAAACAAAACCTTTATTTATTGTTCAAGTAAAAAACACTTTATTCTTACTTAACTTTTTATCTAGTACTTTTGTAATAATCAGTGAATGTAATGCTGTTCAATACTGTGTATTCTTTGGTCAGCCTGAGCACAAGTCATATGTCATGTCACAAAAATCTTAGTATTAGATATTATATTTATTGTATTGTTTTTAAATTTGTAATTTTGGTTTTTTAGAAAATAAATATTATTATTATTATATTCTTTTAATTTGCATTTCAATAATTGTATGGTCTGTTTCTTCTTTAATGCATTTAAGTATTATATGTTAAAAAAGTATGCTATGTTTGGTACTAAAAGATAAAGTTACACCCATTTTTTAAGTTGTCTGATAAATAAAATGTCCGTTAGGATGGAAAACAATAATTCGATAAATACGTGTACATATGAACTGAAAAGAGAGAGAATTGTTTCTGTGAAGAACACAAGTCTTTGGAAATAATACAACTATGGAATTTGTAAACCCAAATACCGAATGATTTTTCAGGTTAAACATAACACAAACTAATTTTTAAAAGTACAATTACAGTATTCAAAATTAATTTAAAACTATTTTGGAAATGGGAAATTTTCGGGTTGACATTGAATTGCTTAAGTATCTCTATCTTGACAATATCACTGCAACCATTTTGATTTATGTTCAAAACTATTTTAAAATTCTAACGTGTAATTTAATTATATTTTCAATTGCAATGCAACTACAATTGAATAGTTGTATCTTATTCAGTTTGCGTACAACCTTTTAGTCAGACATGTATAAGCCAACAATGGGTGTACATAGGTTTTGGGTGCAGCCCAGAGCTATTTCCAAGGGGCTTATCGGTGGACAGTTTACAAGGTGAGGACAAAGCTTGTCTGCTGCTGTGGGTTAAATTTAGGTTTTCTATTGCATATACCCACTTCTCTCTTCCAATAGATACACATCTATAAGAAATGAAAAGCCAATGTTAAAAAGTTAGAATACTTTTTCAAATTTTGCTATCATGGCGCGGCCGCCGCTAGTTTGAACTTGTTGCGCGGCAGCCTAGAGTGAGAGGGAAGATTGCAAATTGCCATGAGAAGAGAGAGAAGACAAAACAGCGCTGCGTATCGGTAGCCGCGCTAAGCTCTTTTTGTCTGCTACAGGAAGTCTGACTATTTCCCTATTTCTTTTCGCTTCTTACAGATCTATATTCATTGTTCTAGCATTACCGAGAGATTTCAGCAAGGATCGAAAGCTGTGTCAAAGCTTTCGATGTTCATAAACTACTATAGATTTTCAGATTCTCGGTTTGAGACCCATCCCCCCCAAAAGCTGGAAAGCGTGCCAACTGGGGGATGGCTCAAAACAAGTCAAGCGATTGGATCACGGGGGGCAGTTGGAGGGTCAAAATAAAACTCGGCAGCTGAGAAAAACTAATTTATTACCAAGTCAACCAAAAGCAAAACAGGCAGGCAGAAGGCCACAACATAAAGCGAATCGCCGGGCATGAGCGGTCTCAGGCAGCCCGGCAGACACGACAAAAAAAACGAAATGTACCGGTCAAACGACCCGGTACAACCTCCCTCTGCAAAACCTCAACACACCCAGGCAGGGGAGAAAACTCGGTACCTCAGGAAACCAAACAGAAGACGAAGAAGAAACCTCCGAAGAGTGGTGCTCCAAGGACGCCAAAAGAGAATCTAAGAGGGGAAACCCCCCCGAACAGGGAGTGAACTACCCTGACTGTCGGGCCCGACAAGAAAAGAGAGAAAGAGACTCTCTCAGAACAGCCACCTAGGGTGCAGAGGTGATCAATCTCTGTGCCCCAAGAAATCCCCAGGAACACCAACTCCTGGATCCCCCGTTCCCCGGAAAGCCTTAAGCTGGGACACATGGGCTTTCCTGAACACCCTGCCTGACTGGGGATTAATCAGCAGAGCAGTCACCGGTGACAAAAACCTGTCGATGCGGTGGGGACCAGACCACCGATAGCACAACTTTGCAGCTCTTCGTTCCGCGGCCGAACTGACCGGGTAAGCCTGACAAAGAACCAGATCTCCAACCTGAAAAGGGTTAGGAGTACGACCCTTATCATACCTCCTCCTTACTTTCTCTCTAGCACGTAGCAGGTTGCGCCGAGCAGCCCGCCACGTGGACACTACGTCAGTGGCACCTGGCGTAGGTAGAAGATCCTCTAGCCTCCACAAGTTGGACAAAGGGTTGTTAGGAGGGTAGCCATGTAGAATTTCGAAGGGAGTGGCATTGTGACTCTCATGCTTGGAAGAATTGAAAGCAAGCTGGAGCCAAGAGAGACTCTCATCCCAGGTGTTCTGCTTCTCAGCATGGAAAGTAATAAGGGCAGACCGAAGATTGCGGTTGAACCACTCTGCATGAGAAGGCTGTGGGTAATAAGGAGAGGTAGTCACATGCCTGATACCATTGCCAAAACAGAACCTACGAAACTCATGTGAGGTAAACTGGCTACCGTTGTCGGACACAAGAGTAGAAGGCACACCAAAGTGCTGGAAGAGTTGGGACTGGAGAGCACGGATGGTGAGCTTAGCCGTAGCACTCCGAAGGGGGAAAAGCCAAACGAACTTCGAGAAAGCATCCACACAAACAAGTAGGTAGGAGCTACCTGACTTGCTACGGGGAAAAGGACCCACGTAGTCGATGAACGCCTTCTCAAAAGGACGCTCGGCCACCTCAGAAGATAACAACCCTAACTTAGCATTCTGACTAGGCTTGCTGATAGAGCACAGGTGACAAGCCCGCACTCTGCCTGCAACATCCCGGTCCATGCCCTTCCAGATGAAATACCTACGAATCTTAGCGATGGTCTTATGAATGCCAAGATGACCGCCCACAAGGGAAGAGTGATAATACTGAAAGACCATCGGTACTATATGACTAGGCAGCACTACACGGGGTTCACCCCTCTGTCGAGGACGGCAACAGAGTGCCCCTTTAGACAGAAAATATGGAGAGTGGGCACCTCCCTCTTGAAGCTCACCTAAGATGGCTGACAGCTCAGGATCTTTCTGCTGATGGGACAGTAGGTCGTCATAAGCCAGAGGAAAATCCAGAAGAACAGCACCACACTGAGCCACAGCCTCAGTAGGTGGATCACTAAGTTCATGATACATGCGGGAAAGAGCATCCACGATGACATTCTGGGTACCCCTAAGATGTTGGACTCGGAACTTAAAAGCAGAAATTTTGACCACCCAGCGAACAATTTTCCCAAGCTGTCTGGGATGGGCAAGAAGCCAAGACAGTGCCTGATTGTCCGTCTCCAGCAAGAACTCAGCGTGTTCCAAGAAACGCCGAAACTTGTCCGTACCAAAGACAACAGCCAGACACTCTAACTCATAGATGGAAGAAGCTTTCTTTTCCTGGTGAGACAACGTCCTCGAAGCAAAAGCGATGGGCTGCCTGACCCCATCAAACTCCTGAGAAAGAACAGCAGCAATGGCGGAGGAGGAGGCATCAGTCTGAAGAATGAATTCTCTGCTGAAATCAGGCATACGCAGGACAGGAGGTTGCATGATAGCCTCCTTGAGAGCATCAAAGGCAGTCTGCTGAGCTTGGCCCCACACAAAAGGGACACCTTTCTTCCGCAACTCGTTCAACGGGGCAGCAAGCTCGGCCACGTTAGGGATGAACCTATGGTAAAAATTCACTATCCCCACAAAACGGGCAATCCCCTTGGCATCTCTGGGAGGAGGAAAATCCCGAATGCCCTGGGTCCTCGCAGTATCAATGCAGACGCCTCGAGAAGATATCAGATGACCCAGAAAAGAAATCTCAGGATGAGCAAAAGTGACTTTCTCTGGATTGACGGTAAGGCCAGCTGATTTAAGGCGACTAAGAACTTCCTCCAGATGTTGCATGTGTTCCCCGAAAGTCTCACTGTAGACAAGAAGGTCGTCCAGGTAATTGAAGACAAACTTGAATTTCACATCATGGAAGATGGAATCAAGCAGACGAGTGAGAGTCTGGGCACCCACAGCAAGACCCATAGGAACCCTAGTGAACTGATAGAGATTCCAGGGAACACAGAAGCTAGTCATAGGCCGTGATTCCTTCTTCAATGGAATCTGATGGTAGGCCTGGTTCAAATCAAAAACACTGAAAAACTTAGCCTTACCGAACCAATCAAACGCAGAATGCAAATCAGGCAGAGGTACCGAGTCAATAGCGACCTTAGCGTTGAGCCTCCGATAATCCATCACAAGCCTAGACTTACCATTAGGCTTGGGCACAAGAAAAGCTGGACTGGCATAAGCGGAACGAGACGGTTCAATCACACCTTTGCTCAGAAGATCTTCAATCATAGCCCTCATAACCTCCATCTTTGGGGGAGCAAGTTTGTACGGATGACTTCTGACTGGCTGAGAATCGGTGAGGTGGATCTCATACTCCAGAAGAGAAGTGACCCCAAGCTCAGGCGTAAGCACATCAGGAAACTGCAAACACAGCCTCCTAATGGCCTCCACCTGCTCAGGGGGGAGATGACCAACTGGATCCACCTTGGGTTGTTCGGGCTCACAACCCACCTCTCTGACTGCAGGAGGGCAGTCAGAATCACCTACTAGAGGCACCAAAACTCGCCGATTGAACTTGAAAAACATCTGGCGCTTCTGGAGGTCAAGCACCATACCACTTTTACAGATAAAGTCTGCCCCTATGATACAAGAAACCGCCAGGTCCTTGGCAACAAGAAAACCCCACTTCCAGGAAAATCCTTCGATCTTAAAATGTAATGACGCCTTCAGAAGAATAGGTAAAGGAGTCTGGGAGACCGTCCAGCAAGTAACAGAAGAAGGCTCGGTGTGCCTGACAAGTCCTAAGGCGTCCAGGGACTCAAAAAGAGAAAGGCTGATGATACTGCATGCCGAACCAGAATCAAGAAGGGCTCGACACACCGTACCACCAAAAGAAACAAAAACGCCAGGACACACCGAGGTGACCGCCCTAAGTCCCAGGGAAGCCATGCCAGCAAGGCCCGAAAAATCCCTGACACTCCTGCTATGGGCACGTGTCAGAGGCAAATGGCCACGGTCACTCGCAACAACGCGGGGAGCTACTGTGGAGGCAACCCCCCGCGCTGAGCGTTTCCCGCCCCACGACCTCGAGCACGTGGACAGTCACGACGAATGTGACCAGGTTGGCCACAAGCAAAACACACAACAGGAGGCCGAGAACCACGACCCTCCACTGGCTGACTCACACCCAAAGACATAGCCGGTCGACGGGTGGGGAGAGCACGATGACTCTCAGAATCCCTCCCTTGCTGGTCTGAGAACTGCACGCTGCGCGAAACAATGCACAGCTGATGCAGCTCCCGAAAAGACGAAGGCACACCAGCAAAAACTAGCCTACACCGTTCTTCAGGAGAAATTCCATCCAGGATATCACGAACGGTTTCAGCTTCAGAAAGTGTGAGGCGCAACGCTTGACGAGCTTCCTTTACTGAAGAGACATAGGCTGCCAGAGACTCGCCCCTACCCTGCGACCGATAAAATCTGTCCATGACCATCCTCTTCCTGAGTCGAATGGGAAGAAACGACGAAAGTAACTCTCGATGGAACGAGTCCACCGAGGCATCACTGGCCAAGACAGAACTCAGCAACTCCCCAACAGGACCTCTGCAATACGGGAAAATCAGGCGAAGCAAGTTCCCAGCCTGCATGCCGGGCATCTCACTAAGTCTGAGAAAGGCCACTAGAAACTTCAGAAGCTCCTCAGGATCCATCCCATCGATCACAGGGAGATTCTGGATCATGGGCGTGAGAGGGTTAGGTAGCTTGTGGTAGCTCAGCTGCAGAAGCAAAGGTGAACTCAAAGAAGCCGAAGCAGAAGGAACGGCAGCTGGAGCCGAACCACAAGCGACCTCAACAGAAACGCCTGCAGGCTCAGAAGGAACCTCAGGCACAGTGAGAGCCATTGTAACAGCCTGCGGCCTCGACACGTTGGGCAACAGCGAGAAACTAGGCCGCTGACCCAGACCCGTAGGAGTCGTGGAACCGGAGAGTGCCTGAAAAATCTCTTCAAGCCTAGACACACTCTCCAAGATCCACGCCCTATCCGACGGTTCCAACCCCGGTGCCCGGTTGACCATCCGTAAGCGGGCAAGCAGATGCCCCAAACGCGCAAGACGGCAGGCCCGGTCACGACCTACTGGAGGTTCCAACTGCAAATATTCCAAAACCCCTTCCCAATCTTCCACCTTACGTTTACAAACCAACACCTCATCACCCACCTCCAGTAGATCAGACCAATCCACCGCCGTACCCGCAGACAACTGCTCCCGCAGCAACCTCCGGAGATTCAACACATCACCCTCCGGAGTCACACCACGCGCCCTCAACTCGAAAATTAATTCCTCCTTCACTAGGAGCGCAACATTCTGCAGATAGGCCATCTCGAACGCAACAAATCTCAACAACACACAAAAAACGACAACTCCAGGGTCCAAGACGAACAAAACCCTCAGCCTACCGAGCCACCGCCGACCACTCCAATCCACCCATGAACCTCATTCAACAAAGTAACCAAGCGGATTGCCTAGTTTTTTTTTGTTTTTTTTGTTTTGTTTTTTTTTGTTTTTTTTTTTTTTTAAGTTAAATTATTTATTTGGTTTTCTAATTGTTTTTGTTTTTAAATAATTATTTATTTGTGTTTTTTTTTGTCTTTAACAAATTATCAAAACGGTAGGTCGGCCAACACTGACCTACTAACTGGTAAACACCCACCTTCAACCACCAAGAGAGTTTTTTTTTTTTTTTTTTTTTTTTTTTTTCTAAGGCAACCACGCTCTGCTACCAATTGAGACCCATCCCCCCCCCCCCACCAAAGCTGGAAAGCGTGCCAACTGGGGGATGGCTCAAAACAAGTCAAGCGATGGGATCACGGGGGGCAGTTGGAGGGTCAAAATAAAACTCGGCTGCTGAGCAAAACTAATTTATTACCAAATCAACCAAAAGCAAAACAGGCAGGCAGAAGGCCACAACATAAAGCGAATCGCCGGGCTCGAGCGGTCTCAGGCAGCCCGGCAGACACGACAAAAAAAACGAAATGTACCGGTCAAACGACCCGGTACAGGTTCCATCTCAATGTATTCTTTTTCTGAAGCCCCTAGGGATACACACCTTGGTATAACTAAGTTACTACTCAATAAAAAGAGTTTTGCAATATTTTATTTACGGACAAGATCAATATATCATGACCGTACATAACTTTTAGTCTCACGTATAAAGTTTAACAAGTTATTTTTCCCATAACTTATATACGTGTCCCATAATATCTTTACCAAGCGTCACTCAGTGTAATAAGCTGTCCCTTCCAGACGACGCTGCCAGCTCCAAACTTCCGCAATTTGTGTGTTGAAAGACGGAAACTCAGGGAGGTCATTCAGAGAGTGTACATCCATTTCCTTACAGCCAACCGTTTCTAATGTAATATTCAAGTTTCTCAAATATCGCTTATGATTGAATTTTCACTAGTTATACTGTATTCTATAACAAATGAATTTAATTTTTTTGTAAAATATATAATCTTGTAATTTTCCTCATATAAAAACTAATTATTAAAAAAACTCCAATGTAGCTCCAAAAATGCATTGTATTTGTTTGGGAAATATTTTGGTCTCAAAAAGTTATATAATTTGAAGCGAACTATATTCAATAAAAAAGTAAAATAAATTAAATCAATATTTTCCTAATTAAATGTATTAGACCTAAAAACTTTAAGATAAAAATGTCATAGCTTGCTAGAAATCTATCTATCAAGATAAATTTTATTTTACTTCTATAAATTATAAATTTACTTTCAAGATGGTAAATTTACTTTAGCTTCTCATTAGAAATAAAGGGTATACCTACTTAACTGTATATATAAAGTCAGGATTACAAACATTGTAGCAAACTAATAATTTCAATTTTTCCAAACATATATTGACTGTAATAAACAATATTTTAAGGATATAATAATATAAGTTCTGGAATAAAAATATGGTAACATTCTATTAAAGTTTATAATAGATTAAGCAGTTGATATCTAAACCCCTATTTAAAAAAAATCTAATTCAAATGCACAGTGAAGAATTTAGGCCAATTTATGTGCTCACAATATTTGCAAATGTAATTGAACGAAATGTTCATGATGTACCCACTGATTACATAAATAAACTAATGATATAATACGTAAACAACAATATGGATTTGAATCAGAGGAAAATAAAATTTTAACTAATATGAATAAAATAATTTGTTTATATGATTTACGAAAGTGTTTGGTATGATACCCCATGATTTTCTATTATAAATGTGATATTCAACGTTTATTATTTTTTCAACTCTATTTAAAAGGAGACAAATAGTCAGGTTGACAGGAGTTGCATTTGTATCTGTTGAAATTTTATGTGGTGTTAAACAAGGGTCCATTTGGGACCAATACTTTTTAACTTATTTATAATTGACCCACCATTCAGTTTGATCTCAATATCATAAACATCATAACTTGTGAAGATGAGATAACTTTTTACATCAAAAGTTGTGATTTAAATATCTTTAACGATTTATTTTAAATTTGAAACAACATTATAACTACTTGGTATTATTTTAATGGTTTAAAATTAACATTGACAAAATTGAATAATTGGAAATTATCGATAAAAATCCAAACAATGAAGAAAAAGATATCAATATTTTAGGTATACAATTTTAGGCAATAGCCTAGATTGGTCTTATAAATGTGTAAAGTGGTAAACGTTCAACTTATATCTTTGTACTGAGGCGATTCTTTCAATCGTTATATGAGATAATGCGTCAAATTTATTTCGGAATTTTTCTTTTTTGAAAGAATAACATGTCATTTTCCTACGGGGTATTAAAATAGTTTCGTGATATTACAGCAAAATTATATTGAAACGGCAGAAAAAAGCAATAAGAATTATTGGTTGTGTTACTTCCATACAATTCTGCAAAATACATCACTTAAAAAACATGAACTTGACCATCAATATTCATATTATGTCTTAATTCATATTAAATCACAAACACGAATTTTAAATTGTAAAAAACGTACACAGCCATAAATGTTGAAGTCAAGAACATTTATTATTAACAAATTGCAGACTATCTAAATACCTTAAATTAAATCATTATGAAATTAATTGGATTACAACGTTTTAAGACTTTACAAACTAAAGTAACAAATAAGAATTAAAAATATTTTAAGTTTTTAAGAATTAAATAAGAATTAAATAAGAATTTAAGAATTAAATAAATTTCCAACACTTTATTGGAAATGGAACTATATTCACTGATCAAATTGAATAAATGAAATCGATATTTTCGTAATTAATTTGATAAAATTTTAAAAATCTATTTATACAGAAAAAATGTATTTAATTTTTATAAATTACTAGCTGTACCCGCCCGCTTCGTCTGTCATAATATTGAGTTTGATTTAGAACCTAATAGCTGAAAGAATTCGAGCATTTTTGCTTCTTCTACCAATATTAGATTTTTTAGGAGGCATGTCATAAAAAGTAAACTGCAAAACAAATAATTATTTATTTTTTATTTTCACGTTTCACCACATGTTTTAATTACCGAGGAAAAAAGGTTAACACCAAATGCAGATCACCTGATCAAGTAAAAGTAGTGTGTGCTACACTCTCAAGGTGAAATGTAGAACTACAATAAATCAAAACATATACAGTACTGTTGTTGTGAGAACTTCAATCTGCATATGGCATGTGAAACTACATTAAACCACACAGTCATATGTTTTTTGTAAACAATTCAGATTCTCCATTTGAATAACATGGGATCTTTAGGAGCCCGTGGGGTGGGACCCTGTGGACGGATCTGCACCAAACTTCACAGCAACCATCTCGGGCGTATACAGTACAACATCCTAAAGTTTCATGGCGATCGGTTGGATGGTTTGGCAGCGCATAAACTTCAAACACATATATATATATATATATATATATATATATATATATATATATATATACAAACGTCCTCTTTTATAAATATAGATCTCATACATTGTACCTTATACTTTGTACGTTGTATTATCTAAGATTTTTTAAAATTCTCTGCAATTTATATGTACAAAGACAGTAAAACTTTGTTTATTTATATTGTCCAAAGCTGTTGAAACGTAAGATGACAAGTTATTTTTATAAATTTCAAGTACACTCTGACTTATTCATATTTTTCATATAAAGTGCTTTTAAAAGTCCTCTCAAAACTTCTGTTAAAAATGAAAACTTCTTCAAAGAAACAAATGAAACCACGAAAAGTGTGTCGACTTGTTATTTATTTTTTCTAAAAATAGAGAACAACTTAGCTCCTGAGGCGTGAAGTTAATGAGGGCCGACTTAAAGGAACTGCCACCCTCCAAACCCACAAGAACCCTTGGCAGCAGCCGGTTACGTCGTTCTTCTAAATGAACCGTTTGTGTTGTGCTAATTGCAAGATACTAACGTGGTGTTGACATTCCTTCCTACGTGAAGTTAATGAGGGACGATTTAAAGGAACTGCCATCCTCCAAACCCACAAAAACCCTTGGAAGCAGCCGGTTACGTCGCTCATCTAAATGAACCGTTCGTGTTGTGCTAATTGCAAGATACTAACGTGGTGTTGACATTCCTTCCTACGTGAAGTTAATGAGGGCTGACTTAAAGGAACTGCCACCCTCCAAACCCACAAGAACCTTTCACAGCAGCCGGTTACGTCGCTCATCTAAATGAACCGTTCGTGTTGTGCTAATTACAAGATACTAACGTGGTGTTGACATTCCTTCCTACGTGAAGTTAATGAGGGAAGATTTAAAGGAACTGCCATCCTCCAAACCCACAAAAACCCTTGGAAGCAGCCGGTTACGTCGTTCTTCTAAATGAACCGTTTGTGTTGTGCTAATTACAAGTTACTAACGTGGTGTTGACATTCCTTCCTACGTGAAGTTAATGAGGGCTGACTTAAAGGAACTGCCACCCTCCAAACCCACTAGAACCCTTGGCAGCAGCCGGTTACGTCACTCATCCAAATGAACCGTTTGTGTTGTGCTAATTGCAAGATACTAACGTGGTGTTGACATTCCTTCCTACGTGAAGTTAATGAGGGACGATTTAAAGGAACTGCCACCCTCCAAACCCACAAGAACCTTTCACAGCAGCCGGTTACGTCACTCATCCAAATGAACCGTTTGTGTTGTGCTAATTGCAAGATACTAACGTGGTGTTGACATTCCTTCCTACGTGAAGTTAATGAGGGACGATTTAAAGGAACTGCCACCCTCCAAACCCACAAGAACCTTTCACAGCAGCCGGTTACGTCACTCATCCAAATGAACCGTTTGTGTTGTGCTAATTGCAAGATACTAACGTGGTGTTGACATTCCTTCCTACGTGAAGTTAATGAGGGCCGACTTAAAGGAACTGCCACCCTCCAAACCCACAAGAACCTTTCACAGCAGCCGGTTACGTCACTCATCCAAATGAACCATTTGTGTTGTGCTAATTGCAAGATACTAACGTGGTGTTGACATTCCTTCCTACGTGAAGTTAATGAGGGACGATTTAAAGGAACTGCCACCCTCCAAACCCACAAGAACCTTTCACAGCAGCCGGTTACGTCACTCATCCAAATGAACCGTTTGTGTTGTGCTAATTGCAAGATACTAACGTGGTGTTGACATTTCTTCCTACGTGAAGTTAATGAGGGCCGACTTAAAGGAACTGCCACCCTCCAAACCCACAAGAACCTTTCACAGCAGCCGGTTACGTCACTCATCCAAATGAACCATTTGTGTTGTGCTAATTGCAAGATACTAACGTGGTGTTGACATTCCTTCCTACGTGAAGTTAATGAGGGACGATTTAAAGGAACTGCCACCCTCCAAACCCACAAGAACCTTTCACAGCAGCCGGTTACGTCACTCATCCAAATGAACCGTTTGTGTTGTGCTAATTGCAAGATACTAACGTGGTGTTGACATTCCTTCCTACGTGAAGTTAATGAGGGCCGACTTAAAGGAACTGCCACCCTCCAAACCCACAAGATCCCTTGGCAGCAGCCGGTTACGTCGTTCTTCTAAATGAACCGTTTGTGTTGTGCTAATTACAAGATACTAACGTGGTGTTGACATTCCTTCCTACGTGAAGTTAATGAGGGACGACTTAAAGGAACTGCCACCCTCCAAACCCACAAGAACCTTTCACAGCAGCCGGTTACGTCGTTCTTCTAAATGAACCGTTTGTGTTGTGCTAATTGCAAGATACTAACGTGGTGTTGACATTCCTTCCTACGTGAAGTTAATGAGGGCCGACTTAAAGGAACTGCCACCCTCCAAACCCACAAGAACCCTTGGCAGCAGCCGGTTACGTCACTCATCTAAATGAACCGTTCGTGTTGTGCTAATTGCAAGATACTAACGTGGTGTTGACATTCCTTCATACGTGATGTTAATGAGGGCCAACTTAAAGTAACTGCCACCCTCCAAACCCACAAGAACCCTTGGCAGCAGCCGGTTACGTCGTTCTTCTAAATGAACCGTTTGTGTTGTGCTAATTACAAGTTACTAACGTGGTGTTGACATTTCTTCGTACGTGTGGTTTCAATTGTGCTTAAGAGGGAAGGAGTGGCTGTTGAAAAAATATAAACAATCCAAAACATCATGAACTGCGGTTTTGTAAATTTCTCACAATCAAAAGCTTTGACTAAATGCTTTTTTTAATATGGTCAAATAAATCGCCATTTACAAGTTGCACTTTAGGAGAATGACATTATTTTTTCAGTTTTACCATTGACTATAAAAACAAGAAGACTCCACTCATTTAGATCCTGTAAAGCTGATTTTTCTTGTTCAGTTTGTACTGGTAGCGCCAGCTGTATTCCTCTTTCTCTCTCTCTCTTTCCATTACACGCGTCAAACAGTCGTCCGGGCGCGTAATTGAAACCAAACACCGTCAGATAGCAGCACAGGTATGGATCTACCTGTATAGATCTACAAACACAGGTATGAAACAGTCTGTTTGTTTTTAGTAATGATTCTGCAAATTAATTAATTAAATTGTACCTCAATAATTATTCTAAAAGTCTCTCCGTAGCAAGGATAAATTCCACAGAGAAAAGGCACATTCTATTATTTGTAGAACTAGGGGGAAACAAGGGAAGAAAAAAAATGCGTAGTTAATTGTAAAGTATTGGTTACTTCCTATAACATAACCTAGATTTTTTTCCTTAGGCCTATATTTTCTTACGTTGAAACTCTTAGTTTCATTCAATGTCTATTATTATTTATTATTGAATAACACATCCAAAGGAAAGACAAAATATGATATAATGATTATCTAAAAGAGTGGCTAGGAGTGTGAGGTCAAACCGTGGGGGGGTGAGATGAGCAAGGCCGGAACTAGGGGAGGGGGCATGTACTGAGAATATTCAGCAAATCTCGAATGCTTGAAAATTAATTATACATTTCAAATAATGTTGTTATTTGCATTATTATGAAGGGGAACTGTTTAAGAAAAATAACCTTAACCTTAATTGTTGAAAATTTCAGGTGATAACATTATTATTGAAAGAAATCATAATTGGAAGAATAAATCCTTTAGTGCTAAAAATATTTACTGGAGATCTTTTTACCTTATAGCTGGTTTAATTTTATTGATAATTTTAAAGTAGTTGTGATAAAATATAAAATGTACTATAGACTGGAATACATAGAATACTGGAATACATAGTTTGATGCAAATTTAATGAAATGTGTCATTATAAATCTTATAAAAAAGCCTGTCGTTGACAAATACTTGTAATACATATAAGATATTAATGTTAGTCCTGTCCACCTCAACCCCACCATACTAAGTAGACTCAACCACGTTCGGTAACTACAATGCACGTGCTGTATATTATAACTCATCTCTTTTAACTAGATCAAAAATCGGGTTTTTATCAATTTATTCTCTTACCTGTAAAATATATCTCCAGACTTTCCAGGTGTTGTATTTTACATCCACAATTGAAGTCCCAGGGAGAATTCTCCCCTATTGTTGAGTTTGCTTGGGACTCTTCCCCTGGGATATCCCGCTCTATACCAACATTCAATTTTACGAAATCTGAATATTTGCAATAAAGGTGTAGGAAAGAAATATACACAACTGATCCATCTTGAATATTCCTTAAGTATTTTGTAAAATATAATTAAATTAACTTGCGATAGTTTTTTACAGCTTAAGTTAAAAAAAGCATTATTTAACTTAATCCATATTACCTCAGGTTAAGTGGTAGAAGGGACTTTTTAGTCCCAACTTCGCCTGATTAAATAAAGACGTTTTTCATTTTATTTAATTTCATCCCATTTCGTTAATAATGACTTATTTATAATTTACCAAGTATATAAAATACCAATAAAATGATTTGGTGTAACCTATCAATTATAATGTTTAGATTACACCTCATAGATACATTTCAGTTTAATTGTGATTTTGCTTACCACCATTAAGTTATATTGTGTAAATTCTTGTTGTGTTACATTCAGAATACTAAGAAAATGATATCCATTAGTAGTTATTCATTTGTAGCTTAAATTACTTCTGTATAAACTGAAGCGTTTTTACCTTACCATACAAATTCGTTAGTGGAAAATCGATTTCAGGTACGTAAACCTGTTATCAGTCCCATTTGAAAACCAAGTATTAGTATATAATAAATATTAAATTTATTGAAAGAATTGTGTTGAACTTAGTAAAATTGTTTACAGCAAAACTTACAAATTAAAAAAGTCACTTAACAAAAACTGCAATGCATTGGATCAAGTCTTTACACACTTAACCAACATGTCAACTAACTCCAAAGTATAATGAATTTTAAGAAAGTTCAAAGAATCTCTTTGTACTAATGTAATATTTATTACCTTTAACTCTTTAAGCTTCCCACAGGCTTGATGTTGGCTTTACAGATCTAATATGAGATCTCCCAATAATCAATTTAGATTGTTAAGGTAAGAAAACTGTTACACTATTATTTATTAGTAATTAATTTGTAAAAAAGTTAGTTTAAATTTCTATATATAGTACTTATATCAGTCAATTACAAATAGTTATGTATATGATCAAACGTTAGTAAAAAACAAGGAAAGAATTTGCACAACACGTAAGATACTTGAAACTTCGAAAGCACAGTTTCCACGCTATTACGTTTGGTGCTAGAGAACAATACCCTCAGATCACCATCAATTATACGATGGTGCTCGTCGGTAAGAGCTTGTTCAAACAGAAACCAATCAGCTGATTTAATGTATTATTTATTCACTAACGTGGTGGTCATTTGTTTACCATGTAATCTCAAAGTTATTTGCTTTTTTCTAACCAATTTAATGTGAATCTCCATTAACACATTTAAATATATTTTTGTATCCTTAATTTTGGATATTTAAAAATGTTTCTATATTTATAAGCTCCAAAAACGTTTTTTTGCCAGTTGCATATCACTATTATTAAGGTTTTAGAGTAAGGTGCAATCAGACAAATAACTTAAATTCACAGACATTAATTTGACTAATTTTTTTAGTAACTTTTTTGAATTAGCCCTCTTATATGTCCTTACCTTATAGTAAATTATTTGCATCAAGTTTGAAAGAGTTTTCAACACATTTTTCACTCTCTCTAACAAAGAATTTATTTTTATTTATCTAATTAGTAAAGTGTAAATTCTGTATAATCCATTCTTCTTTTTAATTATTTATCCAAAACACGAGTTTCAGACATGTATCTAACTTGCTAAATATTTTTATATACATATAAGTTTCAGCATATTGTTTTTACTTTAATTGTTGTTACTGTGTTATTCAATATACTTGGTATAGCAGTTTAACGATAATTATTTTATTTCTTTATTTTATTTTTTGTAATCGTGTCACCACTTGATGTTATAGTTGCCAGTTAATTTGATATTTATTTATATTTTATTATTCCTCTATTACTAGCAAATATTGACCTTGCAACTATGTACTGCGCTTTCTGTACATTTCCTAGCTTTTTAAAGAGAAACGGAGGTTTGAACAAAAATAATTAATCACAGTTCTTCCTGGAGAATGTTAATGTAATGCAGTCAAGAGAATCGCTTTCATCAAGAAGTGATTTTCAAAACTCCTTTATTCAAATTCAACTTTTAATGTTATAAGCACATTGTTCAAATTATGTTGATCAGTGACTTATTTTACATTATCATTCAATTGTTTTTTTAACTAGCATAGTACGTGTTGGTACATATACAGTACAAGCAAATGTCAAACAACTCAAATATATTACAATATAAGCACAAAATGCACAAATATATTACAATACAAGTACAAAATACACATATATTAAGATGAGGGTGGTTCACCAAAATTGATCATCATAATATTTGTGCATTTTGTACTTGTATTGTAATATATTTGTGCTTATATTGTAATAAATTTGTGTTGTGTGATGTTTACTTGTACTGTATTATCATTATCAAACAAATGACTTTAAGAAATATCTGAATAAAATTGTATTCATTATTCATCAATAAGACGCCAATCATAGAATGATGGCACCACTTATGGGTTAATATGAGTGGTGAATGAGTGTAGTAATTGTTACTAGCTAAGAACGACTGTTCCTTAAAAAGGGCAATTTATTAATAGTCCAATATCCAGGAATACTAAGGAACCTACACCTTTACGTAGAATCCAAACCACATACTATTGGTCTGATTCTCAGCTCTCTCCCCTACACAACATCCTGACAATGACTACCCAGGCCCGGATTAGCAACTATTTGCGCCCTAGGCCAGAGTTCTACATTACGCCCCCTCCCGGCAGACGTTCGGGGGGGGGGGGGCATTTTCGGCATATTAAATGGTGCGCCCTACCTTTCCGGCAAAACTGAAAAAAAATTGTGTTGGAGATTACAAATATCTCGTTTATTATTTATTTATTTAGGCCTAGATTATCAGTCATCTTACACATTCATTTGCGAGAAAATAATTTAAATCAATCAGTCAATAATAGCGATATTCCCAAATGTGTGAAAAGGAAATACAGAAAAGGATATGTTGAAAACACTACTTAAATAACACAAACAATACTGTATAATTAAGTAAGTACATTTATTAACACAACACGGTATTTACTAACGAAATGACTTTTAACATCGTTTTAAAATTTCCTCTTTCTGGCTTTGGCCCAGGCAAACGATTGGATGGTGTTGGTGAAATCCAATGTTTTCGTTACATCATTTTCAATATTGAGGAGAGCGAGAGAGTTGAGCTTTGTTTGGGTCATGTTTGACCTATGGTATTCCTTGATCCTTTTTAAGCAGGAAAATGACCTAAAAATACAATTAAATTGTGACACTTATAAAAAAAAATTATACAGAAAACAAAGCAATAAAAAAGTAGACTATTCAATTTTATGAAGTGATTAAAGATTCATAAAAACACGTATTACGTAGTATATTAAAAAGTTAGAGTAATTTGTGGAATCTTACTTTCCCATGAAAACCTGTGTGTGATCCCAAGAAGCTGACAAAGTAGACTTTGTTTAGTATTTGTTTACGTTATTTTAGTTTATATTAAAATCTTGAGCATTGAAATTGTAATACAAAGTAAAAAGTTTGTTATTGTTTGACTTACCTCTCGGCTGATGCGTTTGTTACTGGAGTACAAATAAACATTCTTAGCAAAATTTCTACATTTGGATAGATATCTTCCAATTTGTTTCCTATGATCCACTTGTACAAAGACAACGGCTTTTTATTTTCCATTTTGTTTGATGACATGTGCGACCTCAGGTGGACAAGTTCATCAAAGATTGCCGGCTCTAAATCATTTTCAAATACACTGAGAAGTTTGTTAACCTCAACTTCAATTTCTTCTGTCGTGAGATGTGAGAGTTTTATTATTGCAACAAACCTTGTAACAAATTCCTCATAGGCATGCATTCTTGCTGTAAGTTCTTGTTTAACTTTATCAATTATCGGAATAAATGTGTTAACTCTAAAGCTGTCTCTTCCAGTAGTAAAGGAAACTTCCCCATCTCGAGTCTCATCATCTTGAAGTTTTCTTGTTTTCTTACGTCTGTTATCAAGCTCATAAACTTTGGTTTCACTAACATCAAGTGCTTTGTTTTCATAAATATCAAACTGATTTCTGAGCTCTTCAAAGAAGGATATCAGTGAGTTGAAAACTTCTGTTACGGCCAATGCATCAGTGTCTTCATTTTGCACATATTTGTTAACCTTATTGAGCCTGAAAAGAATAGTACCCCATAACTTGACCATTATAGCTGTTTCCAAGCGGTTCAATCTGCTTAGGAGGCCTTTAGCTTCTGCTCGAGTGTTAGCCTTCTGATCTGTGTCACTTTCCAATATTTCTAGAGCTCTGATAATTGCAGGCCATTCTTCTTGTAAGGCTCTTAAAGCGTCATGTCTAGCAGACCATCTTGTTGTGGAAAGGCTTTTGGTTGTTAGTGTCGTGTTTTTGCAATTATTTAACACCGCCCATCTATGTGTAGAGCTAGAAAAAAAATTATACAGCTCTTGAAGCAGAGTAAATAGTGACACTGCCTCAATACAAGAATCTACGGCGTGAGTCCCAACTAGGTTTAGAGAGTGTCCTGCACACGGGATATATGATGCAAGTGGACTGACATCAAGAATTCTAGCCTGTAGTCCTGAATATATTCCAGACATGTTCGAAGCGTTATCGTAGGATTGCCCGCGGCACTTTTGTATGTCCAGACCGTAACGCTGCAGAGTGTCAATCACAGAGTTAAACATGTCAAGAGCCTTATGTCCAATATGTGGTAAAAACTTGAGAAATCTTTCAACAGGCTCTCCATTTTGTTTCACATAGCGTATTACAAATGATAGTTGGTCTACGTGGGAAATATCAGGCGTTGAATCGACAATCAATGAAAAATACTGAGAGCTTTTAGCCTCCTCTATTATATAGTCTGTAACTTTCTTGCCAAGGAGTTCAATAAACTCATCACAAATAGTGGACGAAAGATAGGAAATATGTCCTTTGCCAGGGTTTCCATACTTTCTGATATGTTCACGCAAAAAGGGATCAAATTCAGCAAGAACTTCTAGTAACATCATGTAGTTTCCATTCGAGTTGGAACCAAATAACTCTGTTGACCCCCTAAATGGCAATCCTCGTGAAGCTAGAGCTTTTATGACCACAACCACTCTTTGAAGTAGCATTTGCCAGTAATTCATTTCTTGATCAATCATTTCAGTCAATTGGGAATTAACCTTTCCTAGTTTCTCTCCTCTCTCTTTTAAAGTGATTGTATTGTTTTTGTGTGAAACTGAGTTTTCATGCTCTTTTAGCCTTGCTGTAACATTTTTCCAGTCACTAAAGCCATTTTTCACGAAAGATGATTCCGACTGAGATTCTGAATGGAAAAGACGGCAAGGGCCACAAAAAACTGAACATTTGCTTTCAGAGTAGACGAGCCATGCTCTATTTTGTTTTTCCCCATTTGCTAAATGTCTATAAAAATGTGTACTTGAAAAACTCCAAAAACGGTTGCCATATTCCTTCTTTGCCTTTGAGAAATTCCCTCCTTTATTTTGAATTATCCCATGTTGAGACACATAATCACGTAGTTCATTATTTACAACCCAGTTTGCTGGATCGTGATCAAAACAAAATGGTTCAATTTCAGGTTCATGTTCTAGTGGTGTTGGCTTATCAATGCTATTGGAAGGGCTCTCAGGGTCGGGGTCTCTCTGTGGTTCGGATTCAAATGCTAAAGATCTTGTGTCCGGTTCCGTTTCTGTCCCTGAAGTAAAAGACTGCATATGAACAGAGGTACTAGCAGTACTAGGATCAAAACAAAATGGTTCAATTTCAGGTTCATGTTCTAGTGGTGTTGGCTTATCAATGCTATTGGAAGGGCTCTCAGGGTCGGGGTCTCTCTGTGGTTCGGATTCAAATGCTAAAGATCTTGTGTCCGGTTCCGTTTCTGTCCCTGAAGTAAAAGACTGCATATGAACAGAGGTACTAGCAGTACTAGGAGTACTGGTGTCCAAAAATAAACCGTCATCTTTTTTGGTTTGGGTCTTATCTTGTTCTTTAGACAGCCAATTTTTCATTGTCCCAGAGAACTTCTTGCTCTCCTCTGTTTTCAATTTAGCTCTTTTTCTGAATTCAGCCCCAGATGGGCGTTTTTTTGGTTGGCTCATTTTAATACCTGCATAAAAACCACGACATTATTAGTACCACATATAACAAGAAATTGGAACTGATTTGACTTTAAATGTAATGTATTCATATTTTCATTTACTGTACTCTATTTGGCTTCGTCCTGTCCAAACTGACCGACTACCTAACTCATACATAATAAACGCACAGTACAGTATTATTTTTTAGTTGGCAAAACTGAGGCACAAATTTGATAAATTCATCAAAGACTGATTTTATAACTATTATAATTATAAATATTATATAAATGTAATAATTCTAAATAATAGTTATATATTATATAGCTATTATATAATTATAACTTAATAGTATTATACTATATAATATTATAAATTATTAAAAGAAATATAAAAAACCTAATGATTTGTAGGGATGGACACGAAACCGAAACTATTTCGGTTTCGTCGATTCGAGAAATCTACCTTGGGCTTGGTCCGAGTGGGATTTTTTATTTTGTTTTTTAAATCTTAAAACACTTGTGTCACAAAAACTAAGTCAAACTATACATATTTATTGTTTTTTTTTTTTTTTTTTTTTAAATGCTCGCATACAAACATGCAATAAAGTCACACGCACTTATCTAATTCATTTTATGAAACCGAAACGAAACTATCAAAGTTTCGTTTCGTTTCGTTTCGTGTCCATCCCTAATGATTTGTAAAAAACTAACTGTCCATGGCAGGGATCGAACCTAGAATTTTCGAACTACAGGCGAAGACGCTTAACAATGAACAAATTGAACGTAGACGGTAGACTCACATGTAACTTTTTTATCCCTACTGTACTTGAGGGATAGGATTTCGCTCACTTCGTTCGCTCATCTAATAACGTTTAAACCCTTTTAGGCAAAGCAATTAATCTCGGTACATCAATATTTAATTTCAAACTATTGTTTTTCGCAGTTTTAGCCACAAAATGTATTTGTAACTTTTTTTATAAATGACACAAGACACAGTGGCGCTGTACCAGAAGCAGGAGGTTAGGCACAGCAGGTGCAGGTGAAAACTTCGTTCTCATCACTCAATAACCAAATTATATAAATAAGGTATATTATGAATTGTTTTAAAAACTTACCTTGGGTAAAACCCAACAAGAAGAATACTTCGTAATGCACAACAAAATCACACGATAACCTAACCTCACACCACACGCACTTGATAGCTTGTTACTGACTACTGTTCACAGAGGGCGTGGGTTCGGTGGGATAGCAGTGACACGTGATCGTGAGCCATTCAGCGGCCACCCCCCCCCCCCACCCAACCCTCACTTCACTTCTATTTCAAGGCAGCGCCGGACGCTCGCTTCTGACGCTCGTCTAGGAAAATAAAAATATACAATATTTTTTTGCCATCCCTTGCCCTGCGCCCCCCGCAAGCTTGCGCCCTAGGCCATGGCCTAGGTTGGCCTTATGGGTAATCCGGGCCTGTGACTACCACCCAACATGGACACCCCAGACTTCTCTAGTAGTATCTACGCCGAGAGCAACCATTGAACAGATGCCATGTCGGTATTAAGAGGACTGAGCATGGATCCTATCACCTACAATCTCCACAACACTTTGTTCCCAAGTAGCTGGGTTACAGCATTGCGCCACCAATGCCAACAAAAATATATGTACAGTTAATATATTTTGAAGTTATGTAAACTATTATATAACATAATGGGCTCTAATATAGAGTTAAATAAAAAGTAAAGTCGTAAAAGAAAACCTAACTTTTTTCAATTTATTTTCATTTAATCACTATTTTAATTGAATCGCTATTAAAATACTGCACTATCAGTATTTCATAAAGTAATAATTTTTAATTTTTATGAGTTATTAGTTTATTTTACTAACAAAATAGCCCAAACAATAAAAATGTATTTTAAATTAAGTGCAGTATAGTCAAAATCTGTGCATTCAAATTTGTTTTACTAAAATATTGAACGTGAGTTTCTGCCAAATATTATGTATGTGATGCTATACAAATTCCTGATTTTCACATTCAGATGTAAATTTGGAATAAATTAATTTTTAAATGCCCAAATCATATTCCTTTTTTCATCACAAATCAAGGATAAGTCATACAAGGTTAACATGAAGTGACAAACATTACTAGTTCTCAAGAAGATTAAACATGAAACCCATGTTTCAAATACATTGACATTTCACTATTTTTCATACAGCTTAATTAGCATTGTTTAACTTCAATTGAAAGAAATAAGTAGGAAAGGAACACATAATCATTTCTATAAATATGCTTAAAGTTTGCCTTATTTTAATAAAATATTGGTATATTTTTTCCTCTGAATCACACATTTATATATTATGTTCCGCCCATGTACATATAGGGGATCTACCTATACCTGTTGCAATAACATTTATAACTCAACTGACAGAGAGTGAGGTCTAATTCAATTTTCCCTGACATACTGAAGCAGTAGATGTGACAGAACAGGCTTTCAGTGTCTTGGTTTTGTGGAAAGGTTTCATAATTTTTCTTGAGGCTTCCATTGTTTTCCTTTTGATGAGAAAATGTTTTCAGATGAATTAAAGATACATTAGTTACAGCCATACAGGTGTTTGCTGTAATGATAAATATATTTTCCATTTATTTAATGGTTATTAAGTATTTGTGCTATTAAATATTTGCATGATTTATATTTATAAATAAAACAACTGACAATATTTACTTAATTGGAAATTTAAAACAGAAAATGCATTGTTAACTTATGACTTTCTTAGAACATTAATGTTTGAAATTTTTTATTTGACTCTAGTTTAATGGCCTAATGCATTTAAAACATTATAAAAATATTGTTATATTTTATCGAGATAGAGTATGTATTTGTTTGTGGTAATACAAGTTTAAAAATAAAGAAAGTCTATGGGATTTGTTGCTATTATTTACCTTTATTGTTAAACCCCGATATAGATTCTTGCATCTAATGTCACTCACTATACAGTATGTATAGGAGGTGAACGGTTTGGTCTAGAGCTATAAAGCAAAATTATTTCCCAATAAATAGCACATGGCGAGTCCATTAAAAATATTTTCATCAAAATCTATATATTGTGTCATCCAAAACTAAAGGGTCATGGCTTTGAATCTGAAAATTTGTAAAAGCCAATAAATGGCAAGTAATACATAATTTTAAATGTCTTGTTGAAATAAACTCTTTGACTTGAGTTCACTTATCGTAATGCGTTTCAAAATAGTTTTTGTGGAAAATATTAAAATTTACGGAATACCTTCAAATTTTTTAATGATTTCAGTTATTCAAATTATTAAACTTTCAATAAATTTTAACTTCAACTAGGAGTTTTGCCAATGTCTGTTGCCTGATGATGCGAGCTTTGCTGGCAGAAGGCCTAGATGAAATTAAAATTTATTGGTTTCTACTGAAAAATTAATAATTTGAATATATGAAGTAACCAATATCAACTCTATCTCAAATTCACTAGATTTGAGTTATGTTTATTCAAATATCAATTTCTCACTCTCCAAAAAATCAGCTTAATTTTTATATGCCACATGACTACATTTATGCGTATTTTGATCTTAGTCACCTAACCCAAATTTTGGAAAATTAGAATTCCCATTAGTCAAAATTTCTACATAGCAGCATACATTATAGTGTATGTCGTTTTAAAGGTCTTGTTGAGACAAACAATTTTTACTTATCACTTTTTTGTACCTCCAACTGTTTTTGGGAAAAAAGTAAAAATGTATTTTTAATGTAATTTCCCCTGTGTTTTACGTTAGTTTGCACACTGATCTTCAAAATTAAATGCCCTTAGTTCAGTTTTGAAATATTTGTGACATAAGTTATTAAAATGTATACAAATCTAGTGGCTAGTGTTGTTGGACCAAAAATTTTTAACAACCACTTGTTTGATGCCAGAAATCAAAATGAAATTCTGTTTAACTTAAATGCATAAGATAGGCTTACCTTTTAGAAAAAGGAGCATAGTTTTACAGAATTTTAAAAACTCAAAATTTTAAAATTCTCTAAACTGTCTTATTACTGCTTAGAATAGTTGATTAATTGAACCTGGCTTGCTGTTTTATTAATCTTATTTTCATTTTATCAGCTTTTAATAGCTGATTGATTATCAACTGTTTTATTAGCTATTTTATTGCATTATTATTTGTTTACTTTCTGTAAGTTCCTCTAATTTTAGCCTTGTGTTTTTAACTACTGTTGGTAAATCTCCATTTTACTTGTTAATTGTGTACTTTTCTTGTGAATGATAGTTTTATAATTTTTGTAATACCGTACACAACGAAGAGACACTCCATATGCTAATGGTGTTAGGTGAATGTTTCCAAAACTACTCTGCCGCTGTGAATATCTACGCTGAACGTTATCCAAACAGAGAACCTCAATCACGAATGGCCTTTCAAAGACTTGCTAGTCGTGTACGTCAAAAAGGACAGGTCCAACCAGACCAGGAAAGGAAAAATATTTGCTAGGTCTGTAAGAAGTGACAGGGCACCGGACGTTTTGGCAGCAGCTCAACTTAATCCACATGACTCTTCCAGAAGAGTAGCTCTAGATTCAGGTATGAGCCAAAGGTCAGTTGAGGATCCTGAAAGATAACAAAATGTACCAGTACAGGGTATCACTACATCAAGAATTGCATGGTGATGATTACCAACAAAGAATCAATTTTTGTTTATGGGCTAGAGAAATGCTACAGAAAAATGAAAACTTTTTTCAATATTCTGTGGTGTGAGGAAGTGACTCTGGAGCAATGGCGAAGTCAACCGCCAAAATATGAGATACTGGGCCTACAAGAACCCACACTGGATGCGAGAGGTTAATAATCAGAGGTACTGGACTTTGAATACTTGGTGTGGGATTGTTGGAAGTAAAATTATAGGCCCCTCTCATCTTTATGATCCAATCCAACACCTGATTGGACAGACGTACAATAATATTTTTCTTAATCAACTAGTAATTTATCGATAAATACACCTGACAAAGACCTAGCAAATATGTGGTTCATTCACGATGGGGCACCCCCTCACTATGCCAACGAAGTAAGATTAACACTTGATGAACAATCCTGGAAGATGAGTCGGAGGAGGTGGTCCAATCAACTACTCTCCAAGATTTCCTGATATAACATGAATGGATTTCTACTTATGGAGTAGACTGAAGAATTTAGTTTATACAACACGACCGACAACAATCAACAGTATGATGCGGCGAATCAGAAACGCTATAAATTCTATTAGTCATGAAGAAGTGTTGACAGCTTCGGTTCCAGACTAGAACTGTGTTTAGAAAATAATGGGTCACAATTTGAGCACCTGTGAACTAATAAAATAAACAGATATTAGGTTATTTTTGACAACCTTCACAGACATCATGAACCCAAACTGTGCCACCTCTTACTAAGATTATCATTGTTTACAATTATTGTTTTAAAATATTAAACCAGTATCTATGTGGGGTAGTTTAGGCAATTATTTTTATATTATTTTATTATTCTGTTTTTATATTATTTTTTTACTTTAGTCAATGTTATTATAATTTTAAAATGGAAGTAAAAAAATATTTCACTCAAAATAAACGATGAATAAATATCAGTTGGAGTTGAATTCTAGGTGTTTTTTTTTATCAGTTACAAACAAACAGAAGTTTCATTCTTCAAGCTCGTTTCTTACTGGATTGATATATAATTTAATGTTATAAGATGTAACAAACACTCCAGTAAATCAATTTTTTATTTAGTAAGGCCTTTCGGTAACAAAGTTACCATCTTCAGACAAACCTACAACCAAACTGTTTTCAAACAGAAGTTTATCTCTACAAAACATATTTGTTTAAAAAATATACTAAATCACTATGATTTAATTTCACAGAACTTATGTTTGAATTTAAACATTTCTTAAAAGTTATATAAAAATAATAATAATAATCGATATTGTGCATTTTACAAACTTAAATAGAATTATTGACCCAACAACACTAGCCACTAGATTTTCATAAATTTTAATTTTAATAATTTATGTCCCAAATATTTCAAAATTGAACTTAGAACATTTAATTTTGAAGATCAGTGTGCAAACTGACTTAAAGCACAGGGATTACGTTAAAAGCTTGATTTTGTTTATTTCTCGAAAATCATAGAAGGTACAAAAAAGTGGTAGGTAAAAAATTGTTCGTCTCAACGAAACCTTAAAAACGACATACAACATAATATGCTTCTATTAAAAAATTTTGAATTATAGGAACTCTGAATTTTTCCTAAACTTTGGTTAGGTGACTAGGATCAAAATACTCATAAATGTAGCCATGTGGCATATCAAAATGAAGCTGATTTTTTAGAGAGTGAGAAATTTGAATAAACATAACTCAAATTGTACAAAAATTACAGGGTATTCTGTATATTTCAATATGTTCTACAAAAACGGCCGCCATTTTGAAACATATTAAGATAAGTGAATTCTGTTTAAGCCAATAAGTTTGTTTCAACAAGACATTTAAAATTGTGTATTACTTGTTGCCATATGTTCGCGTTTCAAAATTTAGAGATTCGAACCCATGAATTTAGTTTCGGATGACACAATACATAGATTTTGAAAAAATATTTTAAATGGACTCCCCATGCGCTATTTATTGGAAATAATTTTGCTTTATGGCTCTAGACCAAACCATTCACCCGCTATACATACTGTACTGGTGGTCTGCCTCACCCTGAATAGATAGTTGTACCAACATTTACTATCGGTTGCCAAAATAAATTAGTAAAACCGTTATAGTATATGTTATTTGAGGCAAATAAAAATAAAAGAATTTATATTTTCTTGAAATTTTAAATTACAAATAAATTATGTTTAATATTATAACCATATTCTCATAAATTCTCCATGTAAATAATAATTATTCAGTTATGAAATATGAAAATTTTAGAAACATTGTTAAGAAATTTTTTTTTAATTAATTAGTCAATCTGTTGGAAAATCATAAAAGACAATACGATGTTAACTTATTTAAGAAAATCTCAAAAATTCCAATAAAATATTTTATTGGAATTTTTGAGATTTTCTTAAATAAGTTAAAATTTTCCAATAAAGAACTCAAAGAAGAAATACGATGTTACTTTACAAATCCCATGAAATCACTAATTTATTTTTTTCTGTGCGTGATTAGCTGAGAATAATTAGTATTTACAAAGGTGAAATGCTTATGTACAATTTGGCTTGGGTGATTATATTTTTGGTCAAACGCTTCTACTTTGAAATATTCAACCTCATAAGACCTATACTTAAGCATGAAATAGGTATTAAAGCAATTTTTGTATTGTTATAACAAAATTATGCATAGCAACTGAGTAAATTCTAATAAGTAAGCACCATTTGACTTTGTCATCTGATTTAATCTGAGATTCAATAATTCTGTAGAAGTCATGATAACTAAATAAAATAGCAAACTTAAGGAGAGGTTGACTTCCCTTTTAAACTTACTGCAGAAGAACGTATTCAAGACAGAGTACGGGAGAGAACCAGTACAGTTCTCTCAGTTAGAAGGCAGGCTTCTATTTGCCGATGTAGTGGCTCAGTGGCTAAGGCTTCAAACTGAGGAGGGCAAGGTCCAAGGTTCAAATACCCAACTGAGCTAACGATCGGTACTTCGCTTGTTGGATGAAGTTCAGACACAGGCCTGGAAGTCCACGTGAACTGAACGAGTGAAGTTTAATTTAACCCTCAAATGGTTACCCGTTCGTTTTACGCCGTTAATTTACAGGTCTGGTAGGTTATTCCTCGGTTTTCCAACGACTAGATATCGTTGTAAATAAACAACAGCAGCTGACTTATTTCTACAGTAAATCTATATTTATAAAAGAGGATGTTTTATAAAAGAGGATATATATATATATATATATATATATATATATATATATATATATATGTTTGAAGTTTATGCGCTGCCAAACCAACCAACCGATCGCCATGAAACTTTAGGATGTTGTCCTGTATACTCCCGAGATGGTTCCTGTGAAGTTTGATGCAGATCCATCCACAGGGTCCCGCCTCACGGGCTCCTAAAGATCCTATGTTATTCAAATGGAGAATCTGAATTGTTTACAAAAAACATATGACTGTGTGGTTTAATGTAGTTTCACATGCCTTAAGCAGATTGAAGTTCTCACAACAACAGTACTGTATATGTTTTGATTTATTGTAGTTCTACGTTTCACCTTGAGAGTGTAGCACACACTACAAAAAAAAATTGGGTGTGCGTCGGACCACACGGTGGAAGTTATACTTCTTTGGCCATTCTCATACACCCACTCACGCACACAAACAGACAGGATATATAAATGAAATATAAGACATTTTTCAATACTATTCAATATATTTATCTTCAATATATTATACGTGACTTCATTATTATATTATACACCTATATTATCATTATCAGTAATTTCTTCGATTAAATTCCTTCGATTAACAATCGATTAATCGATAGTTCTTAAAAATTTGTTCTTACTTTTCAGCGTGACGCGGTTTCTCGACCAACATCCCATCCCAAAGTGTCTAACGGGCGCAAAGAAGTATAACTTCAAAAACCTTTACATTTATACACCAAATAAGAAGACGAAAAATATTGTTTACCCTCTTGCACTCATTTAATAATTAATGTTTTTTTTATTTTTATTGCTTTATTTTGGTATGTCAATGAAAAATGAAAAGCGAGACAACGTCCGCCGGGTTCAGCTAGTATCACATAAAATATGTCGTTCCACTCTACTGTTCCAAATCCATCACTTTAGATGATTTATTATGTTCACTTTGTTTATTTTTATAAATTGTTCAGAAAATGTACTTGCTCATACTACATTTCAAAGGCATTTTTTACCGTTGCAATTATTAGGTTTTATGTATATGTAATGGTGCTATGTATTTATATATTCTAAAAGAATAAAAAATTCTCTATAGTTTGGCTATTTTGCAACTTTAGATAAAGTGTTTATGTAATTTGTAGAGAAGATGCAAACTTTTGAAAAGTTTTTTATTTTTTAAATTTTGTTGTATATGAATCTTTTTATTTACAAACCTCTTAGTAAATCAGCTGCAATGTTTTATTGCTAATTTTCTGTTTCATACTGAACAAGGAAATATGCCACTTGATATTCTTTCTATTGTAAAATACAGTTTCATGATTGTTTTAAATAAACATTGGAACATTAGCAAAACAGGTGTTACCGCAAAGAGTGTTATAGTGAACCATTAGAGGGATAAAATAAAATAAGTAAAGTACAAGTTGATCATTACTGATAAAAATGTCTCTAGTTAAGGCCAGGATATCATCCTGCGCTATCTCTACCTCAGACTCCAAGTCCTGACGCATTAGACCAATCGGCCACTGACAATCCCAAACAATAATAAAGATACGGGTATATATTTAAGCTATTATAGTTCTGCTAGATGTAGGGCAATATTTGTTTTTCAGTCTTTTTTTAAAGAAATCTCAGAAAACCATGACGTGCTTTTACATTTTGTTAATTCTGAGACACCTTTATCACAAATATGCCATAAAATTTAATATTGGAAGGATGTTGGAATGCAGCTGGGAGGTCTCAAGGGAGACTTCCAGGCAAACTCAACAATAGCATGAATTTGATCCTCCTCTACATGATACTCATATACAATGATACTCCTACCTAGTTGTAGGACTTAAAGTAGCACAACAGATGGTAGTAGAATAATTATTAACAAATCAATATTGAATTATATTGAATACAAATTCAATTAGTACCCACTAGAATTTCAATAATTAGTATGTATAAGTTAATAAAAACAAGGTCTGGACAGATTAAAAAATAGCATTTTTTTATAAATGTTTTAGCTACTGGCTCTCTAAATATAAAATTACATAAGTTTGATGTTTCTATATTATTTGAGAGCTGATGGTAATCAACGATTTAGATTTTGTTATTCAGCAACAGCTCTTATCATATACAGTGTCTGTTGTGATATTAGTCCAGTAAAAATCATTTTTTTAGAAGCTTCTATTTCTCCTAAGGATTTTTTATAAGTATCACAGTTGAACGTTAACTGGAAGGCTTTCAATGAGAATAAAATATTTGTCTATATTTCATAAAGGAATTTAAATCCCAATACAGACTAAAACTAGATTCGGCCAAACAGTTATCATCCTGGTCAAATAAATACTATCTAAAAATAATTAAACAACAAAAAACTACACATATAAAGGTTTATTTATAAATTAAGATAATTGAGAAATCTTATAATTACATGCTTAGTCTTACACATGATTGAGATCGGTCACATTGTATGCAGTTAAACAAGAGCAACAACAAACAAGAGCAACAACAAACAAGAGCATTCCAGATTTTGTTATAATAAAGTTTGATTAACTAGTAGGTTTTGGTACAATAATTAGAAAAATAACTGTGAAAATAAAACAAACGTTCCATGCAAGTTGAAATACAACTATAAGCATTAATTATGAAGTGGTTGATTTTTGCATAAGGCATCACAACCATCATACGTATAAGGGTGGGTGATTATAGTGTGCGTGTAATGGTGGGTTCATGAGTCATCACCACTGTTCTTGTATATATAGTTACAAATTCTGTTTTAGCAATAACAGAGCAGCTTCAGTATAGAAAGATGTAATTTATAAGCTTATAATAGTAAAATTAACTATAGAAGGTTAAAAATAATGGTTTGTACAATGTTTCCTGAAAATACTTGAAATTTCTCAACAGAATACCAGATCTTGTATTACTTGTACTGGATGTACTTATGCGCTTAAGAAAGTAATTACTACTAAGCATATATACGCATTCACTATACAAATGTATACACATACAAATAAGAAGAATAATAAATACAGCACTATAGCCAATGGTACATACATGTACAGGAAATGCATTTTTAAAGAGAGAAATTAGTTGATGTGAACAAGAATCTATTTAAATCTGATGAAAATATAAACTTCAATACCTTAATTAGTATGCAGAAAATTAGAAAGTGTTGTTGAAAAAAGTAGTGCCACTATAAAATGTATTTCTGTTAACCATATACAAAGTAGTACTTACAAATTTAATTGTAAATAGAGACAGCCACAACTACCAAATGTTTGTAAGACAAAAACTAAGCATAAAACGAACTAACACAGTTTTGCCAACAACCGAGAAGCTAACATGTATATATATTAAATATGATGGAAGTACGGATACTTAAATAGAAAATTGTCATGTTAGCTTTATTTATTATTATTATTTTTTTAAGTACAGTGTTCACAATTATTTAAAATTCATTTACTAGGGTTTAACACTGTTTTTATGTATATATACAAATGAACACACATGCACATAGTCAAATATACACATATACATATAAAAACATGTAAAACTATACATAGACATAGAAACAAACATATATTCATGTCAAGTTGTTCTCACCTCTATGGAACTGTATAATTTTGTTACTATAGTTTTGTGCAAACATAATTGTAACTCTACAAAATGTGTTGGGATGTAGTTAAGACAGTTATATAGGCTTATTTTTACACATAAAGTATATCCAAAAAAATACCATCTCTGTTTGCTATTACTTCAAAAAGTAAACTTGAATATTTTAGAGCGTAGCAACACAGATTAGGTCATAATTATTTTGAAAATAATGTTATAATAAATAAATTTTACAATAAACCACTATGTTTGCTAGTAAGATGATCGGTATACAAATCATCAAGGTGAAGAACTAATGCACAATTTCTTGAAACAGCAGCCAAATCAAGAGAAAAGAACAGGTCTATCAACATACACACTTAGTAGAACACAACAACCTGGTAAACCAATGTATGTGTAAGCTTGTGTATACAGACATATTTCCCCAAGTAATTGGGCACTATAATGACACTTGCTATTGTTTTCATCCAAGTGGTGCTTATTATATGGTAATTAATTGTCAGAGAGGCGTTGTTGGTACAAAATCACTCTCTTATGCTCATGTTGGGTAATGAGTAAATCACATGAAATTTATTCTTTTTTAAGATATGTAATGTTCAGCTATTAAAAAAATAGTATATTTCATAACAAGATTGGAAAGTGGGGTTTTGCATGTTCGAGACCATATGTTTGAAGTGCGAGACTTGTCAAGCACTTTGAATGGTCGAGAACATACAAAACACTTTCACTCGAGTTTCGAACGATACTTTTCACTACACTACGGAATAAAAACAGGTGTTGTTGACTGTGGAAAATTTTTGGTTGTAAACAATGTTACTTTCGGTAGTAAACAATAGACAGCTGTTGAAAATATGATATTTCGCAGGTTGTAAACACATAACGAAAACAGCTAAACTCATAGTAGTGTAGTGAAAAATGTTTTATAGTTCACTTTTAAACTTATTTACCTATTCATAAGCATCCCATTACATCATAATTTATGAAGAAAACATTTTATAAAAAATACATACTAATAACTCCAAAACACTAATTCACCTAACAAAATACATTCACGCCTGCAACTAAAACTTCTTCAAAAAATGCACCCAAAAGTTAAAAACCTTTTTTAATAAACCAACTTTTAAGACATACTCTGAACTTTATCGGACAAACTAAATTTTGGAATTTAGGTTGAAGTTTGTTATATACTTTTAATTTCATGAAATATCTGTAATCTATGGTGAATTGGTTGTATAAGATGTGTCTGCCTGGTGTTATAATCATTAGTTGGTAATCTGTGTTAAAATTGTATCCAATTTATTTAAACTAAGCAAACTAATTATAAAATATAAGAACTTGTTAATGTAATAATTTTTTAAAATATAAAACAGTTTTTTCTTTTTTTTCTTTTTTTTTAATTAACTTCACTCGCCAGTTGACATGGGCCTACAGGCCTGTGCGTCAACTTTATTCAACGAGTGAAGTACCGACCATTGGCTCAGTGGGGTTTCGAACCTTGCCCTCCGCAGTCCGAAGCCTTAGCCACTGAGCCACCACGCCGGCAAATTCTTTACAACATTCTTTACAGTGTGCTGTATGAAACTTTGGCATTACTCTAACTGCTTGCTTTTGGAGTCTGAATACCTTTAAAGCATGAGCTGAGGTACCCCATGCCAACAGACCATAGTTCATGATGGATGAAAAGTATGTATGATGCACTGCTAGCTGAGTTTTAGTATTTGGGATGTCCCTTAAAACTATTAATGAAAATATTGCTCAATTTAAGTGCTTAGATAAATTTTCAATTTGTTTTTGACAGTTTATATTTCAATGCCAAGAATTTTGACAGAGTGTCTAATTTCAACTTTACTTGAATTCAGAGCTATATTGATGTTAATATTTGTGTTTGCAGCAGAAAATTTAATAATTTGAGTTTTTGAGCTATTTAAAGAAATGCTGTTTGCAGAGAACCAATTAATTCTCTATACACACTATTCACAATGACTCCTCAACAACTATGTAAAAATAAAAATAACCAATAATTATTATTTGAATACATATTGCACCACTATTTATAAACAGTTGTAGTGTTTATGTTTGTATGGAAATATTTGTTGATAAGTACAATGTGTGTACACGGCCTCCTTAAAAAAATTCAAGATGGAAATGTAACTTTACTTTTTGACTCTACTTAACATTTTTCTCAAAGAGAACTTATTTATCTACATACCTCATCTTTTTTAAATAAGGGTGTTATAATATTGAAAAGGGATATTTTAAAAGCTGAAATACATGACTATTGTTAAGCTGTCAGCTTTAATCATCGATATTAAAAAATATATATATTGTTTGGTAAATATTTTGAATTATTAATCTAGAACTAATAATGGTTGTTCTACAAACTTTATCAAGAAGATAAACTTATTGTACTATATATTCAATTGCTCTTTTTATAAATTTAAAAAGTGTAAAATCATTTTATTTTGTTCACTTTATTTTGTATCACTGGATTAAAATAAGTCTTTTTATCAATCCAAAGATTGCTATAATCCATGAAAAATTATCATTTTAAAGTGACCAATGTCTTCCCAACCAAATAATGTCATGTTGGGTTTGTTAGATAATTTAAACTTAATACAAGGAAGTAAAAGCTTAATACAAAAATTTTAAAGTTGAGTGAAATTTAGCATATGCCACTTATAAACGAGGTTAGAATGTAGACTCTAGGATGACAAAAAGTACTCAACTTCGATCTATATTAGCAGGTCTGATCATCTTGCACCAGGACCTGTTGAGACATTCCTCATTAAAATAAACAGAAGAGGGGATGCTCTACGATATATTTTTACTAATTAAAAAATATTTGCATTTATTTAAAACTCTGCAGTAAAAGTACGCTATGATAATAATTTTACAAACACAGAGCAAATGTTTACTTTTAGTTACATATTGGCTTGATCTGTAAGTATAAATGGTAAATTGACTAATAATAGTTTAGAGATATTATTAGCAAGTAACGAGTTGGTCTCGTCCTTCTAGCCCATCTGCAGATAAAAGGAGGCAACTTCCTCACTACTTGTTTTGCTATCATCTTGTTGACTAAAAATTACTGGCATTGCTTTATTAACCGGACAATATATAACGATACAATTTTAGTTCAAATTGAAATTAATGTCATGGTACTTACAATAGTTGCATAGCAAAAGTTCTGTGGTACATAATAAACTAGAATTTTTATTTTAACATTTTAATGGGTAGATCACGGACACGCTCCGTAGCATAGAAACTGGGTAATGTATGCTTTTTTAAATAAGGATGGCCAAAAGTATCAATGTCTTTGCATCAGTTGATACAATTTAACTGATGCAAAAATTAACTGATGTGCGAGACCACCTGATGCAACAGGAAATGGATACTCCATATATTCCGCTTGCCTTATCTGCCTATCAGACAACACAACAGACGGTTGATTTCAACTCGGTAAGTTTCAACAGTAACTGAATGCCTGACTTCCTATTAATTCGCATAAGTTAAGTTAAACTGACATGCGCTGGCAAATTGAACTGTTACATTAGTCAAGCAAAAGCAGCAGGTTGGCACATCCCTACTTTTTTCCTGTTGTAGTAGGAGAGTTGGGACCTTTACTTTAAACTACTGGCTATATACTAACACTATGTTTAAAGTATTACTCCCCAAACAGTTGTCTAAGTCTGAGCCTGGAAGCTGGATCGGACATGCAAAAGATGGCAGCAGGGCTAGCCTCTCTCTCCCTCAAGAGGTAAGGCTAGGCCTGACGCTCTGCAATTCTAGGGTGGAGTAAAGCGGTTTTAGTTAGAAAAAATCCCACAATACTTGCTGGGGTTAGTTCTTTCAAAGATTTCTGCTGAAAAAAAAAAAAAATTATCTGCTATAGTGATTGTTGATATCTAACATAATTTAATTTTTTATTTTCAGTAATTTTCAATATCTTTAACAATTCCAGTGGGTAACAGAAGACAAAAGTGGCCCCTGGGAAAAGGTTGAACCTTGGTTTGGATTACTAGTTTGCCAAAGTTTGCCGGCTTCCCTTGAGATACTCATCCTTTTCTACCTCAGGGACATTATTACAAATTGGGTACTTTCCAAAGTGGGGATCAATTTATTTTGTGCTGAAAGTTTTACACTGTCCGTACATATTTTTCCACCGATTTCCACTGTCCATGTAATATAAAATAACCAAATGTTATCAATTATTTTTTAATGATTTCCAGTTTAATTGGATTAAACAAACGATTTGATTAATTTTGTAGTATAATATGAAATAATGAAACATTACTCTGTGAAAAAATAATTAGTAAGCCTTCAAGACAAATACAATAAAATATTTCACTGTAAGAAAATTGATTATTGAAGTTAAACATGAATTACTATGATACGTTTCACTTTATATGCCTAACATTATTTATTCATGTTGGTTTTCAGACATTTTAAAAGATTGCTTAATCTGATACAAAACTTACAAAATAGATTATATTCCATTGATAATAATAATTTTAAACTACAGTGCCTGGTACAGTGTTTTGAGGGAAAAAATTGAAAACTTTTTTTATGGATATATGGTTACCTAAAGTGGCTAATTTGGCCTTTCTTGGTTCTGTGCCGTCGCATAGAGACGAGTCGTTTCGCGTAGTCGCCTAACTGTGTGTCTGTGTTTCTTTTCATTGTTCCTTGTTCGAGTTGGTTTTGTCTTGTTAGCCATCATTGGACTGCTGCCGTTTGTCTTCATTGGCATGGTTGGCTAGTTCTTTGGGTAAGTGCTCGTAATTTTCCTTTTTATTCACAGTTACGGCCGAAATGTAGTATATTTGTTCTTAATTAACATTTGTTTGATTTCAGTTTATAGTGCTGTTGCCCATTTAATTTAATTCATTTTTGTTCTGTTGATAGCAAGTCACATGGCTGCCGATTTAAAATTTATTCTTTCATGTTGTTAAAACTTAATTGTAACGTTAATTTTATTTAAAATTGCTATTTAATGATGTTTCTGTCTAATATTTATCTATTTTTGTAATTTAAAATATTTTTCTTTTGCTACTGTACCTGTCACTTTAAAAATGCCTAGCCTATCTTTTTAAAGTTTTGTTTGTAGGTTTTGCTAATCTTATTAACTCCTTTTTCAGATGTATTTTATTCTAGGCCTAGCCCACTTTTCACGATTTTTCCCAACCTTGCAGGCTCTTTTGCTATATATTATTCATGGTGATCTTTGTACTTTTGTTATGGCTTATTTATTGTTGTTATCTATTTTTATAGTCTATTTGTAATTTGTTTAAACATTTATATTCATGTTTTTGATTAAGCCCAATTTGATTTACTCTGAAACAGGCAGCCAACTATTTTCTTATTTTAATTGTTTTTGATTCTTGCAAAAAAAACTAATTACTTTCCTTTAAAAAAAATAAAAAACTAAATTTTGACCGCAACTTGTGTTTTTTTTTTTTTTCTCTGTGTCCGGTGCCATCGCACCCACCTTTGGTGGGCCTAGCTATTAATTCTGTGAGGGTGGTGGATTGCAGTACCTAACTCATTAAAAAACCTTGCAATGTATTTTATTGAACATTTTGAGAATATAGTGGACAAATGGTAGTAACCAACCTAGAATAAATTAAAACTAATAACAAAAATATTTGTTTAAGTGTAATCAATTATTATTTTATAAATGATGTCTGTACGAATTTTGAGTTGAATTTGTGCAATTATCTTTGGGCGAAAAAAGTAGGTTAATAATACATCAAATCTTTACTGATAACATTTATAATAATGAGGGAATTATTCCCGTTTGTGCTCCAGACATACGGCGAGAGTGCTGTTACTCTCCCATGTCTCCAGCAAGGTGTGCACTTTGCTACTCTGGTGCAATGTCTGTCGTAGCGACAGTGGTGGCGAAATGTTGAGCTAAACTCCATCCAGTGCCAATCTGAGCTGGTCGGACGAATACCCTTAACTAGCATGTGCAAGCAACCTTGGCTAATTTCTTTATGCCAGGAAGAAGGACGATGGGTCAGGTTATAGATCCTCGGCTGCCTCAACACAGTTTGAATAAGCCTATAGATGAATGAATTTAGAATAATATGAGACATTAATCTTTTACCTCTAAATTTATATAGAAACCATACTTCGTATAGTGAAATATTTTCAGTTTTCCCAAGTCAATAGCATGAGTGGTTCCATTTTTAGATACTACTTCCTTTATGGATTCATTTATTTTGATAATATTTTAATGATAATAATATTGCGGTAAGGTATCATGTAGATAAGCACTGTTAACATTAGGCTTTTTGATTTCTTTAAATTTAAATTTTTAGGCAATCATTAATTCAGTCAAATTGTCTCTACCCGGAAAGTTTTGATTTCTACCATTCCACATTTTTTTGAGGTGCTGAATTCGAATTTGATGTTTGCTAACAAACTTTGTAGATGCATCATTGTTAAAAATTTGAAAATGTTCACATTTTTAGGCAGTTTTTCTTATATCTTGAAAATGGATAATTTCCTGTGAATAACCTCTCTATTTGAAAAGACAGTAAAGAAATTTTTCTACAAATTTGATCCTTTAAGTTTTCTTCTACGACAAACCATTTAGGTGCAACCCCACATTGAAGTTTGGCGTATTTTGACATTGTCTGCAAAAGCCCATTTTTCTCACTCCAAAACTGTGATTTATTTTTAGTAAATTCCTCTGAAATTCTCAATCACTCATATTGTATGGGTAAAGGGGGGAGGGAAATTTTATAAAAATCAGAACATGTTAAAGGAATTTATTTACTCACAGTAATTTATTGACTTATTCAGTTACAAAAAGTGTGAAATTTCAACGAAACATTTAGGAAAATTATTGCATGTTATGATATAAATTGTGAAGTATAATAGTACATATTCAAGTTTTATATAAGCAAAAATTACTTATGCCTTTGTCATTTAGGGGGTTCTGGCATAAGTTCGGGTTGTTTTATAATTAGTTTTGGGCTTTTTTTAATCTGTTCTCGGCCTGTTTTCTTTTTGTTGTCTCTTTTTCATTTATATCAACACAATCTTCAAGCGGCTAAACATTTTCACAAAGCCCTTCGCATGTTGTGCAGATCAGGGAACAACAAAGCCCTACCTTTGTGTATTTACAATTGTGTATGCAGTCTTTTTTACATTTACAAGAAATGAGCTAAAGTACAGCTAAAATGGGCAGGGTTTACGGTAGTTGGAAGTGGCACGTGACTACTCCTTGTTTTTTCCAGCCCCACTAGTAAAATATAATTTGACCGGATAATCACTGTTGCATCTGGAAATAAACTCTCAGTGTATGTTGTTGTACAGCAGCTTCATTGGAGGGTTGTGAGATATTGTTGGTTTCAATTTTGTAGGATAAAGATGCAAATTGCCTATATCTCAGATCATTCAAGCTAGGCTCATGTCGTTTCCCATACCGATCAGGGAAACGAATTCCCTGCTTCCGTAACTTGTTCCTGGAACAAAAGAGCTGTTCCAAGACCCTTATACACCCCAGTCTGACACTTAAGACATCAAAGTCCTACACAGCCTGCTGTTAATCAATTTCTTCATTTGAAGTTTGCTAGGAAAAAGTCTCCTGCCAGACTGTGGGCACCTTCGATTCTGTGAATGATATTGCAGCAGATAATTTTCTTTTATCTCTTCTCAATTGTTCTAGCCCTTTGTGCTTTTACAACTTTTGCCACAGTAATCATTGAAAATGATTGAATTTATAATTTGGCTTCACATATGATATATAATGGCTGCAAATTCCTGCATATGTCTGCCCGTGGTTACATTTGACACATTGTAACAAAATTTAAAACAATTTACACTACCTGCAGTAAAATTAAAATTCATCAGTTCATAAGGAAAACACTTCACTTATCTAATAAAACTAAAATTAATCACTGACTTATTGAGCAAACTGTTCTATTATTATATGAGAGAACTGTTGCCATTGTTCCAGTAAATCATGAAATCACCTAGTATGAAACAAGTTCTCATGTAAATTACCACTGGTTGCTAGGGTAAAACCTGAAAGAATATATATATTTCTTTTATTGAACTGAACACGCCAGTTCACATAAACCCACAGGCCTGTCTGTGAACTTTTTTCAACAAGTGAAGTACCGACCATTAGCTAAGTTGGGGGTTCAAACCTTGGACTTTGCTCTTCGCAGTCCGAAGCTTTAGTCAATGAGCCAACACGTTGGCAATTTTAAAAGTTATACTTAAATGACACAAACAAAAACATTGCATATATTTTCAGGAATGTATCTTCAAGTTTTAACATAAATTTAAGTAAATTTACATTAAATTCACATATAAATATGAAAAACAAGATCTTGCCTTGAAGGCACAGGACAAATAATTATAACTTTAGTTTTAATAAATACAACAACTGTACATTACATATAAGCAGGACGTGTTCCTGTAAATAATATTGTATATTCAGCGATCTAGAGATATTTAATTAAAATATATAATTGCTTAAACCCTATCAATAACAAATAACATAATGAATAAGCTTGGAAGTTATAAATGGACTTAGGTGTACTTTATTAAAAATCAAACAAAATTAAGTAATATATACACTTTTATTCAGTTTTCTTTTCTATAAAATTGTGTACAAAATTACTTACAGTAAATGTAAAATATATTTTAAATATTCTAAAATTCATTTTGTACAAAATTAAAATGTCTAAATGTAATTACTCAACAAATAACATTAACATTTTTACAAGGCAAAGAGTTATCGATACAGGTTTTTTGTACAAAGACTAAATACATAACAACTCAGTGTAGATGCAAGTTTTAATTACAACACCTTTTTAAATTACTGTGGAAAAATATCAATAAGGTCCCAATTATGTCGTATTGCAAACTTAAGACTGTATGACCGAGTAAAAATTTAAAAATTGAATACCAATTTTTGTGAGTGATTCGTAATTTTTATCTTAAGTGAGAATAGAGTAAGATAAGCTAATATTATTATTTTAGATTTTGATCATACTTTAATGGTACTAAACCAAAATTATATTACATCTTTCGTCACAAAAATAAAAAGAGCAGGCACTATATTGCCTAATATTTTTCTTGACTCAATTTAAAACACCAGTCAGCTGTTAATTGCTTTCAATCAAATTGACTCAGCTATACTGTTCATAATTTTAGAATGCTTTTGATTTAAACCCCCCCCCCCTTGTTTTCATCTAACCACAACCCATCATAGAAGTGTGCAAAGTAGTTCCACTACAGCTCCAAAACGGTTCCAAAAACTAGTTCTGTTTCAATGAGTTTAAAAATCTGAAATAGTACATGAAAATTGTTCCAGCCCGATTGATCCAGTTGTGATCTCATTGCAACTAGTTCTGAAATAGAATTTGCTTCAACTTTGTTTCTTTTCATTTACATTTAAATTTACTTTGGCATGAAATGATTCCTTTTAGTTATTTTTGTACAGTATTGCTCTTTAGTAACATTTTCCCTATAAAATAAAGATACCACATTGGGTTTGTACAAACCACGACCTATTAAATAACAATTTTCATTACAAAACATGGATTTTTCAATTAGATAAGTGTATAAATACAGAGGGAAAAACTAGTTCCAAGCACAAAATATTGCAACACAGTAGTTACTGTTGCAGCAACCCACCTCTAACCCATCATGACGAGGTCATACCCATAGCTATACACCTCCATCAATTGTAATTCTCCAATAATAAGAGTGAATTATGTCTACTGGTATATTTTCTTATGTTTCCTTTTAAAGATTTCTGGTCAAATCACAGTTTGATGTTACCCTCCTTATGTAAATGACCCAATTATTAGTCTTAATTACTATTTATTGTTACGCTAATTTTCCCACGCTAATTTTCTATACTGTTTTAAATAAAGAATTATTGAATTAAATTGACTTTCTCTTTTCATTATTATCATTTCGATGATGTGAGTTTTTTTATATTATCAATATTATTTTATTTTCAAGCTAATTTTACAGAAAAACTTAAGACAAATGAAAATTTTAGTAAAAAACTGTATATAATTATATTTTAATTAAAAAAAATAGAAACATAAATAATACAATTAGCAAGCTGAACTTGAATAGTCTAACTTAATTTTCTTAACTGGAGACCGTTCAAATTCCTCCATTGCTTTAAGAAGATCTTGATCTTCATCTTCAATTTCATCCATCACTTTAAGCAGATCTTCATTATCATCATCACTAAATGCATGCTCAAAATAGTCATTAATTTTTGTTTGGGTTTCGTTGTTCCTTTCTGGTTCCTGAAAATAATTAAATATGTAAGTGAGGAAGATCAGGTAAAATTTAATCACGACATCATCTAATTAAAAAATGAGAAGCCAGAATTTTAATCTTTATGAATATTAGTACTGATATATTGACAAAAATTAGCATAGATTGATTACAGTGACAAGATGTGGTACAAATATAACAAGCCTTAGTAGCTGTTAATGATGAACATATTTGCAACCATGTGTGTGCAAAATACAAATAAATATTTATTATTTTTACTGATTTTTAATAAACATTTCTGAAACCATAAAAAATATTTAACTATGTAACTCACAGCTTTTTATCTTATATCATTTTTAACACATTTAAAATACTCTTGGTGTCTAGGTAACTATTTTACTCGATCTACCCAACAATCAGATGCCAGATTGATATATTTATCCAACTCAATTACAAGGAAGGAAAATTACAATAAATTCCCCGTAAGTGTTTGCTAATGAGATACTCACAATAATGCGCTTAGCATCTTCTGTAATGTAACTGTCTTTACTAAGGCCAGCCTTGTTGAGTACTTCTAGTTTAGAGTGAATGAGTGGCCAGAGATAGTCATCCGCAGTGCCCTTCGCTATCAGGTACTTGACAACCACGCAGTCTTCCTGGCCTATCCGGTGTACTCTGTCTTCAGCTTGTACCAAATCCTGCAAAAGATACAACATTAGCTATCCAACGATTATTTATCTTAAAATAAAAAATAAGCTATTAATTTATGTTTAACAATTTACATTATAGCTGTAAAAACTCTCTTAAAACTAATTTTTAAATTTTAATTTCAGATAATGTTGTTTATATTTATTTTCAATCGGTTGATTTCAATTTACCATATTTTTTAACTTCAATTACTTAATTTTTTAGACTATTAATTTTTAACTTCATACAGTTTTATAAAAATTAATTTTAAGTGCAAACATAGGTAATTAGTTTCTCTGACCAAAATAGTACGCCTACTGCCATAATAACTGAGACTACGAGATTATTGTGTAAATAGTCTGTACCTAGGTCAGACTCTTTTTGGTTCTGACATGCAATAGGTAAGATAAACAGTTACTTATTTGTACGTTTGAGAGACTTTGCAATTTTGCTGAGATTAGCTGTTGTCTAGCAGTAGCAATCAGTCTAGTTAATGTATTTCCACTTAATGTTATTATTATTTTTCCTCCATAACTCAATATACAGTACAATCTCGTAAGCCGAACCAGACGGGACGACATGGAAAAAAAAAGAAAGCAGGGGAAAACCCAATAAAGAAAATATACCTTCAATAAACTTTAAAATGAAACAAACACAACTTTTATAACTACTAAGACATCAGCATATTTAACAAAAAAACTAACGTCTGAACTAAAAAGTAATGTCTACTTTTTCATAAAAAAGGTAGAAGTTTTTTTTTTCACATCAGCTTCGAGTATTGTTTACAAGTGGCCAGTTACTAAATGGCCCAGTAGGATCATATAACTACAGTACAGAAACTAAAAACTCAGAAAGGCTACAAACAAAAGAAAAAACTAATGTAACAACTAATAAACTACAATACTGTAACATTAACTAAAATCAAAATAGCAACTCGTAATAGGCTTACACATCAAATCCAGCAGTTAAAATAACAAATTATTGAACAACAAAATGTAATAATGAACTGACTTGTGTGGCAGGTGCAACGAGAAGAGAGGGGTTAGTGCATGTACATCGTTATGCGATGTTAAAAGAAGATTCTGTTCATCTGAATGCCAGACAACTATCACGTTGGCATATAATGGCATGGTGGTAGAGCCGCTTGTAGCTATGACTCATCGAATCATCTTGTACAGTACAGTCCCGACAAAAAACTCTGTTACGCACAGCAGACACTTGGTCAAGTGCACTCTAAGATCTAAGCAGTTTTGAAAAAAAACATGTATTTTTTATTTTTTCTATTCTAGATTATCCAAACGTCAGAGTTAAAGGGGATCTACTTCAGGCGGTCGTACTGTAGTCAATTGGAATTACGAATAGGTATATTTATTTCTTAAGTTGGTTGTAAACTATGCTTTAAATTACAGATTCGCTAAATATTTTAATGTATGAAATTAAATTCGGCCCATTGACATGCCAATTTTAAAAGGTCTTGCAGCACCCAGGAACTCCTATTTTTCGTACATTTTATAGTCATGTGTTAAATTCCATAACCAGAATACAATACATCCATGTCTATGAAACTTTTCAATAATAACAACAAATTCTGAATTACATAAAATGCATAGTAATTGATGAAATGTTATGCATTACCTCATTTTCAGTATCAATGACATGAACCAGGTTCACAATTTGCGGAAGAGGAATGTCATCTGACATAACCTTAAACTATTTATACCACTAAAATTATTTTCATCACTCAATAAAAATCCATCATCATCCATATAACAATAAAATTTTGCTGTACAATAACCTTTCGCTATGTTTACACATAGGAGTGCTAGGTTGACGTCGTTAAAACAAAAACACTTCAAGGGTCAGTCACGTGATATAAGAAATCACTTTTAATGCAGTAGTACCAACATGAACATGCTGAATAGTTCACACAATAGCTAAATAATTTATAGCTGTTAAATTATTTATTGACTTATTTATGCTGCTATTTACCAGTAAATGATGTAACAAAGTCTGTAATGCAGTTAAATGAAAGAGTTCCATCACGGCATGATAGTGGTAAAGCTTTCAGCCGTGCAACAATCTCAACATGGAAGGGCGATGGTATAACATTATAAAGAGTAAAATTTGTATGTCCTATTTACAATATTTTATTTTTGTTCATTGCTAATTATTTTTTTAATTTTTAAAAAAATTTAAATTTAAATCATTAAGAAATGAAAATATAAAACCTCCCTTTCTGAAGGTGTTCATACTGACTAATCACAGAGTTAGCAATAAGGATACTTACACCAGGATTCCAATATAATTCAGCAAAAACAACAACTTGTGCAGCTGTCAGTGTAAGTCCAGTGTTGGCCGCCTTCAGGGACAGTACTGCCACTTTCCACTTGTCTTCATATTGAAACTTGTCACAAAGACCTTTTCTGTCCTCAGCACATACTGACCCATCGATACGAATATAACTACAAGTAAAAGAATTGTAAAATGGACATTTTATTTCATAAACGATAATTATTTTATGTTCTATAAGCAAAGAAGATGTCCATAAACAAATACAATCGATGTTCAATTCATTTCTATATTATTAATCAATAATCATACTAAGCAGCGTTTCATTTTTTTATTTTTATAAATTTATAGATCTTAGAATAATAATACAAATATAGCAGTACCAATTCAATATGACCTAGCTTAATCATTTCCCAAATAATGGAGACTTCAAGTAATGAGAAAAGAGTAGTAAATATTAAAGCAAAATAGAAGAATGACAAGTTTACAGGATTTTACAAGTAGATGTAATTTGACAGTTGTAAGTTGATTCATGTTTTTACCATGTTTTTATCAATTTGATTTTACTACACTTGTTTCACTAAAACCTATCAGTTTTATTTAATATGTTCAGTAGTTGTAGGCTACCTCATAAAACTGTTTTAACCCTTTGCATGCCAAAAATTATACTGTGAAATCTCGTATTAAGCCACACTTAGTTAAAAGTTAAAAATAAAATGTAAATGTCTAAAGCTCAAATCAAATCTTTGTTGTCACACAAAAGTTGTACGTAAGTAGCACTGCTACAAAACAGGTGACATTGTCAACGTTAATAATGAACTAACGTACATCCCTTAATAAAACCTACATTGTATTATATTAATTACATTGGAGAGCAATGTCCACATCAACAGCCATGACATAGTACTAAATACTATACTATAAATATAAAATATAATTAGTATTTTACTATCAAATAAACACTCGTTGATTCTATAGTAATTTTTTTCCAACAAGAAATTTCTAAGACTACTTTTAAAAGAGTTTTCAAACCCATCTGGATCCATTGGTTTGAGTGAGTAAAGTGATGTTTTCAAATTACTGCTCTTGGGACTCGTTAGAAAGACTTTACTGACATGATCGAACAATGGTTATAAGTTCATTTGGGTCATGGTCAGCGGTTCCGTTTTGAGGCGGTTCTATTTTGAGCCAGATTTGTTTGGCTGGATCATCAGATCTCGGTGTTTGTAATGTGTCTGACTCAATGGGTCTTTTTGAGCATTGTGATCCGGATATTCTTGTTCACTCAGATGATCTGGATCAAATGTACGGGTCATGATCGAATGAAAAATCTCTTACATTTGCTCCCAAATGTCGTCTGTCACTTTGTAACTCTACTTCCACACCATAAGTATTAAATTACATTAAATGCTAATCGAGACAAGAATGTCATGTTTCTATCATTCTTTCACTTTAATTTTTATTCAGTTGCAAAATCCAGAAATGACCATGAATTTTGATTAAGACGACATTATCGAAACCAAACTGTATGTATAGTTGGTTACATTTAGTAATAACAATTGAAAAAACTCCCGGATGGAATTCCTAATAGTAAAAATATGTCCTTCCTGCAGGATGAGAACTATATTTTTCCGGGGATTCCCGAAATTTCGGAACCTGTCCATCCCTAAAAAGATGTATTACTAAACAATCTTATTATAAGGAGCAGATACATGGAAATGGATAAAAGATGATTTAAGCAGATTACAGGGAGCAGAAATGAGATTTTTAAGGGAATAGAGAATGAAAATATAAAGAATGAAAAAAAGGCAGACAAAGGTTGAAAGTTTAGCACTAGAAGAGACAATGGTAAGAAGAAGAATACAGTGGATGAAGCATGTGAAGAGGATGGGATAGCAATAGATTGCCCAATAGAAAGAGGAAAAAGAGCAAGAGGATGGTGAGAGGCTGAGTGTGTAAGGATGTGGAGAGAAGAGGAATGCTGGAAAGACAAGTGGAAGAAAAGGAAAACTGGAGGGATAGACAAAAATGGAGGAAGCTATGTAGGAATTGTTGCTGCTACTGACATCCTTGCCTCTTTAGGCATTTTGGCAATGATGTAAACTGACATCGTTGGTTTGGGAAAGGTTTAATAATGGGAAAAGGGTTTAGTAGTCTTTATGTCAGTGAAAAAGTAAAGATTGTAGAATATATTTCAAGCAGTTAATAAACAATATATCTGGGTTGCAAGAGGCCCAATTGGTTTTCATAATTGAATATGATGTAAATGTACATAACATCAGCAAATAAGATACTACTTTAAAATAGAAATGTAGGGTTAAAAACTTTAACCAACCAAAACACAATTCAGAATATAAAATAAAGCAGTTATCAGGGTATTATTTATGTTTTCAGAATATACACCTTATAGGAAAGTTTTTTTTTTTATCAACTTGCAGAATCAATTCATTAAGTTTAGAATTGCCTACAAGTCCCGATTTGTTCGCCCAACCGTAAGGGCCGACCAGGTCGGAACATGTGTAGCGCGGTTGGATCATAATTTCTGTCGGACCCAACCTATGGGTGGTCGGGTCGGGTGAACCACCCGACTGCCCCACTCCCTACCCCAACAAGTTGGTACGTGTGTAGCACTGTTAACCTGACTTCCCCGACTAAACCATTCAGTTTGACTTTGGAAGTGATTGATTTACTACTCTCTCTTACACATTGTAAGAGAGTCTTATGTCTTGTGCTAACCAAACAGAAAAAGATGTAATAATAGAGGTAATGGAGTTGTGGAATGAATTCCGGTATTTGTGGGATCTAGAAGATAAAAGTTACTCTAACTGGGACTGAAGAAATTAGTGTTACAAGGTATTTTAAGATATCTATTAAACATGGATTTCTGAGCCTACACTGTTGAATATAAACTGGTTTTGTTATACAGTTAAAAATAAACTGGAAATTACTTGTTCTAGACTGGTCTGATGGTTTGGTCGACCCTTGTGGTTGGAGCGTATGTAGGGAAAGCCCCGATACAACAGCTAGGGCAGTCGTGTCGGCCTGTGTGTAGGCCACTTTAATCTGCACTGTCTTTAAATTAGAAATTAGGTTGATTCAAGATTTCTTTCTGTTTATTTACTATTTGCTTTACCATGACATTTTCATAATGCTTATCAGTCTCATAATGTAATGGGTGCATTTTATTAACACTAATGAGTGATTGTCTAGAAATAACCTGCTGATGTTCAATCATCATGGTATTTTAAATATGTTACTGAAACTATAGCGTAGACAGGTATTTTTATAAAAAAACAAAAATGATTTATTTGACAATTGAAAGGAGTTTTTTCTTGCTTCTTCAGTTAAGATGAACAAAGGGAAATATGTTATGTCACATACTTGTTATGAATCAATGGCAACAGTTTTAATGAAAACATTAAAACTGTAGACCATAGTTAATTTGATTGTAGAACATCCTTTTTTAGGTTTAAAACATTTAATCTGTTTAGCTAGAATTTGCTATTTTTAAAACTTGTAACGATGTCACGAAACTAACTATTATTGTTATATTTTTATCATACAACATTTTTCATATGTTAGTACCTAAAATATTATACTTACTATGTTTTTTTGTTTTCCAATGTATTACAAATCGCATCTAGCATTTCCGTGTGATGAGCAAAACATAAAAACTTTCTATCGTCTTGCAATAAATCTGTTATGTATTCACTAAAACAAATCAATCAAGTACTTTGTTATTCAGAGCGCAAAAACATTTAATTATTATCTATTCATATAACTATCTTACTGCTTATCTGTGCCTTGTTAAACATATTTTGAAACATTGTTCACGAGAAAATCTGTGGCTTTTGCAAAGTAATAAAGTATTTTAAACTTGTTCTGTCTCATAATTATATGTGAGTTGCCAATGTGAAAAAAAGCTTTTTTTAAACAACCATCATAGTATAACATAGTAATAAACGTGCAAAAAAATTATTTGGATTTAAATGACTATATTTTTCTAATACTTTATGCTTAGTAATAATTAATTGTAATAATATTGTAGTAATAATATGTAATGGCAGAACAATAAATTATATCTACTGTACATATACAGTAAAGATAGATGTAATGGCTGACTGACACTAAATTGTACATTTTGAGCCTCTCCCATGATCTTAAACCTTCAGAAAAAGATTTAAGATTGACATTGAAGAAGACTGACATTGACAGAAAAAGACATAGATTGATTATGTACAACTAACTATTTTTGCACTAAATTTGTTAAAGCCGCATAACTCCCTGGCCACATCAGTATATATATATACGTTTTCTTATATAAAGGGTGCAAAACAAGTCAGTTAACCAAAAATGCAGCTTAGCTGTAACTTGTACATAATTATAACAGTATTATTTTAATTTTACCTGTTAGAGAAACTCTCAAAGTGGCCTGCTTCATTGTCTATAGACTTTATGCAAATTTTCCTCACTGATTCAACATTTTGTTTCATTAATAAGGTGGAAATAACCTATCAAAAGATCCAGTTAGTAAAACTATTAAAAGTTCTAAACTTTGAGGTTTCACCAAAAACTATTTTTAAGTATCTATATTTTCTGGTAACAAACACGTCAAGGTGCTATCACCACTATTTACAAGATAACCAGATGTTTCACCCATGCTGTGATGTGGCATCCTCAGTGGTATCGCTGAAAATGTGTGAGTCAGTCTCAGGGATACCACTGAGGATGCCACATCATGGCACAGGTGAAACAAGTTTATCTTGTAAATAGTTGACGCAGTTGCCACCAGAAAACATAGATTCTAGTTATGACCCCCGACCACTTAAGCCTTAAGATCATTTAACAGTCCCCACATATAGGGAGTTAAGTCCTAAGACATAGCAGGCCTCTTCTTTCTACCCATTCTGTGAAGTTAGCATTTAAAAAATCATGAACATTGAGTCATGTTGATAGATAAATAACAAATGTCGCTAAACTGTGCAGTGAGAGATAAAAACCTCGCTCACCTGCCTGTAGTGGTTAACTGACTTTTGCTGCACCAGTTATGTTATGTCAGTTCCACCTTATTAGCTGCTTTTACCATCAATTAATTGCTTTTATTTTTTAACCCTAAAAAGAATTAAGCTTTTCTAAATGTAAGAGTATTGGTTTCTTTTTACTATACAACATTGTCTATTTTAAGGAGAATTTTTTCAGCAGTGTTATCAAACTTAGTTTTCTATTTTGTACATGTGCAAGTTTATGATAAGGATGTACGTAAGATATATATTATAATTTTATAATTCATTTAAGATGTACATAAAACCTCTTTTACACCTAATATAAAAGTAACATAAACTATATTGTACTTTAAAAGAGGTTTATTCATGCCAAAAGTGAACACTTTCTTCATAGATGATAGCAGGAAGTTTATAGACTACAGTGGACTCCCGATTATCGGCGAGCGGATTATCGGTGTTGCGGATTAACAGGGATGGCCAAATAAAAAAATTAAATTAAAAAACGCTTTAGAAAAATGTAAAATACTACGCAATAATAAGACGAGGCAGGCTCATCCATGCGCGCACTATCTATAGCGATCGTTTACGCGTGGACACCCAGTAGAAGTGGCTGACCTTGGCACATACCCAGGTTATTTGTGGTCAAGTTCACTTGCTTTGTCACACACGTAAACAATATTGCTCAGTTCAGTGCGCTGTTTTTATTCTATTTTCACTGTGAGTTTTTTTTCGTTCACGAGTTGACATACGTGAGTTGGTGTACAGTGTTTTGTTTAGTGCATTTTTGTGTTTACGTTACAACATTTTGTGTTTTTCTTAGTGCATTGTGTGTTTACAACATGGATACAAAACGGAAAAGAGTTGTGTTGTCTAATCAGGCGAAACTAGAAATTATTGGGAAGTTTGAGAAAGGGCATACAATAAAGGCACTTTCAGTTGAACATAACTTAGGCGATACAACCGTCCAAAGTATGATAAACAAAAAGAATGAGTTTTTAAAGTTTGCAAGTTCATCTGATTCCTCTTCTGCTATGAAGCAACGGAAAACAATGAAAAAGGCAACTTATTTGTCCGCTTATTATCGGCAAATTATTATCACTATTTCTGCGCTTCAACGTTATTTTCGAAACATGTAAGGTAGTTGTTTACAATATACTTCGTCTGCCACTGATGAGTCACGTCAGGCGTGGCAGTGGCACGCTCCATTGTTTTGAGTTCACTGTCGTCTGCCACCGTGAGTCAGTTGTGTACAGCTGTGTGGAAGTGCTTATCGACTGATTTACAAGATGGATAAACGGAAAATATATTTGTATTAGCGTAAATTTACATAGTTTTTAGATACTGGTTATTTTTAAACCGATTAAAGGTCATTTTAGGCTATTTTTGGATTAACAGGGAAATCGATTATCGGCGATCGTTCTGCCACCCATTATCGCCGATAATCGGGAGTCCACTGTACTTCTTCAGTGAAAGCCATCAGTCTCTCTCTACTCACCTGAAGAAAGTACCAATGGTACAGAAAATTTGTGATTCTTTTGTATTTGTTACTACTACTCTGGTGTAAGTGGACTTGTCTTCTAAGGTAAGTTTGTTGATATCCTATCTCTCCAATATACTAATTCATAGACGATAGAAATTTACAACCTACCTTATCAACACACCATTATTAACAAGTTATAATGTTAAACATTTCATTCAACTTTAAGAGCAACTGCAGTGAATTTTTGAAGTTGGAGAGGAAAATCATGCCTTATTACAATTTTAGGGTGTATGATAATTTTACATACCATATTTCATGTCCCTCTTTGGTGGTTGTCAGCACAAGTAGCACGGTGCTATAACTACTTAATATCAATGTGTTGAGAGATTGTAGGCAATATTATCTATGCTCATTCTTCTTAATACCGAAATGGCATCTGTTCAATAGTTGCTATTAGCTTACACTACTAGAGAATCTGGGGTGTCCATGTTGGGTGGTAGTTAGTGTCCGGGTGTTGTGTAGGGGAGGCAACTGAGTATCAGACTTACCAATTAGTTGAAAATCAAACTGATACTACATGGTTCAGATTCCACATAAAGCTGTAGGTCACTTATTTGCCATAGCTGTTGGGCTATTAATAAATGGCCCTTTCTGAGGAACAACGGACCTTGGTTGGTAATCAGACTACTACACAGATCATCCACACTCATATATTCATATTCACCTTTAAAAATGCACTAAGTTATGTTGGTATCTCTTATCTGCGAATAGTTCCAGCGGGCGTTGATCAATCAGCCACTAAGGCCATCTTATTTTATTTAGAGACTTGTGGCCTAACTAAATGATAGTAATTTGATTTTGTAGATGCAAAATATATATTAAATAAGTTATAATAAGCAATAAGAATTCCTGATCATTGCTAACAACTTACCACACAGCAGTAGATTTGTTTTTAGCAGTTTCTGCAAAGTACTGAAGTAGACAGCCATGTCTCTCACTACCTTTGAGGCTGGATGATTGAAGTCTAAGCGCAAATGCATCCATTGAAGCACTACTCTTGTTTAAAGTTGCACTTTTGAGAACAACTACTTGCCTATTGTAAAAACAGGAAAATAATAAACTAGACATGAATAAACATACAAGAAAATACATATAAAAGTCAACATTTTTCTTCTTTAAATATTACAATTCCAAGTATGACTCAAAACAATCCTTAGTACCCAAAATTGTGGGTTTTACTGGAAACTTTCATAAACACAAGAATCATCATTGATATGGATGATGAATCTCAAACTTTGAAGAAAAAAAAAACACAAAAAAGAGCTAAGACATCGTTCAGTGACTGTTTCTGAAACTGCCCAGTTACCACTGGAAAGTCGACATCCATAGAGTAGACATACAATCTTACCGTCAGCGAGCTAAAATATGTTGTTCTTTTCCAACTGTATGGTTTGTGTTTATTATTAAATTGAGTAATAGTGAACACTGTACGATTATAAAGGTCCGCTCTAGTGTACCTTAAGTTGATATTATGATATTTCAATTTTAAATAGTCAAGAATAATATTAAAATTTTAACACATTTATCTGGAAAAAATATAGTAACACTTTATAAAAATCATGTTATATGATCCACTAAAACAGGTCTTCTCCTACCATATGACACCTCAAGTGTTGTGATAGGATCATTGAGACAACTGTGTGAAAAGAAATGGGAGTACAATGAACAATTGATACTAGTTTTTATTGATATTGAAAAAGCGTATGACTCTGTAAAGAGAGAGTCAGTATGGAACAGTATGAAAGAAATAGGGATAGATGATGATTATATAGGATGGGTAAAAGAAATGTACAAAGCACATAAATGCTGTGTGAGAACGAATTTAGGCGATACAGACTGGTTTGAGATAAAGAAAGGATTGAAACAAGGAAGTGTGCTATCGCCTATACTCTTTAATATAGTAATGGAAAAGATTACAAGAGCAGTTAAGAAGAAAGTAAAGGGAGAGTTGAATACAATGATTTTTGCCGATGATCTATTGATATGGGGGAAAACTGTAGATGAAGTTCAAGAACGTTTAAATGAATGGCACAAGCAACTCAAAGAAAATGATTTAAAGATTAGCAAAGAAAAGAGTGAAATTCTAGTGGTTGGAAGGACTGGAACAATAAATGCAGACATAACCATAGAAGGGGAACCGCTGAAGACAGTGGAAAATTTTAAATATTTAGGAGCACTAATATCGAAGGAAGGGAAATTGAAAGAAGAAGTGACAGCTAGGTTACAAAAAGGTGGAAATTTTTACCAAACGGTAAAACACCTGGTGTGGAACAAAAGTGTACCCACAAAAGCAAAGATGATAATGTTTAAATCATATTATACCCCAATAATTACATATGCATCGGAGACATGGACGATGAATGAGAAAGAATGGAGCCGAGTACAGGCAGGAGAGATGAAATTTTTTAGAGGTATGTGTGGAAAAACGAGAAGAGATAGAGTGAGGAATGAAGATATAAGAGAGGAACTAGGAGTTAGAAGTATAAGAGAAAAAATAGGTCAGAATATTTTACGGTGGTATGGGGACATCAAAAGAATGGATCCAAACAGACTGCCAAGGAAAATGATGGAAAGTAAAGAAGAGGGACGGAGAGCTAGAGGTAGACCGAGAAAGAGATGGTTAGAAGGTGTTAAGGAAGAGATCGGAAATAGAGGGTACAGATGGGAGCAGATTGAGGAAGAAAGAATCTGGTCTGATAGAAGAAGATGGAGAGTGCTTGTCAACACCCAGACCCAGTAAACTGGAACGGGACTAGGATATGTATGTATGTAATACAAAATGTATACACAAAGTGTATTTTTAAATTTTTAATCAGGAGATATTAAAGCTGATACGTACCTGATTTTACTAGGTAACTGTATGAGTACATCATATTTTAGTCTGTGAATCATTGATACGTACCTGATTTTACTTGGTAACTGTGTGAGTACATCACATTTTAGTCTGCGAATCATAAATCGTGTTTCCAAAAGCAATCTCAATTCCTCCATGTTGCTTGATCCAGAGAAATCCCAACCAAACGTTGTTTGTGTTCCATTACAGTATCGTACACCATAATCTATACTGAAACAGAAAACCTTAATAAGTATACATAACTGAACCATAAATAAATAAACTTTACAGACATAGTTTACCAATAAATAGATAAACTGTACCTACACACTTTCAGAATATTTGTCAGTGACAACTAAGGTGGAGGGATATGAGCCTGTTGGAGGATATAGGATACAGCTTGGGGAAGGGTGCTTGGGTGGTGTGTTTATAGTCATAAGATAAGACAATTTTTAATCTTGAAGGCTTACTTCGATAGGCCTTACTTAGCCCCTTGTCTGTTGTGTGGCGTTAAATGATGGTATGTTAAGTCCACTCAAACTAATTTTCAGTGAAAAACTGTTACCGTCCAAACAGAAGCATTATTTCAGCTTAGACTAGGGCTAAAATTTAAGGCGCTTTAACTCAAAATATACTGTTTGACCTGACTTGTAACAAAATAACTACAAACGTGATGTGATCCATTTTATTAGCTATGCTCTGATTATTTAAATTAATAAGAAACCTGTTCAAATTTTCTCTTCAGGCAGTCCTTTTTTAAATCAATTGTTATTCATTCACTACAAAAATGAAATTTCATTTTTTTTCATTTCATTTCATTTATTTATAAACGGTAATCACCATTTTTACATTTATCATGCAGAGAAAAAATAAAACAAGGCAATATGCAAAAACTAGCCTACTTATTAAGATTGCAATTCAAACTTAAGATTATTACTCAACAAACCATGTCATCAAACAAAACTAAGCAGAACCAACAAAAGTATGGTATATGCTACCACATAATAATAAGGAATTTGCAAACAAATAACTTATTTGATATACTAAACTTAGATCTTATTTTATAAATAGTACCATGCTAGAGCAAACTCTACATAAATTACAATAATAATAAATAACATCATACAATTTACATAAGATTAATGAATAACGAAAAGATAATAAACATTAATACAAGAATAATAGATAGAGCAACATTTAACATCAAATTATTTACATCTTGCATTGGGAAAACTTAAACCCTACACCCTATAATTATTTGAAAACAAAGCTAACAAACAAACCTTTATGTACAAATTAACAATCATGCAAAATTAAGTTAAGCATCAAGCAATGTAAATGATTCTTCAATTGATTTATCCATTTTTTGGCTTGCTTTTTATAATTTTGGGGATACCATTAATATATCTAATCGTTATATCGACTTCTCCAGAGGCCAGACGAGTTTTCAACTCTTCTCTTAAACTTTCAAGCAGTTTTCTCTCACGAGGAGTTCTGTCTCTTGATGCTGTAACATTAGCAAGAGCAGGTTTTAGGTCCTTGACAGCAGTTATGTCAAACTTATTAAAAAATGAAAAGGCGTCTTTGCGGTCCTGGAAAACAATCTTCAGAGGCCTAGGCATATCACCAGCGTTTTTGCCAATCCGATAACATTTAAACTTTCCCACGGGGTTCTCTTGAAATACGGCATCAATCATAGTTGAGATAAGATCGCTATGAAATTTTATCCTTGATTCAGTAGATTTGCTACTACTCTCAGCAGCCCCGTATATTATGATATTGTGTGATCGCTTGTCACGGTCGATCATCTCCTCCAGCACCACTTCAAGATTAAAAGACTGATCGTTCTCATTTGCAGTTGAAGAGAACTTTTTTTTCAAGTGCTTCAATTCTATTCTCGACATCCGCAATGCGTGGCTCAAAAGCAGTCAATGTCTCGTTAACTTCCTTTAGTTGATTTTTTATGTCCGAGACATCTGATGGCACAGTAGCCAGATTTGACATCATAGCTAGCATCTGTGACATTTTGTTAGATAGATCATCAAATCGATTTAGGAGAGGGTGTTGACCTGGGAGGATACAATCCACTCTGTTACAAAACCATTTTTTTATTTTTCTGGAGCTAAGTTCTGAATAGTCAGCATTCGATATGCCTATACAAGATGCATGAAACCACCTAGTGCACACACTTTCACATTGAATTCCTTTGTCGGAGCTAAGAACTTTATGCATACAAATAATACATGTAAGTGGGTCAGGTATAAGACCCATTTTGTATTCAGTGACAAATGGTGATAGTTGGACAGTGTCGGCAATTCAGTATTATGTGAAGAGAGCTGTAGCCTACATTTAGATGACTAATATTAGATAGCTGATGAGATATAAAAAATTGCAGGCAATTTGATCATATAGAGAAGTCAGGATGTTATTGAGAGTGTAGATTATTTAGCCGTCAAAGAAGACGTTGCCCTCATGCACTAGGAAGTAAGTCTATGTTGCACTTGATTCTATGTTTTATGAGATTATTCTGTGTTTACAGTATTCATTTTTACAAAGTTTGAAATTTTAGGTTAGGTTTAATATGATTTGTTTAGTTATATAAATATAAACTTTTATATAAAAACTATTACTCAAATTATAAATATACTTGCAAATTGTTCATTAAATACTTCTTGAGATCTAAAATGATAATTAGAATATTTCTAAATTATACTTATTCGTGGACAAAAGTAAAGTTCTTTTTATATTTTGATGTAACAGCTGATAATTCCTGTGTTAAAGGCCTGTGCCTGTTTGAACAGGAATTCAATGCAAACCCGCATCAAGTTCATGTTCAAACATAGAGAAACACGCACTACAGTTTTAAGGTTAACATATTACATTAATTCTTATCAGTTTTTTTAAACTATTGTCAAAGTTAAACCAACAATAATTGGCTGCAAATAAAATATAATCCAGGTTTTCATCCTGTAACAACTGTGGAAATGATAAGACAGATTTCTTAACAAAGTAATTATCTTTAATATTTCAATAGATAAATCAAATGCACTTACAAATATGGAATAGTTTTAGAATCAATTGCCTGCAGTTGTGTGTACAATTCGATAGGACGAGACAATATTGGGGTGCCACTGAGTAAAATAACTCTCTTGCAATGCTTACTCACTTCTAGCGCTGATTTCCCTCGCTGTGTCTTATAGCTTTTGATGATGTGACTTTCATCCTATTGAACATTAATAAACTTATTTATTATGTGTAAGTGAGTCTTACATAAAATAACCACTTAAAAATAATAAATTGGCTGCAGTATAGCCCCACAAATTTTATTAGTATGCCTCCAAAAGTGTATGTGTGTAGACCCTCGCAATTTGTTTCAGTATACTCCAGCAAATGGTTGTAGTTTTAACCCCACAATTTGCTGTAGTACAAACCCACAATTTTTTGTAATATTACCCATGGGAACTAGAACAAACGGTAGTACAGGGCGAGGCTGTGCAGTAGACTGTGACGGCAAAAGGGCAAAATAAGCTGATTTGATTGATTATTCTATTAAACACTGGTAACTAAATCCACCAATTAAATGCAATGTTTAAGCTAAATAGTAAGAAAACCAGTAATCAGTTGAAATTTTAACAACTGGAATTAAATCAATTATTTTTGTGTTTATTTGTTGTTTGTTGTTCCAACCAGCTGCCATTTTTTCCAATGTGCCATTATGGAAGATGAGCGTGATACCTACCGTCTTCTTTTCTAGGTACTGTAGTATTAACCCACAATTTGCTACACTGCATGTATACACACAATTTTTTGTATTATCATCCTAAAGTTTGCTGTATATACTCTCACAATTTGCTGTAGTATAATCCCCCAATTGTTTGACCAACTATTTGTAGTACACGCCACCAATTGCTGTAGTATACACCCAAAATTTGTAGTGGCAGGTGACTCAGTGTCAATTTTAAAAAAATATGTATTTTTGTCATCAGCTGATCTTTGTCACAGCTGTCAATTATTTACAAAATATTCAAAGTGAAACAATGGCTTCAAACAGTCTAAAATAAGATATAAGCTACATGCTTGCCAAAAGCATTCAAGCGGTCAAAAGTAGTAGCTGTTCTGAAGCCTGGCAAAGATTCTGAACAAGTGGAAAGTTATCGCCCAATATCTCTTCTTACTGTTTGTTATAAATTGCTAGAAAGGCTGTTATACGATAGAATATTACCCATTCTTGATTCTAATGTTCGAGTTGAGCAGGCTGGTTTTTGCTCTAGCCAAAGTTGTAGCGACTAGATCCTAGCTCTGACATAATTGATCGAAAATGGGTTTGAAAAGAATTTGAAAACATCTGCAGCTTTTATTGATCTTACAGCAGCTTATGACACAATATGGAGCAAAGGTTTGTTATTTAAGTTATACCGTCTCCTTCCCGGTCTCTTTCCATTGCAACTTTTAGAGTCAATGCTTATTGCCAGGCTAATAAAAGTTTATCTCGGTCGTGAAGAAAGCTCTTTTAGACAGCTGAAGGATGGGATGCCACAGGGGTCTGTACTTGCTCCAATTTTATTCAACGTGTATACCGCTGCCATCCCAATCACAAAGTATAGAAAATTTACAAATGGGAATGAAGAACTTCGCAACTACTGAAGAAACACTCACAAGTGATTTTGCAGCCCTGGAAGAATATTTTAGAATCTGGATGCTAAATTCTTGCACATAAAAACCGAAATCGCCTGTTTCCATTTAAGTAACAGACTGGCTAATCAAAAACTCAACTTCTTTCTCAATGGTGTAAAACTCCATCATAATGATCATCCACAGTACCTGGGAGTAACATAAGATCAATTGCAGACCTTTAAAAGCCATCTTCATTACACAGCAGCTAAAATCAAAACCAGGGCAAATGTATTTCATTATATTGCCGGAACAACCTGGGAAGCTAACGCACAAGTCCTGTGTACAACTGCTTTGTCACAGGCTAGCTGCTAAATATAGTACTCCTGTATGGCTAAATAGTGTTCACACTAAAGCAGTCGATGTCCAACTTGATAGAGTTATGAGAACTATTTGTGGCACTCCCATGTCAATTACACTTCCTTGGCTCCTGGTACAGTGCAATATATCTTCTCCAGAGATAAGACATCAGGAGCCACTATTCAAAGAATTCAATACGATCTTGAATGCCCCGCACCTCCCCATTATACAGGATCTCACACGTCAGAACAGTCGCTTAAAATCTCAAAACCCACCTCTACGTACTGCTTTCCATTTGAGCTGATCAAACTTCTTGCCCAAAACTAGCTGGGCCGTCGCGTATTACAGTTTTTATGGACAAAATAAGTTCCTTATTAAAATACCTCTAGGTGGGATGAACCTCCCTCGTATGGAGTGGACACTCTTGAATCGGTTCCGAGCTGGAGTTGGCAGATGCAATTATTGGAAGTATAAATTGGGATTAACACTAGATCAGTCATATGATTGCTGGGAGTCTATCCAAACAATTGATCACATAATTACAGAGTGCCCCCTGAGTTCTTTTACGGAGGGATTAGCCATCATACACAGAATCAATGAGGCAGGTCTTAGATGGCTCGATGGATTGGTATTAGCTTTGTAACAGGAGATCACTTAAAAATTTTAAACAATTAATATACCATCATGACTTTTGGATATTTATATAAATATACATCACAGCTTTAAAACTAACAAACGGTAGCTGACAACAAACCATACGATATATACATGATTTTACGTAAATACTTAAGAGCAAATACATGATTTGTATATGAAATAACAGTGCTGGAACATTTTCTTTTTTTTTGAGTTCTGCATTTTGAGTAAGAAAACTAGTGACAATATGGCAACACATGAAGGCTTGCACAAACAACTGGTAACTAGTTCCTTGGCCAAATGACTACCGCAAAATCTACTAGTAACTAGTTGCTGGGCCTAAATAGGGTTAAATTAAATAAACATACCTCGTTTAAACGCTCCTCCTAAAACGCTTGAAGAGTACCTTTCCAGCCACCTTAGCCAGTGTGGGTTTGCAGTGGTATACTGGGTTTGTCCAGAAAGTAATAGGACTCATTTTTTTCCAACACGACTGTACTTCGGAGCGTGCGCGCACCGACTGGATTCGGTAGAGGGTGTTCCTAGCTAAAGAACGAGCTGCTGGTCAGTTGTCCCCGAGCACTTGGAGAGTCAGGAGGCATTTTCGCGTGACGTGTTTCTGTGAGTGGTGCAAGTCGAAAATGCAACATTCGTTAGAGCAGAGGTATGCGATTAAATTCTGTGTGAAACTCGGTAAATATACGACAGAGACGTTTGGTATGATAAAACAGGCTTATGCTTTGGCAAGAAGTGGTGTGTTTCGGTGGCACAAGGCCTTTTTGGAGGGCCGGGAAGAGGTCACTGATGAAGACTGTGCTGGAAGACCTTCAACTTCGACAAACACCGACAATGTGACTCGTGTGCGCAAAGTTTTGAACTAAGACCGTCCACTAAGTATTCGTTTAATTCGTGATTATTATTATTATTTTGATTGATAGGTCAAACTATTAAAATCATACGTTAATTAGATGTGATTTAGATTTAATACTTGAAAAAGACTTGGGTCATAACAAGTTAAAACCTTGTGTAAGGTCTCTCACAAAAAGATAGAAAAAGTTTACCAATCCTTATCTACTCTACCAAATATATAATATACCAAATAAAAAATCAATAATCTACTATTAACAAATGTACAAATAAAGTAAAAATCTGATTGCTATATGTCTCATAAATACTATAAACAACCATTCAAGATTATTCAGTTAAAACATAACAATTTAGATTAATGACAAAAGAAAACAATTTTTTGTAGAAATATTTTATAGAAAAACGATTTTATTGAGCAGACCTTCACTGCTTGAAAAAACAGAGTTATTACTGAAAATAGCTGCACTGGTTAGGGCACGCAGTCTAAAATATACAGTATACAAAACTAAAAACTACAATAGAATACTACTAAAATATACAATACTACAAAACTAAATTGCTTCCCAAAATGACTTAAATTTTATACACTAAAACTGCTTTAAAATGAAAACCATAATAGATAGAACTCAAATTCAAGTTTCAGAGTTGTAGAGAATCATGTGCTTAATTAAATCATACCCTCATAATACAAATTTTGGCCAGTCTGAAAATATAAAAAAATATATTTTTATTCTCCACGTTGAAATGAAGTTTTAACATTTAAGCGCTAGTGTAAGGAAATTATTATTCGTACAGCTTTTCTCCTTTATTAATTAATTACTTTGGCTAACTACAATTTTTTTTATGCTGGAAAAACTTAGCTGACCAAAAAAATAAAAAATGTCAGAACTGCTCAAAACCATCATGCCATGTTTTTTTTTTTTTTTTTTTAATGAATTTCAACGACTTTTTCATTTGATCAATAATAAAAATTATGCCATAACTAGGATTTAGTAAACTGCTACTGTTATAATCCTCGGTTTTTCTGTAAAGAAACGATATGGCACATGTGTATTTTAAAATTAGTTTTATGGAGTAAACAGCCATTGGAACAAACCCTGGTTCTGTAAGGCTTAGCTAACCATGCTATTCTTATGGGAACATTTTGATAGGAATTGTTTTATACTTCGAAGTAGGTAAACATTTATGTCAAAGAGTGATCCCAATGCAGCTTTATATTAGAGTGACTAGGAGACACCCCTTGCTTTGCATGCCAACCTGTCACTTGCTATGCTCGTGAGGAAAGCTGGGCCTACAGACTCCTCTGAGACTCTCTCCCTTTAGCCCCTTTATGGAATTTGGCCTGTGGTCACTTGGGGGGGAGCTCGCCTACAATTTTGCCGAGACACTTTGCTGCAGCCCCCTTCCTGGAACTCGGAAAGACACAAAGACACTCAGCTACAGCCCCATTTGCATATCTTGGCCTGCTGCCTCGCCAGGATAATTAGCCAGTATGACCATGCATTTTGACTTTTGGGGAAGCGAAGGCCATAAACGTAGTATTTTCTTACATGTGACAGCATATTAGTAATCAAGAGGAGAACACCTTTAATTTAATACTTTAATTGGGTGTTTTAGTTAAAAATTACTAATTTTTTATTTTGGGGCATGTTTTTATTTTCATTGGGGCAGAACCCACAAACATTGTCTCTTCCTAAATATAAAGGTACATTCAGATTTAGGAGATAAATATCTTTAGTTTGATTCCCGCAGCCATTATATTTTAGCACTATTCTCTTTTTGCTTTTGGGAGATATAATATTTTGGTTTTTTGGGCAGAGGCCTCAAAATATTGGCTGTTTTCACATCGATAGTATATTTGGATTCAGGAGAAAAATAGCTTTAGTTTGATGCCCCACTTGAGGCATGCACGTCAGTATTAAAAAATTTACATTTTCAAATAGTTTTTGGCCCAAAATACTCTACATTTTTAAGTTTTTTAAACTGAAATTCATATATAAAATGCACATTTGTTACATGTGCAGGTCAGTCGTTTTGAAAATTTTACTAGTGTTTTCTCAAATTAGGTCATACAAAATAATTTTTTGCGATTTTCTAATAAGAAATTTATTGGAGCTGCCATCCTGTTTATTTGTGAAAAGAGTCGACTTTAATGTATTTTCTTTAGGTTACAGACTGAGAGCTTCAATTCAAGTATGTAATTGATGGGGGTAGGATGGTGGGAAGTGCCTCAACATCTAATGTTAGTGAGTGAGTGAGTCACTACATAGAGCTTTATAGTATATAAAAGTTACTTAAACTTGATGGTTACAGTGATTTGACTAATTACCATTATTACAACTCCGAACCCCATTTCTTTGACTAAGTCCTTTTTCTTAGTAAGCAGATCATAAGATATGATGAGTACTCTAGCTCCGTCAACTATGTCCTTCCCTGTTGTCATCACAAACACTTGATGGGTATGAACGGAGTTAGGCAAATTGACTCTTACTTCTTCCTCCCATTGAAACCTTAACAAACATTTTAAAAATTATATCAAAATGAACAATTTCAATTTACCTTAAGGTTTCTTGTAAGAATGTGACCTGTCATACAATAGAGCTTTACTACTATAGATAAACTATGTCCAACTCTGAGTGTTACAGCAATCCAATTTTGTTGAAAATGGCCATGCTGGACAGTTGATTAAACGTCTTGATATATCTATCTATCTCATTGGCTGCAACAACATGTTTTCTGCATGATTTAACATATTTATTTATATACCTGCCTACTATTGCTTACAATAAACATTGTATATGTCTTGAGAGTGAAATACAAATACAGAATATATTTCAGAAATTCAGTTTGTAGGTAGTTTTAACACTTATAATACTCTATCCCGCATTTTACATCCTAATACTGAAAGTAAAAATTGATTATCATAGTATTTGTACATTTAATGATTATATTGTAATCGCATTGTGATGTGTGATGTTCACTTGTTTTACAAATATACAAAACTAAACATATAGTTCCACTGATTATGTACTTGGAGTGCATTGCTTAGTGATAAACTATTGATACATAAAATATAATCAGTTTGTTAGTAATTCAAGTTTTGTATAATGAACTATTTTGTTGTATTAGTAATGAGTTAATCATCCAGTTTTATGATGATTATAATATTATGCTTCAACATTAACTATTTTATGCAAATAAACTAATATTTGGCCGAAATAACTTTTTGTAAAATTTTTTTCCAAAAGTAATACTTGCATATATATACACCTCATTAGCTCTAAGTGAAATTGTTTTGTACGTTTTTACCCGTCATTAGCTTGTTCTACAAAAATCAGTTTTTAGGTAAGTTTGAAATAAAATACTATTTAGTTGTTACGTTTCATTTGATTGTATGATCTAATGACTAAACATGATATTACAAGTGTATTCAAGCATATTTATCTTTAGTATGATATGCCTCAAAGCAGATTTCTGGATGCAAGTGAGGCTTTTCCTGATAGGTTTTGCAAAGTAAACAAAACTACATAAATAAAATAAACATAACAAATCAAATTCATAAACCGAAGTAACTCTTGTCTAAGTAAACAATGTGTCAGCGCAGAATGCAGCCGACGAAGCACTGGACGCTGGATTAATAACGACACAAGTTTTAGAGAGAGAGGAGAGTCGGAGAGGGTAGGGAAGAGATGCGAAGGGGGGAGTCAGCAATAGTATTGGGTGGGGGTGTAGTATGACTAATAACGAATTGCGTGTGACCTTGGGAGGCAGGGTGGGGATCAAACAAAATAAAATTTCATATGATGGGTATTCCCCGCATAGCTGGTTGGGCTAAAAACAGTGTGGTATATATACGCACACCACTCGCTCAGAGAAAAATGTTTGCGTATATAATCCGCATACGCTTGCGAAGGGTTATTAGAAGACGTTATTAAAGGGCAATCATTATTTAATATACCAACTTATTATAATCATGTTCGTAATACCTCATTGAAGAGGGGCAAACTATTAACAATGGCCAGTCAGCCCCATAATAATCCGCTATGCCTAGGGCCTGGATACTCTTTCCTAAACCCATATCATCGGCAATTAGACACCTCCCATTCTTAGAAACACCGTATCTGAAACATAAGAATGTTGTGAGTACAATAAGTCCATCAGCAAGCCAAAAGCAAGACCATAGAGGTTATATTTAAGGAAATGGGCGTAACAAATGTTAAACATTTAACAAGAGTGTTAAAACAGACAGAATGTTAAGAGGCACACCGCTAGGGGCCATTCTATAGTACAGATTAACTGCTGTTTTAGATCCTAGATTTGAGCTTTTTCTTACCACTCTATATGAGCAGTTATTTCTAGCCTTCAAAACACAGCAGTATCTGTATGGGCAGTTTGAACACTACAAGAGAGGTTCTACAAGGATTCCATAGAAGTCCGATGTAAAGCTGTACTTCATTTATTGCAGTATTATTAAATATTCTAGAACTAAAAGTAGACAGTTCGTGTAGACGTTCACTGTCACAGGCACCATACACATCCCCTGGTTGGTGTGGTATATATCCATTGCTACTTGATGACAAAATGACAACTCTGCTTCAGTCAGCTGTCTTTGGCACTGCTGTGATTAACAAAGGGCTGGAATGAGCCTTCTCCAGATGCTATCTACAGCCGTGGCCCAATTTGTTTCTGCTTTTAATTTTGATGTAGAATATAGTGTAAGAGAAAAAAAAGTGGAGAGCCCAACTCATTGTCATTAATGACAGTGAATATCTCAAGACATATGTCATCCATACAGTATGTGCCGGGTCTTGGACCGGTACAGTTTCGTTTTTTTCGTTGTTGTCTGCCAGGCTGCCTGAGATTCGCTTTCGCCCGGCGATCCGCTTACTTTGGTAGCCGTTGGCCCAGTTCCGTTTCGTTCCGTGTTCCAGCAGCTTCGGTCAAGTTGGCCTGTCTGTTCACTTGTTCTTTGCAGCGTCGTCAAGTCATGGTTGCCGGCTGAAAGGTTTCCAAAACTCCAGGGTCCTCGAGTAGGACGCTTCTACCCTCGGCCTGCCGTCCGGGGATTTTCTACCATCTGCGCTGCCAGCCTGGCCTGAGGACCATGTATAGAGGCCATTGGTGACCCTTCTGCCCCAGCTACATCTTTGGGTATGAGTCTTCTGTCCTCAGGTCAGTGCTTTCTTTCTTATTTTCCCGGCGGCTGAGCTGGGGGTTTTTGATGGTGCATCGTTTAAAAGAAATAAAAGTAGTTTTGCTCAGCTGCCGAGTTTTATTTTGGACCCTCCAACTGCCACCCGTGATCCCATCGCTCGACTTGGTTTGAGCCATCCCCCCGGTTGGCACGCTTTCCAGCTTTGGTGGGGGGGATGGGTCTCAATTGGTAGCAGAGCGTGGTTGCCTAAAAAAAAAAAAAAAAAAAAAAAAAAAAAAAAAAAAAAAAAATCTCACTTGGTTGTTGACGGTGGGTGTTTGCCTGTTAGTAGGTCATGATTGGCCGAACTACCGTCAAGGTGTCTTGGTTGTGAAAAAAAAAAAAAAAAAAAAAAAAAAAAAAAAAAAACCCTAGGCAATCCGCTTGGTTACTTTGTTGATTGGGTTTCATGGGTGGATTGGAGTGGTCGGCAGTGGCTCGGTAGGCTGAGGGTTTAGTTCGTCTTGGACCCTGGAGTTGTCGTTTTTTGTGTACTGTTGAGAATTTTGTTTTGCGAGAGGCCTATCTGCAGAATGTTGCGCTCCTGGTCAAGGAGGAGTTGATGTTCGAATTGAGGTCGCGGGGTGTGACTCCGGAAGGGGATGTTTTGAATCTCCGGAGGTTGCTGCGGGAGGCAGAGGGAGGTTGTACCGGGTCTTTGACCGGTACATTACGTTTTTATTCGTCGTCTGCCAGGCTGCCTGAGACTCGCTCACGCCCGGCGATCCGCTTACTTTGGTAGCCGTTGGCCCAGTTCCGTTTCGTTCCGTGTTCCAGCAGCTTCGGTCAAGTTGGCCTGTCTGTTCACTTGTTCTTTGCAGCGTCGTCAAGTCATGGTTGCCGGCTGAAAGGTTTCCAAAACTCCAGGGTCCTCGAGTAGGACGCTTCTACCCTCGGCCTGCCGTCCGGGGATTTTCTACCATCTGCGCTGCCAGCCTGGCCTGAGGACCATGTATAGAGGCCATTGGTGACCCTTCTGCCCCAGCTACATCTTTGGGTATGAGTCTTCTGTCCTCAGGTCAGTGCTTTCTTTCTTATTTTCCCGGCGGCTGAGCTGGGGGTTTTTGATGGTGCATCGTTTAAAAGAAATAAAAGTAGTTTTGCTCAGCTGCCGAGTTTTATTTTGGACCCTCCAACTGCCACCCGTGATCCCATCGCTCGACTTGGTTTGAGCCATCCCCCGGTTGGCACGCTTTCCAGCTTTGGTGGGGGGGATGGGTCTCAATTGGTAGCAGAGCGTGGTTGCCTAAAAAAAAAAAAATCTCACTTGGTTGTTGACGGTGGGTGTTTGCCTGTTAGTAGGTCATGATTGGCCGACCTACCGTCAAGGTGTCTTGGTTGTGAAAAAAAAAAAAAAAAAAAAAAAAAAAAAAAAAAAAAAAAAAACCCTAGGCAATCCGCTTGGTTACTTTGTTGATTGGGTTTCATGGGTGGATTGGAGTGGTCGGCAGTGGCTCGGTAGGCTGAGGGTTTAGTTCGTCTTGGACCCTGGAGTTGTCGTTTTTTGTGTACTGTTGAGAATTTTGTTTTGCGAGATGGCCTATCTGCAGAATGTTGCGCTCCTGGTCAAGGAGGAGTTGATGTTCGAATTGAGGTCGCGGGGTGTGACTCCGGAAGGGGATGTTTTGAATCTCCGGAGGTTGCTGCGGGAGCAGTTGTCCGCGGGTACGGCGGTGGATTGGTCTGACCTGCTGGAGGTTGGTGATGAGTTGGGGATTGGTAAACGGAAGGTGGAAGATTGGGAAGGGGTGTTAGAGGATTTGCAGTTTGAACCTCCAGTGGGTCGGGACCGGGCCTGCCGCCTTGCACGTTTGGGGCATCTGCTTGCCCGTTTAAGGCTGGTCAACCGGGCGCCGGGGTTGGAACCGTCGGATAGGGCGTGGATCTTGGAGAGTGTATCTAGGCTTGAGGAGATTTTTCAGGCACTCTCCGGGTCCACGACTCCTACGGGTCTGGGTCAGCGGCCTGCTTTCACACTGTCGCCTAACGTGTCGAGGCCGCAGGCTGAGACAACGGTTTTCACTGTGCCTGAGGCTCCTCCTGAGCCTGCAGGCGTTTCTGTTGAGGTTGCTTGTGGTTCGGCTCCAGCTGCCGTTCCTTCTGCTTCGGCTCCTGTGGGTTCACCTGCTCTTCTGCAGCTGAGCTACCACAAGCTACCTAACCCTCTCACGCCCATGATCCAGAATCTCCCTGTGATCGATGGGATGGATCCTGAGGAGCTTCTTAAGTTTCTGGTGGCCTTTCTCAGACTTAGTGAGATGCCCGGCATGCAGGCTGGGGACTTGCTTCGTCTGGTGTTCCCTTATTGTAGAGGTCCCGTTGGGGAGTTGCTGAGTTCTGTCTTGGCCAGTGATGCCTCGGTGGACTCGTTCCATCGAGAGTTACTTTCGTCATTTCTTCCCCTTCGACTCAGGGAGAGGATGGTCATGGACAGATTTTATCGGTCGCAGGGTAGGGGCGAGTCTCTGGCAGCCTATGTCTCTTCAGTCAGGGAAGCTCGTCAAGCGTTGCGCCTCACCCTTTCTGAAGCTGACACCGTTCGTGTCATCCTGGATGGCATTTCTCCCGAAGAACGGTGCAGATTGGTTTTTGCTGGTGTTCCTTCTACTTTTCGGGAGCTGCATCAGCTGTGCATTGTTTCGCGCAGCGTGCAGTTCTCAGACCAGCAAGGGAGGGATTCTGAGAGTCATCGTGCTCTCCCCACCCGTCGACCGGCTATGTCTTTAGGTGTGAGTCAGCCAGTGGAGGGTCGTGGTTCTCGGCCTCCTGTTCTGTGTTTTGCTTGTGGCCAACCTGGTCACATTCGACGTGACTGTCCACGTGCTCGAGGTCGTGGGGCGGGAAACGCTCAGCGCGGGGGGTTGCCTCCACAGTAGCTCCCAGCGTTGTTGCGAGTGACCGTGGCCATTTGCCTTTGACACGTGCCCATAGCAGGAGTGTCGGGGATTTTTCGGGCCTTGCTGGCATGGCTTCCCTGGGACTTAGTGCGGTCACCTCGGTGTGTCCTGGCGTTTTTGTATCTTTTGGTGGTACGGTGTGTCGAGCCCTTCTTGATTCTGGTTCGGCATGCAGTATCATCAGCCTTTCTCTTTTTGAGTCCCTTGACGCCTTAGGACTTGTCAGGCACACCGAGCCTTCTTCTATTACTTGCTGGACGGCATCCCAAACTCCTCTACCCATACTTCTAAAGGCGTCATTACATTTTAAAATCGAAGGATTTTCCTGGAGGTGGGGTTTTCTTGTTGCCAAGGACCTGGCGGTTTCTTGTATCCTAGGGGCAGACTTCATTTCCAAAAGTGGTATGGTGCTTGACCTCCAGAAGCGCCAGATGTTTTTCAAGTTTGATCGGCGAGTTTTGGTGCCCCTAGTAGGTGATTCTGACTGCCCTCCTGCAGTCAGAGAGGTGGGTTGTGAGCCCGAACAACCCAAGGTGGATCCAGTTGGTCATCTCCCCCCTGAGCAGGCGGAGGCCATTAGGAGGCTGTGTTTGCGGTTTCCTGATGTGCTTACGGCTGAGCTTGGGGTCACTTCTCTTCTGGAGTATGAGATCCACCTCACCGATTCTCAGCCAGTTAGAAGTCATCCGTACAAACTTGCTCCCCCAAAGATGGAGGTTATGAGGGCTATGATCGAAGATCTTCTGAGCAAGGGTGTGATTGAACCGTCTCGTTCTGCTTATGCCAGTCCAGCTTTTCTTGTGCACAAGCCTAATGGTTAGTCTAGGCTTGTGATGGATTATCGGAGGCTCAACGCTAAGGTCGCTATTGACTCGGTACCTCTGCCTGATTTGCATTCTGCGTTTGATTGGTTCGGTAAGGCTAAGTTTTTCAGTGTGTTTGATTTGAACCAGGCCTACCATCAGATTCCATTGAAGAAGGAATCACGGCCTATGACTAGCTTCTGTGTTCCCTAGAATCTTTACCAGTTCACTAGGGTTCCTATGGGTCTTGCTGTGGGTGCCCAGACTCTTACTCGTCTGCTTGATTCCATCTTCCATGATGTGAAGTTCAAGTTTGTCTTCAATTACCTGGACGACCTTCTTGTCTACAGTGAGACTTTCGGGGAACACGTGCAACATCTGGAGGAAGTTCTCAGTCGCCTTAAATCAGCTGGCCTTACCGTCAATCCAGAGAAAGTCACTTTTGCTCGTCCTGAGATTTCTTTTCTGGGTCATCTTATCTCTTCTCGAGGCGTCTGCATAGATCCTGCGAGGACCCAGGGCATTCGGGATTTTCCTCCTCCCAGAGATGCCAAGGGGATTGCCCGTTTTGTGGGGATGGTGAATTTTTACCGTCGCTTCATCCCTAACGTGGCCGAGCTTGCTGCCCCGTTGAACGAGCTGCGAAAGAAAGGTGTCCCTTTTGTGTGGGGCCAAGCTCAGCAGACTGCCTTTGATGCTCTCAAGGAGGCTATCATGCAACCTCCTGTCCTGCGGATGCCTGATTTTAGTAGAGAATTTATTCTTCAGACTGATGCCTCCTCCTCCGCCATTGCTGCTGTTCTTTCTCAGGAGTTTGATGGGGTCAGGCAGCCCATCGCTTTTGCTTCGAGGACGTTGTCTCACCAGGAAAGGAAAGCTTCTTCCATCTATGAGTTAGAGTGTCTGGCTGTTGTCTTTGGTACGGACAAGTTTCGGCGTTTCTTGGAACACGCTGAGTTCTTGCTGGAGACGGACAATCAGGCACTGTCTTGGCTTCTTGCCCATCCCAGACAGCTTGGGAAAATTGGTCGCTGGGTGGTCAAAATTTCTGCCTTTAAGTTCCGAGTTCAACATCTTAGGGGTACCCAGAATGTCATCGCGGATGCTCTTTCCCGCATGTACCACGAACCCAGTGATCCACCTACTGAGGCTGTTGCTCAGTGTGGTGCTGTTCTTCTGGATTTTCCTCTGGCTTTTGACGACCTACTGTCCCATCAGCAGAAAGATCCCGAGCTGTCAGTCATCTTAGGTGAGCTTCAAGAGGGAGGTGCCCACCCTCCCTATTTTCTGTCCAAAGGGGTACTCTGTTGCCGTCCTCGACAGAGGGGTGAACCCCGTGTAGTGCTGCCTAGTCATCTAGTACCGATGGTCTTTCAATATTATCACTCTTCCCTTGTGGGCGGTCATCTTGGCATTCATAAGACCATCGCTAAGATTCGTAGGTACTTCATCTGGAAGGGCATGGACCGGGATGTTGCTGGCAGAGTGCGGGCTTGTCACCTGTGCTCTCTCAGCAAGCCTAGTCAGAATGCAAGGTTAGGGTTGTTATCTTCTGAGGTGGCCGAGCGTCCTTTTGAGAAGGTGTTCATCGACTACGTGGGTCCTTTTCCCCGTAGCAAGTCAGGTAGCTCCTACCTACTTGTTTGTGTGGATGCTTTCTCGAAGTTCGTTTGGCTTTTCCCACTTCGGAGTGCCACGGCTAAGCTCACCATCCGTGCTCTCCAGTCCCAACTCTTCCAGCACTTTGGTGTGCCTTCCACTCTTGTGTCCGACAACGGTAGCCAGTTTACCTCCCATGAGTTTCGTAGGTTCTGTTTTGGCAATGGTATCAGGCATGTGACTACCTCTCCTTATTACCCACAGCCTTCTCATGCAGAGCGGTTCAACCGCAATCTTCGGTCTGCCCTTATTACCTTCCATGCTGAGAAGCAGAACACCTGGGATGAGAGTCTCTCTTGGCTCCAGCTTGCCTTTAATTCTTCCAAGCATGAGAGTCACAATGCCACTCCCTTCGAGATTCTACATGGCTACCCTCCTAACAACCCTTTGTCCAACTTGTGGAGGCTAGAGGATCTTCTACCTACGCCAGGTGCCACTGACGTAGTGTCCACGTGGCGGGCTGCTCGGCGCAACCTGCTACGTGCTAGAGAGAGAGTGAGGAGGAGGTATGATAAGGGTCGTACTCCTAACCCTTTTCAGGTTGGAGATCTAGTTCTTTGTCAGGCTCACCCGGTCAGTTCGGCCGCGGAACGAAGAGCTGCAAAGTTGTGCTATCGGTGGTCTGGTCCCCACCGCATCGACAGGTTTTTGTCACCGGTGACTGCTCTGCTGGTTGATCCCCAGTCAGGCAGGGTGTTCCGGAAAGCCCATGTGTCCCAACTTAAGGCTTTCCGGGGAACGGTTGGTCCAGGAGTTGGTGTTCCTGGGGGTTTCTTGGGGCAAAGAGATTGATCACCTCTGCGCCCTAGGCGGCTGTTCTGAGAGAGTCTTCTTTCTCTCTTTTTTTTCTTGTCGGGCCCGACAGTCAGGGTAGTTTGTTCCCTGTTCGAGGGGTTTCCCCTCTTAGTTTCTCTTGGACGTCCTTGGTTCACCACTCTTCGGAGTTCTTCTTCGTCTTCTCTGGGTTCCCTGAGGTACCGAGTTTGCTCCCCTGCCTGGGTGTGTTGAGGTTTGCAGAGGGAGGTTGTGCCGGGTCTTGGACCGGTACAGTTTCGTTTTTTTCGTTGTTGTCTGCCAGGCTGCCTGAGATTCGCTTTCGCCCGGCGATCCGCTTACTTTGGTAGCCGTTGGCCCAGTTCCGTTTCGTTCCGTGTTCCAGCAGCTTCGGTCAAGTTGGCCTGTCTGTTCACTTGTTCTTTGCAGCGTCGTCAAGTCATGGTTGCCGGCTGAAAGGTTTCCAAAACTCCAGGGTCCTCGAGTAGGACGCTTCTACCCTCGGCCTGCCGTCCGGGGATTTTCTACCATCTGCGCTGCCAGCCTGGCCTGAGGACCATGTATAGAGGCCATTTGTGACCCTTCTGCCCCAGCTACATCTTTGGGTATGAGTCTTCTGTCCTCAGGTCAGTGCTTTCTTTCTTATTTTCCCGGCGGCTGAGCTGGGGGTTTTTGATGGTGCATCGTTTAAAAGAAATAAAAGTAGTTTTGCTCAGCTGCCGAGTTTTATTTTGGACCCTCCAACTGCCACCCGTGATCCCATCGCTCGACTTGGTTTGAGCCATCCCCCGGTTGGCACGCTTTCCAGCTTTGGTGGGGGGGATGGGTCTCAAGTAGAAGAGATTAGTCGCAAAATGAAATAGTTCGTTTTATCAAATAATTTATATCTATTCAAATGACATAAGTAATTATTGAGATAGGAATAGAGAATATGACCACTTATATCCAGTTTTACTACAAATACTTGAAAGTAAAGAGGAATATATATATCACAAATATATCAACTTCTGCTGCTGAAGCAAATTACCAGTTGGAGGAAGCATGCTGACAGGAGGTTTGGTGTAAGGTTCAGATTATTCTCTACAACCAATTCCTAATATCATTGATTAAATTTGGTCTCAACATAGAGTTGGTGCTAATACTAAAATTTTGATTTAAAAGAATTAGACTTCTTTAAAGTTTACCTTTAAATTTGGAAACATGACTGTTTTTTAATACAATGGTAACATTCATTTTGGTTACCGACAACTTCTTTCCCAATTATACCAGTTTTATCTTTTTTCCAGTTATTATTATTATATGTTTTAACCCAATATTTATTCGAGAAAGTAAATAGAAGATGTAAGCTGAACAATTATTTCTGTTATGAAAGTTATTGATTAATCTCCACAAAAATTATTGCTTAGCTTACAACACCATGTTTTTTCAATGGTGAACAAAAATTATAATTAAATTCCTTGATTAGGAAATTCATAGTTAATTTCAAAGCTGAAAATCATAAATTAATATTCCTGTATTTCTTCTTCAACAAGATGTAAATGAATGTGACTTTATGACATTAAAAACTTTCCATTGTATAACTGTATTAAAATAACTTTGTAAATCTTAAGTATAGATTTAAAAAAACTTGTTTATATTTTATTTACAATTTCTTACAATAATTGTGAAATTATTTAGAAACAAAAATGTTAAAAAGTGCATGGTTTTACATGTAAGATTTGAAAAGGAAAATGAAATCAATAACTTGTAAGGCTTTGTATCTTTCATGGCCTTAATGTAACAGACTACAAATATTTGACAGCTATTTTGAATAAAAAATAAATAAATAATAATAACAAGCCTATTTATGAAAAGAAATAGCCTTAGCACCATCACTTGCTTTAAGCTAATATGTTTTTCAATACATTAGTAATAATAATAATCATGGATCAACAATACATGAAAAAACTGACATACCAACTATTAGATCAATTAAACAAAGTAGAAGAAAAATGTAGAATACAGAACAACATAAAAATGTCATCAAGATCAGAATCAAGACAACTTACACTGGCTCTAGCTGCAAACTTCATCAAACACCACAGAACCCCAAGCCCTAACACCAATGTAAGCATTCAACAAATATATTAATTTGACAGAGTGTGCTCTTAGCTAAATATTGGTACCTATGTAAATAAACTGTAGTGTTTATATAAAATGTCTAGGAATTTTTTAATATTATTGTTTCCAGGCTTACCAATTTTTAAGCTTTTTGTATTGTTCGCAGTTATATAAATTTACAGTAAATTTATTGTTGCCTATATAATATATATTGTGTACATTTTCTAAAAATAGATGAAATGTATTTCACCTTTCTTATTTTACTACTGCAACATTATCTTCACAGAGTACTCCTCCTTGTTATGATTAATTAAAATAAATTTATAAATGTTTGATAACATCATCGAAACATATTGTTTATGTTATGTTTAATTATATTGTATGATAGTCTATATATTTGTGTACATATTAATACCAAATATAAATAGGTTTACATTACAATAAGTTACTGTTTTTTAAAGAGTTCTCATGCATTTTATGCAAATTAGTCAAAAATCACCTGCCATTACAAGAAAAAGTAACTGCCAGTTTGAGGGTTAAGTCAGGAGATTTGCTAAAGTATAACCCACACATATGATATGATATAATCATGCCTCCTCATTTTGCATGACGCTCTTCGAGTTGGTATCTTTATTCAATATGTTTGAGTTTATGTTGATCATTTGTAGGTAAAATTATCAGTGTATCATTACTTACTGTACACCTTCTATCTGGAATGGATATAACGTATTTCTTAATTTTTCATCAATTCTGGATATGTCTATTTTACTCATATCTTGTTGATAAACTCTGGCTTTTGTTATAAAAGTCTGAAATAAAAACGAATTAAAATACATTAAAAAATTAAAATTATTTAAAACAAACCTGGTACATATTCAACTTTACCTTTATCTATTTGAAGTAAAAACATTTAAACGTGTGTGCAGTTTAACAGAATATCTTCAATTCCATGTACACTTTGACTTTTCACTATAAGAGATCATGAGTCAGTAAATCAATTGGTGATTCCTGTGCTACTAATCATATTAGAAACACTGCCATACTATGTTCTTGTATTACACTACTTATTTATTTTGTTTGGTAGCTGCCATAGCTGGAAGATCACAAATTTGTGACAGTCCAGCTACCAGATTTGTTTCTCGTTTAGAACTACCCAGGGAATACGTACAGCTTTAAAGATTTGCTGTGGACGCAAACAACATCATCCCCTCTGGAAGTATTAATGGGGATTGACACTAGATCAGTCATGTGACTGCGAGGAGTCTATCCAAACAATGGATCACATAATTTCAGTGTCCCCTGCATTCTTTCACATAGGGATTGGCTAGTATAAACAGAATAAGTGAGGTAGGTCATAAATGGCTCAATGGATTGGATTTAGCTTTCTGACAGGAGATCACTTTTATTTTATACTATATATTTCATGACTTTTGGATCTTGATCCAAATATATATCACAGCTTAAAGAACAAAAATTACTGAATGGTTGCTGACAAAAAAAAAACCATACGATATATATACTACTTATTGATTTAATTTCTTTTCTGATTCATGAAATATCTTTTCCATTCTATTAAATATAATATGGAGGGAGATTGGGCATGCTGTAAATTTGTTTGGTGGAAGTTTGGAACTAATTTTCCACTCGTATCAAATTTAATTAAATTAAATGAAAAATGTCTTTATTTCTTATTCAATTTGCGAAGTTAGGGCTGCAAAGCCTTCTCTACCACTTAACCTCAAAAATTCAAACGACTATTTTACAGTTAACTTCAAATTAATACATCTATCACCTTTTGAGTACCACTGTACTTGTATGGGTGAGCAAATGTATCAATATCACTGTATGTGTACAAGTGAGCGTGTGTATCAATATCACTGTGCGTTTTTGGCTATGTGGATGTATCAATATCACTGTACGTGTGTGGGTGAGCGGATGTATCAATATCACTGTATGTGTACAAGTGAGCGTGTGTACCAATATCATTGTGCGTTTTTGGCTATGTGGATGTATCAATATCACTGTACGTGTATGGGTGAGCGGATGTATCAATATCACTGTATGTGTACAAGTGAGCGTGTGTACCAATATCATTGTGCGTTTTTGGCTATGTAGATGTATCAATATCACTGTACGTGTATGGGTGAGCAAATGTATCAATATCACTGTATGTGTACAAGTGAGCGTGTGTACCAATATCATTGTGCGTTTTTGGCTATGTGGATGTATCAATATCACTGTACGTGTATGGGTGAGCGGATGTATCAATATCACTGTATGTGTACAGGTGAGCGTGTGTACCAATATCACTGTGCGTTTTTGGCTGTGTGGATGTATCAATATCACTGTATGTGTATGGGTGATGAGGTGTAGCCTATCAATATTACAGTACTTATATGGATTAGTGGATATATCAATATAATTTTTCTTAGCAAATTCGCTATTTGCAAGCATTGTCAAATGTTGTTTCCCTTTAACGGCAATTGATTAATCAAACTAAACTTGAGGCAAAATAGAAAATAAAGCACTATATGTTTCAGAAACAGACAAGCGACAGAAAAGAATATTGGAAGCTGATCAAACACAGACTGATGAAACCTATTCTAATCAAATAACGATCAACAAGAATCAAGATTGGAAGCGATTTTATCATAACAAGTTTCTTTCAATATCCTTACTTCTGACATGTAACGGTGATCTAATTGATTTATTAAACTTCTATATGATAAACACAGAAGCTTAGCTTTGTCTACAGTGTTACAAATATACATTATTATTCTGGAGATAAAATATGATTCATTTTTTCTATTGCCATTACAAATCTCAAGTAATACTCGAGCAAAACTCATATGATACCCTTATTTCCAATGGATTACTATGCCATACATACCTCAATTATACATTTTGGCAAATCCCCAACAACGACTAATGGTTTCAGAACACTAATTGCTCTTTTTAAATTGAAATATTCAGTCACAGGAAAAGTCCACAATCTGCTCTTCGAATCTGAAAATAATTTTAAATCCCTAGATAGTAAGTGTACATAAAAGATAAAATTAAAAGCTTACTATAATTTAATCACATAATGTCTACACATGTTAATTTCTGCTAAAACGTGTTAACTGTAAAGTAAAAAATATTCAGAACTATTCATTTTTATTCTTTTTGAGTTTCCTATTTTTTGTTTATTTTAGCTAAGTTATTTTCTACTACTACTAAGCAATAAATATTTACGTAAATTAACTTATGTTCACTATCTTAAAAAGTCCAAGTATTTAGTTTTCTTTTTATGTTAGAGAGTAATGTTGAAAGCTTTTTACAAAAATTACTATATTGGGTTGAAAGATTTAAAAATGTTTGTGGATTTTAAGTTTTAATTAACTTTTCATACATAGGTAAGAAGTGCAGTTATTTTTAACTAGTTTTGCAAATAACCTTTGAGAAAAATGTGTTCTAAACAATGAAATGAAAAATGGCTTTATTGCTAAATTATACAAATTGCAAAGTTACAATTATTAAGTCCTCTCTTACAACTATCCAACAATAACAACTATAAAAATTATGTCAAAACATAATAAAAAGAATCAACTACCGTACCTCTATTTAGCACATTTACTAGTCAAATCAAATTAATACAATGAACTGCAACTAAAATTTACAGCAATTAAATACCAAAAAAGCATTTACATGTCTGCCAAATATTCATTCAGCCTTACTATATATGGACAGTATTTTTCCCCATCAGAATCAAGCCGGCAGCATTGCTTATAACATAGAATCAATAATATCAAGATTCAGATTCAGACTGTATTTACCAAAAAACAAACATTGTCACAAGTAATAGTCTACATAACATAGTTTATACAAGAAGTTTTAGTCTAAGTAATGCAATGCATACAGGGAAACAAATCAAGTCATTTACATAAAAGTCTCTGATGCAATAGTATTCACCCTGTATCAAGAATAATTTAAGGGATTTTTTAAAACTTACTTAAATCGGCAACTGACTTGGATAGAAATATTGGACTTATTTCTGAAAAAAGATGATCGGCGACGTGGAATATCCAAATATTCATAATTTTGAAGTGAGTAAGAGTGTATTTTATATGATTCAGATTTAGTAAACAGGTGAACATTTCTTTTTTAAAAAGTGACTGATTCCAAAAAATAGATCGATGGGAATATTAACAGATTGTTCATAGGAAGATGTTTCTCCAGGATTCCCTGACAGAGGTCACAAGTGATGCGTAAGGGTTTGTTTTGTAACCTAAAAATGTGTAGATTACTTAAACTTTGAGCTCCCAAAATTGCCACTGCATAAGAGAAGTGGGGGTATACAGACCCATTGTACACTGAGAGCTGAACCAGCCTATCTGTAAAGCAAGCTAGTCTCTGTAGAATTAATAGCCCTTGCTAATTCTGTTGGACACCAAGGCAATGTGGCTTGAGAAAACTAGCTTACTGTCCATTACCAAGACTAGGAAACCAACCTATGAACTCAGAGCTAGATCGGAATCACCTTTGATGAGTTGTGATCGAAGTTTGAGGCAAAAGAATGGATGTGGAATCCAACCACTTTAGTCTTTTGTGCATTGACAATAAGTTGACTTGTAAACCGCTGCAACAAGAAGCTACTATCTAAAAAAATATACATAAGTTGGCATGGTTCACACTGTTGTGGATGTCATTAATAAATAGCAGATATATAATTGGTCACAATAAGGACCCCTGGGGTACTCCAGTAAGAATAGGTTTCAATTCTGATAACTAACTTCTCATGAAGAAGGATAATTGGAACACATTTTGTACCTGTTTTAATGGGACAGCAACATTTCAATGTACTAAAATAATTATTTTTAGCTATTTAGGTATGATAACATGTTTTTGTCCTGGAGCTTTAATTAGCCTATGTATGAGGATAGTTTATTATGTGTCATAGGTTTTATATTGAAAGAGTAAAAAATTTAAAAAATATTGAATTATTTTGTTTTAAAAAAAAATTTACTGCAGACATTTTGTTGTAATTTTTCTAAGAAAGTATTTTAATTTCTTAATTATTATGTAAAATATCACGATGATCTCATAAAGAGAAACAGAACACCAATGGAACAAGACGTAATATTTCATATCATCAATACCTATACAGTCAAATACTTAGTTGTATCTACCTTTGGAATATAGAGCTCTATAACTTAGATTTTTTTTGTTAGTAATAAGTGTGCTTGATATTTGTACTCTATAATAGTCATCAGGTCAAACTTAATATATAACTATATTATTGTATCTACAATAAGCAAGTCAAATAGTCAAAGACAACTAGACTACACAAACATATAAGTACCTTGCAATCTTGGTGGCTTAGTAACTAAGATTTTGGACTACAGAGTGCAAGATCCAATATTGGAATTCCCAACTGAGACAATTATCGATGATTCACTCTATGAATTAAGTTTACACTAAGTTCTACAGGCCTGTGTGAGCTGGGGAGTAAAGTTAAAATTGAATGTTTTCCAATTGTATTTTAATACTGTCTCTAAATTGATAATAATATATGAAAATATTATGTTGATATTTTACTAAACAGCCACCTCATATATCAATGTGATTTCAATTCATGGAGTATATCTTCAACAAATCTTCATTGAAACTGGAGTTGCAGTTAATAATTTTGAGGAATAGGCTAATTTATTGCAGAGGTTTTATACACATTAACCACATTGGATCTAAATCAAATAAAATTAATGATTTTTTTTACTATTAAAATTTGAACATCCTATCAATACTCAATATACATGATACTCACCATACTCTTTTCCTTTAATTGTTCTAAACAAATCAACAGCTTGTTGTTGATAAGGCATGTCCACTGTGAAGCGATCTTTGCTTATCAATTTACATGTTCCAACAACTGCAGTTTGTGACTTGACTAGCCCACTGCCACTTTGATTTAACACACTGGATGATTTATCTGGTTTATTAGAATTCGTAGCATTATCCGATTTATCAGATTTTACAATATTCACATTGAATAGGGGATAACTAGGAAACAGTTTGGTTGACGTGTTAGGTTTACTTAAATTATGTTGTACTTCTTGATAACTAGTAGATGGAGTTCCTGAAGGACTCTGATTAGGCTTATTTAACGAGCCGGTTTGCTGAAGTCTTGCTGCTCGTTTATCAAGAGCTATTTTTCGGTTTTGCTCAATTCTAGCGATTTGTTCAGGTGTTAAGTTAGTTGCCATTATTAACGCTCGTTTACAGTAAATCTGAAAACAAAAGTATCATTATTATTGTGTATTGTTATATATTTGCATACGTAAACAAAAATTAGGTTTGCAATTTGATGTTTCTACAATTGATTTTACACACTAAATGTGATTTTAAAGTAATTTTATTTATCTCTTGTTCAAATCAAATACACTCTTTAAACTTTCAGAACTAAAGATCATAAATGACAGTCGACCAAATTCCCACCATATAGTCAAGCAGTCATCTATACAAGAACTGGAATGTCCGCTGTGTGTACAACAATCCGTCCATTTTCTGGTGGTTGCATTCTGGTTTTTTTGAGGTGTTGTTCATCTCGCCGCACTACAACAAATATCAGCACAGCACTATTTGGTTGCCTTTAGGCTATACTAGATAACTCCCAGTTGTGTAATATGATATATTATTTGTATTAAGAGCATGTTTTTAATTAAAAGTACAAATTTAAGTCCTATACAATGGATTCTACAGCTAATAAAGAAATACCCAAATTAGCAAATGCATTACACATAACCTCCTAACTAAACATGGGTTGTTAGTCCTAATTTGTTAGAATGACTACTAACTAAGTAACATTCTATTTTCTTATGTAGTTATATCTAGACTTTTAGATAAACATGATTTCTAAGGATACTAACTTTTATTGATACCAACAAGTGCTATTAAATACTAGTTGAAATGTTCATGCATAGCTAAATAAATGGCCATTGCCTTTTTTTATTTCAATGTACTATTCATTGTTTTGTTCATTATAAAAAGACATATATTTCTGTTTTAACGACTTCGTTTGATCATACCTTATCAATCTAATCAATTTTGTCAAATTTATTTCTAATGATCAATCAATTTAAAATGTTATAAATCACTTTAAAATCACTGCATTTATCATGCAACATATAAAAGTAATGAATCGTACCCATATACTTCATTTAAGGATTACGTGATCAAGCAAATAAGTATACAACCTATAGAAGCCAAGAAAACCTTTTTTAGAAAATTGGAAATTGATAAGAACTTTTTTTCTTGATATATTAAAATTCTTAAATTAATACAACTTATAGAAAACACTTCTATCAACCACGTATAAAAATATAAATGCCATATCTTAACAGGTTTTCTGGTAATAAAAGTGCTAAGTAGATGCACACTGAACACTAGTTAAAATTCAGGTACTTTTAGTTCGAACTATAAAGATTACTAAAACTTATAATGATAATTTAAAATTCAGATTTCCTAACGTATAATTAAATGAAAAAACAATGGTGTGATTGACAATAGACAATAGACAATCACACCATTGGATTAATCATAACCCTCTTAGTCTCATAGAAAACAACCATCAAACTTGGGTACACATAATTTCTGCACCGACAGATAATGCTAGGGTTCATTGCCTGCAATAGTGCTTAATACAACACCCATAGCACATAGCTGTATGTGACCGGAGAGATACACTTGCCTTACGACAGCACACGTTCCAGTTTGTTTTACTCAAGTAATTAAAACTACCTTAAGTAATTTTACTTAAGTAATTAAAGTTGACGATCGGCGTCTTATGAACAAATAAAAATAAAAAAAGTAAAAAATTACTTTTTTTAAATTAGCCTAAATTTTAATTTAAAAGTACTTTTAAATACCTTAAGTAATTAAAACTGATCAAGATTTGCAGTGACTGTAAAATTACTTTGAACATATGTTATCATTAATAGTGTAACTTAAATCTACTGCTACATATAGACATGGAATTCACTGTCCCAGATTATGTACAACTACTTGTCTAATATTAATCTAGCAATATTAGGCTAACTCATTGTTTTTTTAACTTCGAGATTAGTTTGATGACTATTAATTTTCACTAGTAATCTTTTATTGCTTTTTTGCTAGTAATCTATTCTTGTCATCATATATCTATCCCATGTGACATAGGACTAACATACATTTTACGTATTGTTAATCAATCGTTATATATTTGTTCCCTGGTAAATTTACAATCATAGTTTATTCTTATTAATTGATGTCCAGTGGTTAAGCTGTTATTGTTAATAATATATTATTTATTTAAGTTGATGTTAAATAATCAATTATTCATTAGTTGTTTTAGTATTGTTACTATCATAATTTAAGGCTTTTAATATATTGAGACATAGTGTTATTCTATTATCTTTATTTTTCAATATATTGAGCAAATATTGTAGATTAGTTATATTTTACTTTTGTTTTGTATAATAAGCATTATCTTAATATAAATAGTAAAAATGCCAAGATTTACTAGGTCACTTATCCATTGCACTACTTTTTACTAAGATAATGAAGCAATTGATATTGCATCGAATGTTTACAGAAAATTAATAGGCGTATCAGTTAATATTGGTGAGGCAGCATTAGAAAGGCTGGTTTCTCTTATTTTCTAGATTATGAATGATTTTATGAAGATGTGAGAAATGAGGGTTTATACTTTAAAAATACCTTGTTGCAGTATCAGAGCCACAGAGATTTTTGTTTTTACAAAAAAAGGGTAAACACATTTTAGCTAAAGCCAATTTTATTGCTCACTGTAGACCTCTATTTTCTGATACATTGAAGGAGCTAACAAACGTAAAATTAAGAAATCAGGTTCACAATTACAATACTAGAAACTGTAATAATATTCATTACAATTTTAGTACATGTCTAACTCTTTGACCAAAACCACTTAACTCTATCAGCCTCATAATATACAATAAAGTCAGAAAGAGGCTAGAATTATATACTTTCAATGTAGGTTTGAATGAGTTCTATTGCTAACTTGGTGAAAACTCCTTATATAAGCTAACAAGCTTTTATTGATGACTGATAGCTCTATTCCATGTTAATTTTTCACTGAGTTACTTTACAATTTTTATAACCGTACTCGGCTGTGGGCTACTTACTTAAACTAATGAATAGCCTGACAAGTCATTATTGCATAGTGTAACCTAATTTCAAGATATGTTTGTATGATGTCCCTTTACAATGATTCTCTTCCTTGCCCCTCACCTACCACCGCTTCTGGAATCCGAGTCTACCATTATAAAAATTGAACTGTACAGTTTAATTTAATCTTTTTATTCTACTTAATCTTTACAGTTATTTTTTCAGGCATATATTTTATTATTACCTTAGTTTGTTATATATTACTTTGTTGTTTCTGTCTTTTGTAGTTTATATTTTGTTAAATGTTACAAATAGCTTTATGATATAATTTACCCTAGTTGTTTTGATTGTTCCAGTCTATATATTATATATTTATTTATTATAACTGACATAATTACTATTGTTTATTTTGTTTTAAATTCAACATTAAATATGCTAGGCCTATTCTAAGAGCTAAAGCAGTACCAACCTCTCTTATTCAACTTCTTTTAAAATGCATTATATTAATTGTTTACCTTGGGCTAGATTTAATGACATGTCATAACTAACTTGAATTAAGATAAGCAACAGTGGACCAATGTCTATTGTACTAAATTGTAACTAGTGACAGTAAGACAGAATATAAGAATGATTGTGATTCTTGGGAACCTTAAAAGTAAAGTTTTATTTTAAAACTTAAGTTTAAGTAAAATTTGCATTAAATTCTGATTCCTGGCCTCCGTGACAGCCCGCCGGCAGGAATATATGCTAATTAGTTTTTGGTGGCCAGTCATAGCTCCTATTAACATTGTGGATAAGAGCACCATAGCTGGTTTCCCGCGAACGTAGGTTTTTCGTGATTTCTTGAAAAATAATTGTCGTAGACCAAATAGGTTTCAAATTCGTGTTCAGCGCAAAAAACTACATACAAAAGTTATGAAAAAAATAATGGTGATAAATCGAAAAATAACATTCTCAAAAATTTTGAATTTTTGTTTTTTATATATAAAACGTTATTTCCACGGAATAAAAATGTAAATTCTTATAAAATAAATACCTGATTCTACCCACTGCTGATAAAAAGTCATGATTGGTGATACTCTAAATAAAAAAAAAAAATGATACTCTAGAAATCATATAAATACCCTGTGGTTATTCACTTACCATTATTAACTGGTTTATGAAAAAAAAAATTCTTGAAATATGCTTCAGATAACCAGAAACTTCAGATGACTGTATTTTGGATATTTACACCCCAAGTGTGTAACGATAAATGTTTAAAAAGGTGATTTCTAATAAACCGCTTCGTTGAGAGAAGAGATTGATTTAGTCCTGTATCGAAATTAGATACAGATTGTAATAACATAAATGCCTAACATATATTAACTTAGATTCTAACATCGCAATAAAACAATACAGATCAGCTGTTTATTTAAAGTTTAAAATCGATAAATATAACTTTATAAAAATGTTATTTTGTCCAACTTTTGTATTTTAGGATGTTAATATATATATCAAGTCAAATAGGCTATTCTAAATACCTAACTGGGTTAAGTATACAGTATGCTTACTTGGTTATATTTTTATAACCACCTAAGACAACAAATTAGATAATATTTAGATGCAACATTTATAATGGACATTCTAATAAATTAGAAACTTGGATGTTTCATTTAAAGAGAATATTAAACCATGGCAAATATGGAAACAAATTATTTTGCTTATTTACATTATTCTAACCTAACCAAACATACCCTTTCAAATAGTTTTTATTGGCTAAAATTGTAATATATGACCAAAATGTCTATATAATGTATTTAACAAGTAAAGTTTTAAGAGCTTTAAAACCGATTAGTTAGTGTGTACATTTGATGGTATCTTTAAACGAAAAATGTAGGACTATGATGTTAACTTACCCCAAGCATAAAAGAGAAATCTTACAAGTAAAACTATGAAGAGCTGAATATACAAAACTTGTTCACAAATAATTTACATCACATAACACATACATCACAAATAGTTAAATTTGGACTAAATCATTTAAAAAAATGAGAAAACGAATTTCCTAACCCTCCTCATTCTACATGTTCACGTCTAAGTTTGTTTGTTTGTTGTTATCAATAACAGTCTACTGAAAAGTGAATAGAAAACAGTGAAAACGAGAAAAATCTGCAGGCAGGCAACCAATCTCCAGCAACCAGAAACCAAAAATTTAGCCAAGATCAGAAATCCAACTGTCAAACATGAATACTGTGCAAATAAAAACACAAACCTTCTATTATACTATAGGCATAGGTATACTATTTAACATATAGTAAAAATCAAAGGGGAATTTTATATAGAAACTCAATTGACTATCTTATAGCACACATTTTGGACTATTCCTTATTTTAATAATGCTGAAAAGCAATATGTTCAGTGAATGTACATGAATTATAAGCAAATGTGAATTAAAAGCTGTCACATGTTTCTTATTCCAATTTGAATGTTTATGTATTGTTTAATGTTGGTCAACATTTACAAATAAAATTACTTCAGTTCCTTCAGTGTAGTGATTCAAAAATATCTTTCTCGGGCATATTATATACATAAATGTGATCAGACCAGAACAGCTTGCACGCCTGTGACTGACTTTTATTCAATGAATAAAGTACCGAACATTAGCTGATATAAGGATTCAAACCTTGACCTTGAAGTCCACAGGTTTAGCTACTTAGGTATCACACCGGTAATGATGATAATCAATTAATTGTGTGATTGATAATGCACGCAGCTGCATGACGTTCTTTACTCGGGGATTTGTGGTATGCTCGGATCTAGGCGCTATTGGCTCCAGCGTTGGTTTGTACCAGGAATTACTACTGAAGTTATAGCTCCCCGTTTGCCTCGTGATGCTGGTAAAACACCGGGAGCCTTGAGGTGCAATGTTGCCATGTCGAGTTTGCATACTTGGGATTAACGATTAAAAATAATTAACGATTAAATTTAATCGTTACTTTTTCTATTAACTTTTTAACTTATTCGTTAGTTTTGGTAATGTTTAACTTCTAACTTTAACTAGTTGAAAATTTGGCTAACGGTTGAAGTAACTCAGTTAGTTTTTCAAATGTGATAAAAGGTGCCATTTGGTCAGAGGAATGTGGACTGGGGAGAAAGTATCTAAAACTCAGGTCAAAGACGATTGTTTTCCTCATCTCCCAATTGTCACCGACAAGCAAAGTCACTGTTTTGAAGACGCACCCCCTCCCCTTTACTCACATTTTACTGTCTTATAAATAAAAAAAGCGGGATATACCATTGTTGTTGGATTGACTTGTGTCCCTGGGGTGATCATTTCACTTGACTAGTTTATGTTTGGGGATAAAGTCGAGATAGTCATTTAGTTATCTTGTTTTAAATCAGCGTTTTGGGCCTAAGCTTGTTTATCTTCCATAAACTCTAATACTGTAACTTTACCTGTTTACCCATCTATCTGTATAATTCATTAGGAAAATCAGTTACCTTTTGACGTTAATGCTGTCAATACTTGATTAATTGATCATTACATACCTTACCTAAATTGTCCTGTTCAAAAGTTGTTGGGAAAAACCATTTAAATGGTTAATCAAATCAACATTTCCTCAAACGTTTACTTTATTTTAAATCAATCCATTACATGATACCACGCAACAGAATAAACTATCTTCAAGATTGCAGAACATATTTCAAGTAACAATTGCTATATTTCGTTCTGTTTTCATTATTTTGCTATCGGCACCATCGAAAATAAAAGATAATGATAATACTATCTTTAATATTAATAATACTATCAATGGTAATTAGTTTTGTATTTTTTTAATGATTTAGATAGTTTTCATAATTTTTAAATAACTTATTTCAGTAAGAATAAAACATGCATGCAGTCAGAACGGCAAATTCTTAAACATCTAATAAACGTAATTATTGCTTATCGAAAATAGTATGAATATAGATCTGCTTTCACTCACTTATAGAGTGAGAATATTTTGTTCAGTTTTTGTTTACCGCTAATCCCCTTACTTTCTTAACAGTGACCCTTCTTATCATCTCCAGCCTGATAAAAATCACCTGGAGTCAACATTTCACGATATTATTTGTCCTTTCTTATTATCTGCGCCAATTAAAAAAAAAATGTTTTGCTATCTATCGTCAATTTCCTATAAGTTATGGATTTTTTAAAGTATAGCTTAAAAATGTAAAACTTTAATTTTAAAGACTTATGTCAGTTTTTGTTAATAATTTTTGAAATTAAATTAAATATTTAATTTTTAAGATTTCGGACAGTTATATAACAAAAATTACTGTAGAAATTGGTATAGTCTAATTAATAGTATTGTATAATAATGTATTATAAATTTGCATATTTATCTAAGATATTATAAATAATAAAAGATAATACAGGTTAAGTATTTGTTTATGTGTATGTTACTGTACCAAAACTAACTTTTAACTTTCAATTTCAGTTAACTTTCTAATAATTTAACTTTAATCAGTTGGTTTCAATTTATTCTAACTTTTAACTTCAATTAGTTACTTTTTTAGAGTATTAACTTTATTCAGTTAAAAAAATCATTAACTTTCCCAAGTATGGGAGTTTGAGGCAAGGGTCTGGGTAATTCTAGCGTCCTTGGTAGGTTATATGTCTGTTGTAATATACTGCACTCTTTTATTGTTATTTTTAGTTATATATTGTTATTTACTTTTAGTTGTGTAAGTTGTATTTCTGTGCTATTACATTAAGTATGTCTCATATTAATGATATGAACTTTGACGATTTTGTGTGTGATATTATTATTTGAAGACTACCAATAGAATAAAAAAAAAAAATAAATAAATAAATAAAAATAAAAAAATACTATGGAAGTAAACATTTCATGATGTAATTCATAAATGCAACCATTTATTGAATTTGGCTTATATAAATATATTTGTTTATGATTATTACAATTTTAGCAAACTTGTAACTTTAACCATATTGTGTAAAATAAACATTGTGACACATTTTTTATTAATTATTCAATTATACGACAGATTTTAATATATTTTGAGCTATTTTTTGCATTTCCACTACTTTAAAAGTAATAAAAACAATTAACTTTGAGGAATCAAGCATTTTTTTATAAGTAAAGTAATCTCAAAGTTCAAGAAATTCATCATGACATTTGATTTCAATTGAGTGACATTAGTTAAAACTGCGACTTTAAATTTGCATTAGGAATATTTTTAGACCTTCATTACTTACTACATAGCCAAGATACTCTATAGATTTACTAAAGAAATTAAATATATCTTTACAGAGTCATCCAATGATTTCTTAATCTAGTACATCCCAGTACTTCTTTCAATCTATTTACATATTCATTTAAATTTTCTCCAGTACGGTAACCAGAATATTGTCTAAAAAAACTACTACAGGGATTCCTACATAATTATTTGGAATATATACTAGGTGCAGATGACGTTTCAAAAGGAATACAATTATACATGAATAAACCATTATGTGTACTAATTGTGAATACCTTCTTTGACTCATTATCTAGTTTAACCTACATATAAGCCAGTGACAAATCAATTTTTGAAAATGTTTCTCCCATTAGTAAGAAAGCAGACAAGTTTTCTATTCTAATATTGGATGCCTGTCAATTTCAAGATATTCCTTAATATAGAATATCATATTTAATAATTGACACTTTAAATCTCCACATATCTTACCAGTTTTCTTTAAAACTGGTACTATGAGAGTACTCCAAGAGAAAATTTTTACAGGTGCAAGGATTTCACTATCCACTAACCCATTCAATTTTTGTTCAATTTAAGCTTTTAGAAAGTATGGGATTGGCCTAGGTTTGAAATATTTAGGCGTAGCATTATATTTTAGATGAGGTTTAACTGGATTAAATTTATAACAACGTAGTTCTTCACAAAATACTATATTAAATTCTTCATACAAATTCTTAACAGTTTTTACAATGATGTTATCAGCTGTTTTACTGAGGGTATAACTCGTGAGGTTTACCAAGGCACTTGGCCAGGGGATGGGCAGTAGACTAATTGGATTGGGGGAGCTGCCGAGTCAGTGTGTGTCATATGGTAAATAAAAATAGAAAATAAAATCATTTGATATTTAAAATGTTGATTACAACCTGACTTAACCTTGTCATTATTAATAAACACACTCGTACTTACTGTAGTGACCATTTATACCTCAGATGGTTCTTAGCCTCACCCACACATTACCTCCAGCCTGCTCTATCCTGAGCTTGGTCTTCATTTCTTCCCAGCTTCCTCAAGTCCAGTTGCATCTGGTCTTTCCATCTTAGTTTTGGCCTACCTAGTGACCTTCTTCCTTCTGGGTTATTCCTTGGTTTCTTTTTAGTGGTGGTTTCTTTCCCTCTTCTTAGGACATGACCAGCCCATCTGAGACGTGTGCTTTTTGCTTCAGCTATTATTCAGGATCTTTGTAGAGATTTCTTATTTCATGATTATGTTTAATTAAATAGTTTTTTAATTAGAACATGAGTTGGTACACATACAGTACAAGTGAACATCACACAACACAAATATATTACAATACAAGTCAAGTACAAAGTACACAAATATTACAGTGATCGATTTCGTTGAATATCAAAACAAAGTGATAAGTATTATTATTTAATAATACCCCATGGGCTATATAAAGTTATGATTTCTACGATTTTCTAATATCATTTTAAAATGTATTATATTATACCTGTTTGCTTCAATTCTGTCATCAATTAGTCAACGTAATGCAGTAAAATAAACATAGTTTATTGAGAAAACTTGCCAATGGATTATCTAACAGAAGAGAGATCTCTGATCTCCAGAAAAGCCCTCATATTAGTTTAGGGAATTGTTTGAGTGGACGAGCAGAACCACAAGCACCGCTCTGTGTGACTTGTCAGATTCACAACTTGACTTGGCTGTTTGTGATGCCGGAGCATGCTTTATGTTAACGCAGCAACTCTCCTAGATGGAACACAAGTGCCACAGTATCTTTTAAATGTTTAAAAACTTTATCTAGTAGTAGGAACTCCCTGCCACTTTTCCACCAAATATTATCTACCTACTGATATAAGGTAAGGTGAACGTGGTTCACCGAAATCGATCACCATAATATTTGTGTACTTTGTACTTGTAATATATTTGTGCATTTTGTGCTGATATTGAAATATATTTGTGTTCACTTTTACTGTATATGATTAATTCTCCAATTTCCAACATCAAACTTGGACCATATAATTTTCTTAGGATCATATATTTTTCTTAGTATTAATTTTGTATTGTAAGATAATAATTTGGAGTTGAAATTTTTTTTACATGCATGGAAACATCTGATGGCTGTATTTAGTCTATTAGTTATCTCGAGATCTTCATTGTTATTATCAGATAGGAGGACCCCCAAATAAGTAAAGCTATTTACTCTATCAAAAAAATTATTGTCTTTGTGTATTTCCTAGTTTTCTCCTGCTTCAGGTTCTTCTCATCTCCCACATGTCATTTATTTTGATGCTGTTTATTTGTAGGCCAACTTTTCCTGTTTCTTCTATTAATATTTTAATAAGGTCTTTAAGTTTTTCCTGTTGTGTGTGCTAGTATAGCAACATTGTATGTAATGCTAATACATTTATTTTCTTCCCTATCTTAATTCCTATTTCTGAATTGCTCACCTTCTGTAGTGTGATTCTTCTAAAGCCATGTTGAACAAAATTGAGACGTTCCATCTTCTTGTCTTACGCCAGTATATAATTTGGAAAGCCTCTGATATTGGACCATCTACTTTTACCTTACATTTTGAATGCTGAACGCTTAAGGATGCTATTTTAACCCTTTCAGGAGTAAAGACGTCATATGACGTCCTAATTTTCGTGACTGAAAGAAGTATTAGTTTTGAAAAAGACAAGTTGTAGAGGAGTAAAAAAATTAAATGTCAAAAAATATTTCAAACTTGTTCATTACATTACATAATTAATTATTATACTAACACAGTACTAAATAATATAACACTAATGTAATATAAAAATAATAAATAAGAACAACTCTACCATAAAATAAAAATAATAAAAGCAATCAATAACGTTTTGAAAGTATAAAAGCGATAGCCAAGTGCACTGCAGACTCAATAAATGTACTGTGTGTAGCTGTGTAGCTGACAGACAACTGAGAGAATGTACGTGAAAAGCGCGCCAATGGAGTGAAATGCGCGCCAAACGTTGTATCAGCTGCACGCCAGCTGATGACATCGGGCGGGAACCAAATCAGTTTAGAGAGAGAGGACAAATGAATGTTACCACTGACACAAAGAGTGCCAAAAAATGTGCACATCTGAAATTTGATTTTGCCTGTGGTAGATAGTAATAGTGTAATGTGTTAAGAATATGCACAATTAATTTAATAAATTAAATAATTTACCATTACATAAGACGTCACATGACGCCCTTACTCATTTAGGCCAATTTATAAAAAGACGTCATACGACGTCTTTACTCAATTTAGCTAAATTAACGCACTCCTGAAAGGGTTAATAAATTTTTTGGGATGCCCCGTTTTGCCATAGTTCATTTCTATCTAGACTGTCATAAGCTTTTGTGAAATCTATAAAGATGCAATAAAAGGATTTTTTGTATTCATATTATTTTGCTATTGCTTCTTTTAATACGTAAATTTGGTCTACAGTAGATCTTCCTTTGATAAAGCCGGCTTGGTGTTTACCAATGGTACTAGATGTGTATTCTTCTAATAAGTCTAATAAGCTTCTTTGTAATATCTTTAATAGGACTCTTTATGTTACATTTAAGTGATATGCCTCTGTAATTATTACATTCTTGTGTGTTACCTTTCTTGGGAACAAATAACAGCTTCTTTCCATTCATTGGAGTCTCTTCCGTTTCCCAAACTTTCGTGACTACCTTGTGGATTTGTTTTGCTACACACAAGTTTCCTGCTTTCAAAATTATTAATAAATATAATAAATAATTGTAGTTATTAATAAGTGTGACAATATAACTAATTATTAACTAATAAATTACATGTTAACCGTTTTTAAAATTATTTATTTGTTTATAGATATGTTGATTATTTCATAATTTTATTTAGAACTAAATTAAACTAAGAGATCAGTCACATGGTGGAGGGGTAAAACAGTTGTGGAACGGAACTGCCCTCCCCTGTTCACCTCCACTCCTAGTATTATTCCCCTTACGTGCAGGCCAAGTGCCTCAGTAAGCCTCGCGACATACATTCTTAGTGCCGTCTGCTACATTGTTTTTACTAGACAGTATACTGATAATTCCTATCCATAGATAGTAACTTGAAGTTCCTAATCCAATAATAGCCTATAAGTGGATTAGCTGTATTAGCAATGACATAGAGATCTAGGTCTTTAACAATATTATTTAGTTCTACTTTAAATAACAATTTGCCTACAGGTTTAATCTGTTCACTTGTATATGAAGTTAGGCTTAGTTTAGTTTTGTATAGTTTAACTTGACTGAAACTAGCCTGATAGCATTTTTTTTTTAAATTCAACTGACACATGAATCCAGAACAAAAACATATATAAGAAAAATTTTAGCTACTTCAAAAAGTAGATTTAAAATGACATGAAATAGAGCTGCTATACCTACAAGCATGACAGCTTTTACTTAATGTGATCTTTTATTAGTGATCAAAACATGATGTGATTCAATTTCCAAACATGATGTGATTCAATTTCCTCCAGTTTCAGTGTCTGCAGAAAATTTTCATATATTGTACATATAAAATAAAAATAAATAAATCACCAGGAATGGATTCAAATAGGTATAAAATTAAGAAAGCCATATGAGTCAGTAAAGCGTTATTTGTTCGATACTGTAATTAGTGTTGGTACAATGAGTTAAATTTGGTAGATCTTGTCTACTTTGTATTTGCAGTAGAAGTGGTTCTAACTGCTGCCATACTGTCATTTCCTCTACCTAAAACACAGATATATGAGATGGTCATAGGTTACACAGTTAATAAAAAACAGCTGATAGTATGATTAGAAACTACTACTAAAAGAATATTGTCTTCAAGGCACCAATTGTATAGATAAGGTAGAATATGGATTGCAAATAGGTGAACAGAATGTGAAGGAGGAATGTAGTGGCCAGTTGATCCTTTTTAAATGTTGATTAGCCAACGAAGATAATCAATTAAAATAATTGATTCATTTGCTAGAAATAACCCAGCCTCCTTCTTTACAAAGACATCTTTTTAAAGATAAGTTATAGGGAAAATTGTAAAATATTTTATGAAAAACTTGAGGGTTTGCGATTATAAATAAAACATAAAAAGATCCATAGTTTACAAATATATCTATGAATATTTTTAAAGATGCCTGCAAACTACAAAAAGAGGCCTGTCAGTTAAGGATAAATCAGATGCCAGGGGCTAGGGCTAAAAACGGTCCTCAAAGTTTGTTACAAAACATTCAGATTTGAAGTTGGGCGTTTTAATCTTTTTCATTTTTGAAGATTGGAATCACCTATTGCATGTTTTGATATTATTGAAAACGTCCCAGAATTAAAAGAACTATGAAAACATTTTAAAAAAATATTTCTTTTGTGTAGGACTAGTGGAAATGTTGTTTGACTAGCCGTACAGTGATTTGATTTGTATTACCAGTACAGTAAAAACCAGCGTATTCGAACCCCACCAATCCAACTTTCGGCAAATCTTAACAAATGATCCTGGAAATAAAATATTGAAGACAAAAGAATTGAAAACTTGATTATTATACAATTTATCGTATAACCATACTTGGAATGAACAATTATATAAAGTTAATTATTAAATTAAATTGTTACTTTTTAACTTATTCGTTATTTTTTATAGTGTTTAACTTCTAACATTAACTGGCTGAATCTTTGGTTAGCGATTAAAGTAACTCAGTTAGTTTTTAAAACGCAGTAAAAGGTTCTATTTTGCCCATAGATTGTGGAGAAAGTGTCTAAAACTTCAGGTCAAATAAGGGTTGTTTTCATCAATCCCAATTGTCAACAGCAAGCAAGGTCACGGTTTTAAAGATGCTCCCCTTCCCTTAAGTACATTTTTCTGCCCTATAAATCTAAAGGCAGACCAAAGATAGGCTACTATTGTTGACCTGTCCCTGGGGTGAAAATTTTACTTGATTAGTTTATGTTTAAGGAGAAAATTGAATGGTATTTATTTATATTGTTTTAATAAATGCAGTACGCTTGTTTATCTTTCTTTAAATCTAATACTGCTATTCACCAATAATCTGCTTGAATTATAACCACGTGAACAGAATCAATATTTTTGTTTATTGTTCCACCCAGATGTCACTTAACCCATTTGAGTCAGGGAATACGCCTGTGATACCTACCACATTAAATTCTATGTACAGTGATCAGTAACATCACCCTGAGATGGGAGGAAGAGGGATTGAGTGATATACAAGTGCAGCAATGTAACGTCAACTCAGTGACGCATCCTAGCCCCACTATCTATTGGTACACATAATGACTACGCTAAATGGTGCTGAGAGTTGTAGAATGCTTTAAATTATTAGTTACGCTAATTTTTGGATAATCTGAACTTTAAGGAATTTGAACAGCTGTCCCTCCAATTCTTAATTTTTTTTATTTAAATTACATTGTAGCTGATGCTTGTTTTCTCACTCCATCACTGTACCAAAAACTTTGGAAAGTATGCCATATCTGATTCAGTGAGTTTTTTTTCTATAAGGAGGGGAAACTATCAGCTAACTTTAGAACAATTAAACTTATTGGTACGTTTATCTAAGTTTAATTGTTCTGTCTAAAGTAAACATAAAAAAGTACATTGTAGTCAAAGATTTATGAGAAAATAACCATTTTTGAACAAATAATCTAATAAAAGTGAAATACTACGGTTTTTCTATCAAACTGTTCAAATTCATTCTAAATCACTAATATAAAATGTTTGTTATAGTTTTATGATTTTTCATGTATACAAACACAAAACTAATTATATCTAGAATTAAATGTGTTTAGTTGGTCTTTCCAATGGTACTACTAATTTAAACACCAGCACAGATGATTTACTTCTTTTTCAATTATTTAACCACACATTGGATCTATAAGAAGCCTCTATATGGCTGAGGTAAATATATACAGTAATACTAGGTATCGCCTGTAAATCATTCATTTTACTCGCCTTTATACAACTAGAATTTAACAAGGTAAAAAACTGCAGCAAATTATTTTTAAACCTATTTTAGTTATTACAAATTATTTAACGAGTAAGACACATAATAAGTTTTACAAATAGTGTTTTTAATACATTTTTTAAAATTAAGACACTAAATATTGTCATTTACTATAAATTATTTTAGAATGTGGAAACTACATACCTGCTTTTCAACAACATCTTTCAGCTCAGATAATGCTTCTACTACATCTTCATTCCTGGGGGAGAAAACAATAACTTACTAAAACAAAACCATTTTTTACAATCAAACAGTCTAGAGAAAGTAATAATCAGTGTCACATATTTCGGGTGATTTCGAGACATGTCCATCCTTAATCCAAATACAATTTCATAGCACCTATTCCAGAAAAGGCCCCCATCAAAATTATATACCTAATTTTTATTTACTATGCTAGAAATGGTAACTCTACTATTAGCAAATTTTGCAGATACCTGCCAACCGTGCAACTTTTGGCAGGTTTGAAATTTGATCAAATATTTATAAGTAATAGGTCAAAAACAAAAGTCTATGTCCAAACATGGACTTTTTCTATAAAACTCACATTTTCAGATAATCAGAGTTTTTAGCGAGAGGGGGAATAAAAAAAATCAAGATTTTCTCACTAGCAAAGAAACATGCTAAAGAGTGTTGAAGGTATTTTTTTTCTGAAATAATATTATCCGTTTAAATGTGAGGATGAAAGTAGAATGATAGCTACTTGGATAAGCTTAAATGATTCTAAATTTTTATGAATTAATTTTACGGCATGATAAAACAGGGAATATAATTTAAGGTAAACAACTAATATAAAAATCTAATGGGTAAAACAATAAACAAAATTATCTAATTGAAAGTCATTTTAAAAAAATAAACTACTCAAAAATATTGTTTAAAAGACTGGCTATTTTCACTGTTAACACTTTCCACTTAAGTGGCGGGGCAGCCCCGCCACGCAAGCTTACCGCACTAACTCCAATGTCGGGCTGGGCCCGACGTCACTATAATATCGTTCTATGATTGTATTTGGACTGACGTAGTTACATTATTGACCGCAAGGGTTGTTGTTTGATACGTGCTGCTATCTGTAGAATTTTTTCGGAACCATTTGAGTTTAGTTTTTATGGGTAAACAAACCTCAGAAAATGTAATGTTTGTCGTCTGTGGCTGCTCTGTAAACAGCTGGCTGACTGCAACAGCTATCTGCACTCACGTTGTTCCGTCATATGTTATCGTTCGTAGTGAGCTTATAAAACGCATTGTTGTTGCTAGGTTATCGTTGTTGTTTTACTGTTTATTCATAATATTTTTATTTTTATGACTATGATTCATGTCGAATAAAATGGACGAAGACGACGGCAGTAGTATTCTACCAATAATGGAAGTTGCGACAGAATAGTTTCGATTTCGAATCTCAGTGATGACGGTATTACCAGCTTACTATTTGACGAGGATTTATTATCCAACTAGTTATGTGCCTAAAACATTTCTTTTCATCTTTTACATTTCCTGTATGTTCATAAGTGTTTTTACCATAGGCCTATGTGTAACAGGTATGAAAATGAAAGAGCGTTGCAAGTAGGCTATTCGATTTTGTCTGTTTATATTTTTAGCTGATAAAATGTTTTGAATTATTGAAAAAAGCTTTACTTAAAAATTTGGTCTAAATTATGTACCTTTTGACTGTTGCTTAGCAATAAAATAAAATTTTTGGAGCAATTGTTTACTAGTTGCAGTGAAAACAATTTTTTTTGTAAAAATGTTGTTAATCATAAAAACTCGGTTTTAGAATTATATATTTTTTTTTTATGTATAATTTAGTCTAAACTATTTGAAAATGACTTTTTTTGTTTGTAAGGATACAAACAACAGAAAACAAACAACAAATACTATTCTTCCTATGTAAAATTTTTCAAAAATTCTTCTTGTATCCATTTTTTTTGTTAGAAATTCAATTTTGTTCCAATAAATATATATAATTAAAAAATTTTTAAAATAAAAATATATGTTTTATTTTATATTAATCTATACTTTAGTCATAGAAGAAACAAATAAAAAATACATCAGCTTTTTGGAACTATCAGATATATGTTTTTCCCACTGAACAAGTGTAGTAGGCAATCTTTGCTTAAAAGTAAATGGAGCTGATAGGGAAACTGGGTTCCCAATAATTGGAGTGGAAAGGGTTAAGCTATATATTTAAATAATTAGTAAGTTATATTTATTTTGTATCACATGCAAGTTTAAATATGTCACGTTAAATTATTGTTATGTTCTTTGACCCTATTTTTAGTGGATTTTATATTGTAACCTGTAATGAATTAAAATAATATAAAATAAAAAATAGAATGAAAGTGATGCTACACCAAACATCTTCATTTAAATTTTCACACAAAAAGGAAATAAGTAAAAACAATTTTTTTTAAATTATACCTACTGCAAAAAAGACAAGAAAGCAATGTGAACCTATCCAGAGATAAATAAAACTTGCCTTGAATGTGTATTAGATACTATTGATTGAAGTTTTTCAACATATAAATGCTTTAGTGAAATTATATAACAACTATGCCTCCGTTTCACCAATAACCTTTGTATTTAGAATTGAAATAATGGCACTACTTAATGTATACACGTGAACATTTTTATGAAAAGTTCCTAAAGTCCGAGCTGTTAAATGAAGTCTGACCATAGTTACCTAGAGAGCAGGTACTGCTGGTAGTAAGCATCCAAGAGTAGAGTAGCCCATTCTATCAACTGTGGATCCGCTGGAGTATCTATCATTGCATCGCTCAGTTCCCGCAACAGAGTTAAAACAGAACTCAAATCCAGTTTGTGCCTTAGCTGGTGAAGAATCGATAAGTCTGATATGACTGGAAGTGTTAAGGTAGTCCTCAACAAATCTCGATAACCAGGTTCTTCAATTTCCTAAAGCAAAATTTCTTCATTAACAATACAATCTTAAAAATGTTATGCTTTCATTTCTTGTTCTTAACACTATAAAACATTCGCTTCATTTTTTAATCTATATATATATAAGTCAAAATCGATTCACAATTTTGATGACATTTGGAGGGAAGTTAGCTTACATATGATAAATAGCCACAAAAAAAAAAAAGGATTCCTCCAAATTCCACTCCTAAGGGGTAGAAACAGCCTCTTTAGTGTTTCCTTTTTTTCCTAAGAGTCACATTGGCATTCATTTAACTATTTATTTCAAACTCTGATAAAAAACATAAACATGACACAAAAGCAAGGCTAATTTAATTTTCTTAAAATGTTCAACTTTATTTCTACTAACCCTGAACATGCAATTGTAACCCTGAAAGTAGACTTGCAGGGTTTTCGAGATTATAAAATGTTGATACCTAGGAGAACATTTGCAGGTTAAGCTTTTATATTGATGTGATGGTTTAGAGAGAACCATGGAGGGAACTGAGGGAAGTCTAAGCAAGTGTAGAGAACTACCCTGTAGCGAAGTGAGGGATTTTGGCTAGTGTTATATATACTAATTGTCTCCTACTTATCATATTTACTATCATACAACGATTAAATTATTTTGGGTTTACCATATTTATTATGAAATGTATGGTTATGCTTGTTTGAATAGCCACTTTGATACAATTGATGTCTACATCAAAATGTGAATTAATATTTAATGCCAGTTAGGTCAAAATACCGTCAAAACTATCTGTTAGTACAGAAATAATCATAACTAGTTGCTATCAAAACATTTCGGCACTGGTGGTGCAGTGTTGTAGCCCAGCTCCTTGGGGACAAAGTGTTTGGGAGATTGTAGGCGATAGGTTGGATGCTCAGTCCTCTTAATACCGACATGGCGTCCGCTCAATGGTTGCTATCGGCGTGGACACTACTAGAGAAGTTTGGGGTGTCCATGTTGGGTGATAATCATTGTACGGATGTTGTGTGGGGGAGATAACTGAGTATCAGGCTTGTAAATTAGCTGAAAATCAGACCAGCACTACGTGGTTCGGATTCCACGTAAAGTTGTAGGTCCCTTAGTTGCCCTGGCTGTTGGGCTATTAATAAATTGGCCTTTTTGAGGAACAGTTGAACTCAGTTAGTAACCAGACTACACTCATCCTACACTCATAATCATTCATATTTGCCTTAAAATACCTACAACGTTGTGTCGGCGTCTCATGTGTAAGAATGTAAGAATTTCAGTGAACGAAACAGTTGTTCAAACAAAACTCATCCAGCCTTGCAAACCCAGAGAACAATCTACATACAAATAAATAAGGGAAAATTCAGGAAATTAATCATTCAGTACATGACAGAGTATACGAAAAGAAAATAAATTCTATAAACAAACCTTCGGAGTACAAAGGGGCAGCAGTAATAAAATACATTTACAATACTGAATTAATTATTAAATGTCATAATGTATTATAAATATATTTTATGTATACAAAATAATACTAAAGTCAAGTGCATTCTGAAACAGTAAACATTTTAAATCAATAGTACTTTCATATTTTGAATCATTGGTTTCCAAGGCCTCTTTTTTAGTTGAAAGCAATATATTTTTCTACTAACGGCTAACTAGGCCTGTTGTTTAGGACTAAAAAATACCAATGTCAGCTAAACAAACACTCTTTAAAACTTGGTACACACCAATACTCTTTTACAGCCTAAAAACATTAATGATATTCAAAAATAATAATTGAACAAATTGACAGCTGCAGATATGAAATTCTTAATGACACTAGTTGGAGAAAAAGCAGGATAAAGAATAATAATAACAGAGGCAAAATGGGACCCATAAAAACCAAAATTGAACTGGCATTACCATGTGATGAGAATTGAGATTGACAGAACAGTTAAAATCGGATAGAAGCTAAAATCCCAGAGAAAAGCCCAAGAGGTAGACCTATAAAAAGATGGCTAAACCAAATAAAGCCTGATACTGTATTGAAACAGGTGGGACCAGATGATATGAAGTTCTGACTAGAGAAACTTGCCTTAACAGATCAGGGTGCAAGAGGCTCGCCACCAACACGCAGGATACAATATTGGAAAACAGTTGATGATGAATTTGAATTATCACAAGCAACAATTTTACAACTAGAAAAACTAGCAGAAATCAAAGAAGAGTGAAAATTAACATATGCTTCATCAACAACAAATTCAAAAGAGCAAAACTATTAAATGGCTTTTGATAGGGAGAAATGTCTGAATTAAGACACAGTTCTCGTTACCTGTGTCTTAGATTTTTGTTTCATACCTAAAACCTTCACGATTACACCGGGAATCAAACCCCAAGGAGCTCTGTGGCAAACCACCGCTTTAGCCACTTAGCTACGGCTGTTCCATAATTTTTAACAATTGGTTATTATAAAAATTACACTATTTGCAATTTGTTGAGATGAACCAATTACCTTAGCGCATGTAGAGATCACACTGATTACACAGGACTCAGGGATGTCTGTGAGAGACTTCAAGAGTACTTTCAGGCCGTCCACATCCTTGGCATCTAAATACGGCACGATCAAAATCTGACAGATCCTGACCAACAACATTATTTTTATTTATTTATTCATACATGAAATTAATTATTGGCCTCGATAAGAAATTCTTATCAGTAAGATCCAAAATACCATATAAGTTAATAGATTATTCATAGATATATTTAAATGTTCTAACAAAGCATATTTGTAATGATGCACAAATAATACTAAATACACGGTTGCACTAGGCAAGCTTCAACTAGTTTAACTAATGCAACTTTTCCGTAATCAATCAATTATGCACTTAAAAATATGATAAGTACCAACTGTATTGTGCGGACTGAGCCAAGGGCGATTTCTCCATCCACATTTTCTCAAGAGTCGTTCACTGTCTCCGAATATTGAAACAATTGTATTGTTCAAAACCAATGATAACATTAAGAGCTAATTCTCCAGACAAAATTCTTGACTTTAATGTGTGGACGTTTCATGAACTCAAACATCTATTTCTCTTTGTTAGACTCCAGACAGGAATGTTAGTTGTACTTTCGATTCGGTACAACTATATCCTTGAAAAAAGTGATTGACCAAAGTATTAGTATTGCATAAAAATACTGTATGCAATGCGAAGGAGATATGATTATTTGTGTCATTAGATAAGTGTAGTGATCAGTGTGTGAACAGATAGATAACAGTCTAGATTATCAAACTGGAATATTCAACTATGCTATTCATGCTAGCTTATCAATATATAAGCTAATTTTAATAAAATATCATAGAAAACTATGAAACACAATTGCTTGGTGACAAATATAAATTGGATTGGAACATAAAATATAGTACTGTGAGGCATTTTTTTAAAGTAAGTACCCTTTTGAATTCTACCGTTGTAGCATTGCAGTTGGTTTCTTTTAAGTTTTTAAAAAAAACTTCTCCGATTGAAAATGCTGCCAACTGTTGAGTACACACAGTGGTATGTTTTCTAATTGCTAAAGACTAAAGTTACTTCCACGCATTAGGAGTTTAAAAAGTACCACTGCACACGTACTTCACAGTTAGCAGCTTTTTCAATCAGAGGAGGCATTTTAAACACTTAAAAGCAACCTTAAATGTGAAGATAGATTCGGTTTCGCAAAGGTAAAAGTACTATTGATGCCATAGATGAATTGGTAAGGGAGTTATTAAATGTACTTGAAAAAAAGGGTTTTGCTTGGGTTACTTTTTGTGACCTAAGCAAAGCATTTGATTGCGTTGATCACAACATGCTGCTTGGCAAATTGTTAATCTATGGCATCAATGGTAACTCGCTTAAACTATTTAAGTCTTACCTAAAGAAACGTAGATAAAAAGTCATTGTTGGCCATAACTGGTCGGATGAAGTTGTTGTAAGCAATGGCGTACCTCAAGGGTCTATCTTGGGATCTTTTCTTTTTTTTGTTTATATTAATGATTTACCTAGTAATGTAAGTAGTAATATTTTTATGTATGCAGACGACACTTAGATTTTATCTACTAACTGTGATTATAATGACCTGTTATCAGATGTAAAGGTAGATGTTGCCAATGCTGAAGAATGGTTCAGAGCTAATCAACTCTTGCTAAATTGCAACAAGACCCAGACTGTAGTTGTTAGCCTTAGAGAAAGACCAATGGATTGTTTTAACTCTAGGTTAAGTTTCAATGTAACATTTCTCGGAGTTATGTTGGATGAGTCATTGAACTGGGGTAGCCATATTGACTACATTTTACCAAAATCTGTAGAACTGTATTTTTACTCAGAAAGCTTGTTAATTGTGTCCCGCTCGAATTTGTAAGAACTTCCTATTTTGCCTTTTTCCAGTCTCATGTAAGGTGTGGTTTACTGATTTGGGGAGGGTCTAGTAAAACTCAATCTGTGTTGTTAGTACAAAAAAGTGCTGTTAGGGTAATGTGCAGTGCAGCCTTTAATGCTCATTGTAGACCATTATTTATTCAACTAAAAATTTTAACAGTGGTAAACTTGTATATTTATGATGTTGTTGTGTACACTTTGAAAAATAAAGAGAATCTTGTTATTAGAGCTGATGTACATTCCCATAATACAAGGAACAAACACCTTTTAGATATACAGTACTGTAGATTAGAAAAAAAATATGTATGTTGCTCTGGGCCCAAAATTTGTCAACCACTTACCAACATATGTACTGGAATTCAATACTGACCAACTGAAAATCAGACTGTGTGACTGGTTGGTTCTGAATCCATTTTATAACTTTAACGAGTTTTTTACATTACAAACTAATTTGATTATAATTTAATATTGTCTGAACATACTATTTGTTTTGAAGATTGAACTTGTTGTTGCAATACCAATATTTAGTGATGGTTAATGAATAAGTTTATTGTTATCAATATATGTGATAAGGTACTGACTTTGTCTATTGCATTTAATTGCTTAGCGACAAATAAAAAGATTATTATTATTAATATAACGGCGACTGTGGTTTGCCAACAGATGGTGGTACACAGCATGCATGCGTCGAACAGAGACCGTAACGCTACAATAGTGGAATTACAAAACGGTAAATACTTTTAAAACATGCCTCGTATTTAGATCCATCATTAAAATTTTACATGTTAAATTTGGTAATCATGGTAATTGAAATCAGGAATCAATACAATTTTGTAATCCATAATTTACGTTATTACTGTTGGCTCTTTTAAATAAAGGTATCCGAATAACTTACATTCTCTGCGACATTCCTTCTTCAACATACGACTGGATCATTTTGTCCAGGGAACATGAGTTGGTGTCTTCATTCTTCTCTTGCTTAATGGATGCATCTACAGAAAGCTCCCAGTCAATTTGTTGCATTGGCCGTAAGTCACTTTGGGAGCCAAGAAGAGCTACTAACCGCTGCTTGCCCAAATGATATGGCACTACCACCAAGTACTGGCCATCTGCCAAAAGGACACTTGTCTTACCTCCAGCCCACAGTCTTGCTGGGTTTGTATAGAGTTTAAAGTTCTGCTTGCACTGTGTCACACATAGTTGGGAGTTGAAGATACACAATGTAGCTCCTAAAACAAGATTAAAAAAACATTTTAAAGTGCAAAGCTTATTTTCAGATTAGGTGAAACTAGGTCTAGTCCAGCATGAGTTATAGGAAGTTAGCAGGTTTATGAGTAAGTATGAGAAGTGGCACTGAACATTCGTGTGATTATGTGATTCTTTTGTTTATCTTACTACTACTCTGGTGTTAGTGAACTTGTCTTCTAAGATAAGTTTGCTGATGTCCTATCTCTCCAATATACTAATTCCTGGCCTAGTTCCCTTTAACCTAACTGTAAATAATGAAACGTAACCAGCATGTAGGTTGTACTATTTGTTGTTTAAGAAAATGTTGTACTAGCCTACCCATGAAAAGGTTTGCATAAGATAGCCCTATTTTTGTTCCCATATCGGTGCCTTTGACTTGAAGGTAGTTCTTGCACATCAATGGATCACAAAATCTAGAGACCCACCTAATTTGAATATAAGATAAACCTTGTTTCTCCTTCCTTTACCTAAGAAGCAGAATAATAAACATTATTACACCATTTAATCAAATAATAGGTGACGTTTTAGTGCTTAAGTACTCTACAGTTGGAAACACCTCATCCACCTACCTCAAGTGTGACTGTGTATCCAGTTATTTAGTGATTAAAGAAGAGGCCAGTGGCCCGAAATATTTCACTATTCAATTCTTTGTTATGTGATTGTGTCTACCTACAGTGTTCCAGTTTACCAAGTTTATCAGGTATGCTGCTTTCCTTTCCTTAAATAGATTTCAGAGTATTTGGTAATCTGTTATACAATTTTTTTTCCAGTACACTATGGTAGTTTTTCTAATGAAGTCAATCTGTGAATGGGCAGTTGGAAATTGTCATTTCGATGCCTTGTTAAATAATTATGGAGATGGTGTTCATTTACAAACAAATTCTCATTTCTTTTAATGAACAACAGGCATTGCAAAATATATAACGATGGCAATGTTAATAATTTCAATTCTTTAAATAGTTATCTACAAGAGCATCTATGATTTGAAAACATCAAAATTCCTAAAATGTTTGTTGTATTTTAAAAGTTGATTCAGAATTACTGTGGTTACTCCAACATTCTATATATGGTATAGAATGCATGAGAGAGTAAAATAAACGATAGAATACAATAATTTTAGTTTTTAAATCTGTACAATTTTGAAAAACATGACGTCTAAAAACATACAGTATTTAAATCTTTTAGCCAAAATATCTATATATTAATTCCATTTTCAATTGTTTTGAACTTGAATGGCCAGAAATTTTGTTATAATTTGCCTGATTCACAGTTTCTCCTTCAAAATTAATCTGCAACTAAAAAATTTCCCTATTTTGAATAGTTTTAAAACAAATAATTTGAGTTTAGGAGCAGTTATGTTGTAGACCATTTACAGTAAACCAATTATTTAACTCTTTAACAGCATCATTTATTGAATGTTGTAAACTGATTGGATTATCAGCTTTCAATATGGCTGTTGTGTCAAGCAATTCAAGAAATATTGTACAATTTAAGTTTAGTAAATAGGATGTCATGAAAGACACATCAAATGCTTTGGAAAATCACAGAAGAGACTAGCTACATTCTGTGACCTGTCTAGGCTACAATTAACTCCCCAGGGAAATTCAAATAAAGCCTGAATTGTGTTTCATCCAGACCTAAAACCATATTTCTCCCCTACAAAGATGTTGTTACTCTCGAAGAAGGAAGACAATTGTTCTGCACCTATTTTTTCAAAAACTTTAGAAAAAGCAGGTAAAACTGATATCGGGCGATAATTATCGGGGTTTGATTTGTTACCGTTTTTGAAAAGTGGTTTAATTTTGGCATATTTTAACTGATAGTGAAAAATTTCACTATGTAAAGATTGGTTAATTATCAAGCTCAAAGGGTTAATTATCTTTTATACCTTCTACTAATGTTTGAAATCTGAATAGCCTATTTTTCTTACATACAGTCACTCATTGAGGGAGGAATGATAGCCTGGGGGCGCCCTTATAATAGTTTTACAGAGGCCACTAATGATCATGCAAAAGGCTAGGCCTTAAAACAGCTCTGGGCACTTCTCTTGGGATGCTCTCTTCACTGAATTCATTGTACTAACATTCAACAATTATTCATCAGAACACTAGCCATTCATATTTGCAAACACTATGATGATCTACTGGAATAACCAGCTCATGACCATACGACAAGGCATGTTCATGGACTGGATATTCAACTGCCAAGACTAACAAGAACTTTTTTCACTATAAAATGCTACTACGCCGCTCACATATTTTACATATTTACAAAGATCGACTTCAAAGTCTAGAAATAAAACTGTACAGTTGTCTTGATTGAGATGGTTTCTTAATCGGAATTTTATTGGATGTGATTTTCCTACATTAGGATCAATTTTTTTGCACCAAGCCACTACACCAACGAACACGTTTCTAAATAAGTTATAGTGTCAAGAGCTGCATGATTACGGGCTGATATAGCTAAGGAGGTGTCATCAGAAAAAAGAGGAATTCTTGCATCTGATAGCCATAGAGGTAGATCATTAATAAACAGCAGTAACAAGAGGACCAGGCACAGATCCTTGACAAGAGGCGCTGAACCAGACAAGACTTGATGAATGGGACCGTTGGTATCAACAAAATGTGTTTCAACTGATTGGGTTCTGCCATTAAGGAAAGATACAACCCACGAATGAGAAGAGCCCCTAACCCCTATTGAGCTGAGCTTCTCCAAAAGTAAGCTGAGGTCAATCATATTGAAGTCCTTTATCAGATTGAGAGTCGAGAGATTCAACTATTGAGGAAATAAGAAAGTTAACAGCATCAGTAGTGTTTTATTTTTTATAAACTCAAATTGTTGGTTTGTCAGAATATTGTTTGTTTCTGGGTGAGTACCTGGTCCAATACCACTACATGTGTATGAGTGGGTAGGAGGGTCACTACCACTGTACATGTATGGGTGGGAAATAGGGTGCTTTATTAAGACTTATGCTTGCACAAGAAATGAGCCCCCTTCTACAACTGAGGTCAAATCTATTTACACAATTCACAAAACTAACGGGTGTGATATTGACCCACCCACCTCCACTACCATACACATACAGTGGTATTGATCCACCCACCTACCCTACATACATGATACACCCTTTACATGTATGAGTACACATGTACAGGGTGTATCATTATTAGAAAACCATCCAGCCTTTGAAGCTAAGCAATCTTATATTAAAGGCTCTTTTAAAGGCCTTAGAGAAGCATGACAGCATAGAAATATTAAATAAAATTAATTTTAATTAGTGTAGACTCGTTCTCACACAGAGCATTTTTCTTTGTGAGAGTTAATTTTGCTTTTTGTTTATGAATAATTTGTACGCAGTTCTCTATTTATTTGCCAGTTTATTTATTTGCATGTTTATATTATTTTTTTTGACTGCATGTATAAGGATGGAAGTGGGAAATCAATTATTTTTAATTGGATTTGACTAATCATATAATTTTAAGCTTTCCTAAAGACCCTACTTGCCAACCCTCCTAAACTGAAAGTAAACTGTCATATTTTAGAGTCTAAAAAAGAGGTAGATTACTTAAAATACTTTTAAACAACATTTTGAAAGAGTATGATAAAGCGCATATAATAATTGAACATAGAAAGTCATATTGTATTTTTCATACGGGCTTCATACTTTATATATGATATCTTACCCTCGTCGTCTCTGTCTGCACCGTAAATAGCAAGATGAGTGGAGCTCAAAGGCAAGATGGCTGTCTGGTAGCAGGTGTTAATGTCAGTTAGAGTGGTTAAGGACTTTCCAGGAAACTGCTCTGAATCAGGAGTTGGAAGCTCCAAACTGAACAGTTCTCCGTCTGACCCTGTTAATTTAATAAAATAATGTATCAATAATATATTAAACACTAAAAATTAAAGCCAAGGAAAAAAGTATAACTGGTAAAATTGTTAACTGGAGACAGACACACACAACACAGGTAGTAGAAGTCATTAAACAAATTAGAAATGGATACAAAGTTACTTTGAAGTGGGGTGTGAGGTATTGCCAACTATTGAGCAGTTGATCACTGAACGTTGTTTGACACTACAGATTTTATCTATATAAAATATATATAAAAGCCAAATACCACTGACTCACTGATTGACTGATTACAAAATCTCAAAATCCCCTGAACAGATTTCCACAAAATTTTAAAGGAAGTTAGCTATACTATCGAAGGGACCCACTAAGGAAGGATTTTTCGAAATTCCATTCCTAGGAGATACAAACAGCCCATCAAAATTTCCTTTTTTCCATAAAATAACATTCGGTTGAATTTAGTAAATTAATAACAGCTGTTTTGTAAATAAATAAACATGTTCATTTTATATTTTTGACATTAACCTATTGATGCATTAAGAGTTTAATCATCAGCTGTTAAAAAAAAAAAAAACACAAACTAAATAAACACTAGGGGTGTGCGAGTAGTGATTTTTGAGTTGGAGTCGAGTCGTTGGCATTTTTTTCGAGTATCGAGTATTTTCGAGTGAGTATTTACAGAAGGATTTCCTGTTCACACAAGACAACTGAAAAAAACAGACACCATCCTAAGCCTATGTTAAGTTTTGCCAGATTCATAAATATATACATCTAAACTGAACACAATAATTTTGATTTGTTGTTTGTAACTGTAATATTTGATAAATAAAACTTTTTACTTCCTGCCTTCCTACATTTTTATGTGGTATTGTTTTGTTTAACCTTATTCCTTTTTTCAGAACTAATATTATGTAAGAAATTAAGAAAGTATATTATTAATTGAAACAACGTGGATTATAAAGATTTAATCTGTTCACTCATATCACAGATCAGATTTTCTATGCAAGCCAATTATACTGTTTCACAGCCGGCCGATATGTTTATCTGGTGGTTCAGTTCAAAGTGTACGTAGTGAAGCTTGTTGGCAAAAGTTGCATCCAAGCAAACTGATGCTAAAATTCAGGCATGATCGCCAAATGCGGTCATTTGCTTTGAGAATTGCCTCCTATCAACAAAAAATTGATTGTGTACAGGCCAAGAAGAGTGGATCTGTATTCTGTGGGTATTTAATTCAGTAATAACAAGGTTACAACTAACGAGAAATAAGCACTGAATTATACAATCAAATTTCAAAATCTGGATGACAAAGACTGTAGTTCAATCAATTGATAATAATAACTAAGCAGGTTTACTAACAATAAATTTTAAAGTCACTTAGGATGAATTAGTTTTTATATTATGATTGGTAATGAAATATGTGCAACTTGAAACTACTTCGATACATGAGGCTACACTGAACAACAGATAATTATGTTATAACGAGAAATTCATTAAAACCTGGTGTAATCAAATGAAAACCATAGACATAGTCGGCTAATATAATAGGCCTAGCCGATATTGGTGACGAGATGCAGTCTGAAATATCAGCTAAGTGCCAACTAGTGATACAGTGAAGATTTTGGGCAGCTAAACTATAAACTTATGAATAAAAACGAGACGTTTGATAAGGCTTCAATTCAATAAAAATTATTTTCTGAATCTCTTAATTCGTCGTATTTTGTTTAGAAAAGTTCTTCCAGCAATTTACATCGACATTGACATGAACAGGGAACCGTTCAGTGAATTTACGAATCAAAATTATCGTACTTAACCACCTTTTACACTCCAACTGCGTTATTGTCTAACCTAGTCAGAAAACTGTTCAACAATATGAGAGGAAAAAATATCGTATGCGCAAATATTACACACAGTTTTGGCTATCTAAGGTGTTTTCGGAATAATAATTAATAGAAGTTCGCCACGATATATATATATCTATTTTTTTATTTGACGGAAAATAAATCAATAATGTTGTGTCACACGCTGCTAGAACGCCATTACCATATTTTATATGATATGATTCAGTATTTTCTTACGTCATTGGACGATTCCCTGCTTAAATTAAAAAACAAAATAGACCTCAATCGATTCGCAAGAAATATACGATAATTTCATTTCCGAAAAGGAGCTGAACGGTTCCTTGCACATACGTATACTACAACCAAGATGAACTATCACCTAGATAAGATGGGAAGTTCGATTCTTGGGATGTAAAGTGACCTGTTCTCGGGACCCTTTTGGTTGAACGGTATTATTGATATGAACGAAAATATGCATAATTTACACGGTGCAACTCTCTTCAGTTTATCGTTTCACTGACTGTATCTGTTTCGTGTGTGCCTCTATCTTCAGTTTACCATTTCACCGACTGTATCTATCTTGTCTGTGTCTCTGACTCCAGTTTATCATTTCACTGATTATTTCTGTCTTGTGTAATGCTTTGATTATTATTCCTTTAATTAATTTAAGACAGACGTTAACTTTTTAATTCATTAATTACAATAAATCTAATATCGTCTGGCAAACTAGATTAGATCACTTGTTTTATCACAATGTAATACGACAGTTGTAAATGATTAAATTTATTATTCAAACCCGACTAACTGTTCTTAACTTTAACCATTTATAGATGTTATATCCTTCACATAGTATAAAAAAAAGCAATATGGAAAAGCCAACTTTATAAATGTTGGGTTCTCCTTACTTTGCACTCAGTAATTATAGTTTTAAATCGACTAACAAAAGGTAGTCAGTCCCCTACAAAATCAGTACTGGTATAGGCTTGAAACGCCCATGACATGTACACATTGCATGGAACAGCCAGACCTAGATTATATGTATCTGTAAACGGTTAAACATGGAATGCGTGAAGTTACATTAAGATTTGTAATATCTCTATACAAAATGTAAAACAAATCATAATTGTAGACTAATTTATTAAACAGAATGAATTAAAATCTTTGCACTGTTCATATACACTTTATGAAACTAAATATATTTTAAGAAAAATATAAGAAAGGGATATGGAATCTGTGATAGAGACAAAACTAAGAAAAGTAATTTTTTTTTAAATTGTTGAGATCTCAAAATACTACAGAGAATAAAGTAGCCAACTCACAACATGTATGTTTCTTAGTTAAATTTATGATTATTTATTTATAGTATAATAGAAATTAATAGTACTACTATTCAAAGTATCTTTTCACATCAAAAAACTTTTAAGAGTGATTTTATTTATCATACTTACACAGTGTCAAGAGCCGACAGGTTTCATAGTTGACAAGAACGTAGCTAACTAGCTTCACATGACTCTCAGCTTTCCTCTTCATATGTAGATGTGACTGACCTAAGAGTCCTTCCTCCAAAGGTATTAAATGAATGCTATATTCTTCCTAAAAATTTCAAATTATAAAGAAAAATTTCTTTTCAACATGAGGAAACTAATATAAATCAAAAGTTTATTTTTAGAGCTCTTAATGTAAGATTGGAGTAAAAAGTGACAAGAAAGAAAAGCAGCATACCCTTACATGGAGACACATAAACACAGATATGTTTAGTGAGGCATTTTGTGGTCACTGGCCCCTTCTTCAGTCTAGACAACTCAGGACCAAGAGGCAATGGCCCAGAAATATTGCATTAAATTTATCACTTGTGCGTATGTCTCTAACGTTTCACCATTTACCATGAGTGTTGCTTTCCTTTCCCTTTGCCGCTTTTTTACAAATTTAAATAGAAAACAATCGCAAATGTTATCCTTGAAAATATCATCTTTTATTCATCTCTATATTTATTTATAGCAATAAACTAATTGCATATTGTGTAAAAAGTAATTACGTGACCTATTGTACATACAACAAATAAGAAATCAAGCAATCTTCAGCTTATGTTATACATTAAAATGAAATATCAGGGCATATAAATCTTGATGATGCACTGTAGATACATTACAATGAAGTATCAATCACTCATGCATAGTATCTACTATAGTGTCTAACAAAATGTATTTTAAATAAAAAACAATACAAGAGTATAACACACTATAGAAGTTATGCAATATCCGAGTATAAAAAGGTCATTTTAATAAAATCATAGGTAATAAGGCTACATATTGTTTAAACATTTCTGCCAATTACTCACATTTAGAGTAGGGGAAAGTGGGGCAGTTTCATACAAATTTGTCATATCTTACAAAATAAATTGAAAAAAAATAGTTGTTACTGCTGTATTCGAAAAAAATACAAAATCATGAATAAGGAACAAAATGAAAATATTTTCATTGAGCCAAAAAGTTAAGTAATTGACACATACAAAAAAAAAACAATGTATACAGCCAATTGTATAAAAGTGCACCTTGTAGGGGTAGTTTCATTGAGGACTGCGGTACTTTCATACAAATGGTTAACATAGAGAAAATATGGTTTGCTTTTGTATTTTCTATGTCTACAGACAAACAAGAGTAGGCTAGTCCTACAAGTAAAGAATTCTTAACCTAAATTATAATCTGAAAGATCAACTTAAAATGTCAGTCCTTCCAATGCATATTGATCCCCTTATCAGATAATGTTGAGGTAATTTGGCACAAATATCTTTTAATAATATGTCAATTTTGTCTTTGGATCAAATAAAATTAATTTTACAATGTGTAGTAAATACAACTTCGTTTTTAATTTGCCAGACAAAATACTTAGTTGTTTATTTCTGTCAACATTTACCCAAAACAAAATCATTTAAACCTAGATTTTCAACAGTTAGATTTAACAACTTGATGTTGGGTTCATCACCAGTCAAAACAAGGTTGCTCACTCCACTGGAGACGAAGTCGAACATGGATAATGTGATCCAAGCCGAAACAGGTCTTTTGAGATGAATAATGAACATTAATTTTCATCACGATACAAAAAAGCACATTTGACATTTTTTAAATCTGATATTTAATAGTTTAGTATTTTTTTACCCATTACCACTGTGTGATGAAAAGTATATTCTAGGAAAACTGCGTTTGATTTTTGTAAAAGTTGTCTTTTTAACATCAATAAAAAGTGTCGCAAAGTAAAGTAAAATTATTCCAATACATGTTTTTCTTGCAAAAGTCAATTTATGTACATAAATGCTTTTGTATGAAACTGCCCTACTGTATTTAATTTATGTTGGATGTATGAAAGTGCCCCAAAGGTATAAAATTTAAAACTTACATTGTGCTTCTATTGTACGTTTGAAAACAGATCAGTCACAAGGCAAACACCTAAATTAAAGTATTAACAAGTAAATTACTTTGTTAACAGAAAAATGTATCAATAAGTGCATTTACCTCACTTTTCAAAAGGCAAAAACAAATTCTTTTTTCTCAGATATCTGAAAATCTTCAATAAAATCCACCCACATGTAACTGGAACGTTGAAACTTTGACAGGGACTAATATTTAAAATAAGCAACAGGTAATGGTGGAGTTTCTATTTCCTGCTGCTCTAGGTGGCAGGAAATTCAAACTGTATGAAAGTGCCCCCCTGTAAGAAACTGCCCCACTCTCCCCTATAGTTTGTCTGACTCTGACTAATTCGGTATCTGAAAATTTATTTCTGAGAATGATAAATTTTATTTTTACTATATTTTAAAGACTAACTTCATATTTTTGTAAAATGAACTGTGGAACTACACAACAGTTAATATAACACTGCTACTTTAGCCACAAAATGTACAAAAAAGTTCAGTATTTTGTTTGTTTTTTTTTTTTTATATGGTCTAATTGTTATTATGATGTGAAGGAATTTACTTTTATCAGAAACATTTTTTACTACAAATAAAGACTGCATGGAAGAGTTTTGTCTTGAATAAAAATGCTTTAAAAAAGATTGTATAGTATCAAATACTTAATATGTACATTTTTCTCCTTATTCTTAACTATATTTTTGTCAATTCATTATTTTTATTTATCTGACATTTTCTAGTCCCTTATTTGTTAGTATATAAAGAGCCTACTATCCAAAATAGGAAATGTGCGTCAAAACAACACCAGTCAAAATGAACAACAAAATCTTAAACAAGTAATCGGGCATTATAAAAAAATAGCTTTACTTTTTGGAATTCTTTAATAACTTTTTATAGATATGAAAAAAATGTTTTAATGCAACATTATATAATAGTATATGTTTTGATTCAAAATAAGAATACTTTTTTATACTGTAAATAATATCTTTGTCTAGTTTAGCCCTTCCTAAACTAGGAAAAATATGCTTATCTTGACTTGTTCTTGATTTGACTGATATAAATTTTATTATTGATATCAAACACACTTTTTTACACATGCACGATTAGGCCTATCTGTCAAAAAACACACATAGGTAATATAAAAATAAATAAGTAGCAAATGAATTGTTGTTAATAGGAATAAATGTATATAACTCTTTTAGGTTTACTCCAATGTTAGAACAAGTAGGGGAAGTATACAAGGAACAAACCTCAATGGACCTTGTAAACAGCGCCACCACAGAAAACCCCATTAGAGTTATCAAATGAGCTTCACAAATGGTTTCATCTTTTGATAAAGGGGAATCTTTGGATATTCGCTCTTTTCTCCTATCAATAGCTTGCTGCAGAGATGATACACACCCATTTTGAAACACTACCACAGGAGTCGAGGAGCTTTCACTAGTCAATACACATTCTATTGGCGTCGCAAACTAAAACAAATTACACAATAATGTAGTAATAATGGTTTCTGTTTCTGACTAATCTAGATGCAGAATAGGAATCTTTTGATATGATTTTTGAGGAACTACAATTTAATAATTGATTTATGTCCTTTATAAAGTCTAATTAACGTACCAATGTAACTTATTCGAAATAATACATTTTTTCTTTATCAATAAATACTAAATAACTTCTAATAGTGTAATAAGAGTGATAGGTCATCACAAATTTAACTAGGCACACACATGCATTAATAGAACACAAAGGAAAAGAGGTAAATAAAATGTTGTTCACTATTACAACGCATTAGTGTACTATGGCGAGTTCGCTGATTCCCTCTCTCCTACTGAACTGACTGATTAGTAATTATATCGACTATTCATGCTGAAATTCAAATACGGTATACCAATGTTAACCTTATACATGTTTTAAACACTTTTTATTATACAATGGAAACACCTGATATGTTTATTAATCGTACATACATCTATTCGCCGGAATCTTGCCGCATCAGCCGGTTCCCTATACAGATTGCAGAGCACCTACAGTTTTGCTATAATTCACTGCATTTCCTTTATTGCTATATGTTGATTTATTGTTATTGTTTAAGATGCATATTGTTATATGTTGATTTATAATGTTTATTCATAGATACAAATACTTATATAATTGAAATCAATTTATTTGTAAAAATAAATTATCTCCCAGAGTGAGCGATAGGCGCAACTGTGTCTCATTTATTGAAACAAACAAAACTGACATAGTGTACACTTGTGAGCGCTGTCTACTGGAGGTGAATATAACTAACTAGGCCTACTATATAAATAATGTAACTAAGTTACCGAATCAAACGCTTTCCTGCGATATCAATAAGAATAACAAGCAGATTGTGTTAAACAAAGGCCTATGATGGCAGGGTATGCGTCTTTTGGCCTTCGGGTTTCTATCCACGATGACGGCATATGCTGCATCTCTCTCCCGCAATCTCTCTGCTCTACAAAAATGCATATACCCCACCTGCACCTTGCTCCAATTTCTCTTTGTCATCTTCCAAGTCTCAGCTGCACATTTACTTGCAGGGACATTATAAGTTTTATACAGTATTAATTTAGTTTTTCTTGGCACATTCTAATTCCACAACTGGTGTTTCACTCTTTGGTAAAATCTAGCATCTTTTTCTAACCTAATGGTGATCTCCTGGTTAAATCTACCATCACTTGTCTTAATTCATCGATCATATAACTGTAAAACTATAAATCTACACTGAAAATACCAATCAACATAAATAGCTATTAGGCCTACTCAATTGTTAATTTTTCATTGCATTCAACTTCTTCTTAAACTAAAAAGCCCTAAATCAAGATGTTAATTTCCGAGAATATATAACAATTCCAAAGACAACACCAATGAGCAGGAAATGTCTGTTGTTACATAAAACGTTGTGTTAATGCTTCATGAGACGGCAGCTGTTTAAAGTAGGCCTAATTATCGTAAAATCTGGGGAGGGCTGATGAAAGGAAAGGATGTTCTAAATATTAAGTTATCTTGTGGATAATATTGTAACTAAGGCCTACAACCCAAACAGATACCAAATTAAGAATGTCACAAAATCAATCAACATGATGAAATGGAACAAAAATATCTTGCATGTTACTATATTACATCAGTCGAAAATTGATCAATCGATAAATTTGATAAACAGTGAGTTCACTGATGATGTAATAATAAGATAATCTTCCATAAAGGATCAGGGAATAGTTACATGCAGTTACATGTTACATGGATGCATCTTCTCATCCATCAGCTTTACAATTCGAACATCTTAATTATAAACTAATCCAAACCCATAAGAAATAGTACTAAAAGATTTTTTTCATTAAGGTACACTAGTATAAAGTTACAAATCCATCCAATGGCCTAATCAGACTATTTCATAAACAATAATGAGTTGATGCCTTCATGCGATAAATATATGCCAATGACACTTGAGCTGAGAACATATTCACGAATGTCAATGTAATTAGTTTATTTAACACATGATTATAAAGTATTATGAGTTTATTTCTTTTAAATATAATGTCATTATAACTCATGCAGTCACGCAGTACCTTGATTTTTTTTAAATTATTAAGTTGAACACAGCTTTCCTCCCAAGTAGATATTTGATTGTTATTAAACACTCCGATATACCGTTGACCAACAGCATCATACACAACAGGAGCAGATAATTTATCCCTGCTACTCCAGCTGCTTACTTGTTTTTGGTCCGATAACTGTAACAAATTAAAAAATTAATAATATACTTTAGTCATGTTGCAAAAAACTAGTACAGTGAAAACATGATTGTCCGTCACCCTATTTTCCACCAGGTTCTGTTATCCGTCAGTGTCTGGGTTCGTAGCGCCACGATATAACAGTTGACGTATGACTTATCCGTTTGGAAGACGACAATTTCCCCCTCGAGCCGTCTAGCCCTCATAAGCCTTCCAACGGCCTGTCATCCACAAGGCTTCGTCTGTTGTCTACCAAATAACAGGTCGTTGGAACAGCTCACCTGACATACGGACAGGCCGTCCAGGGCTGCCAGAACAGATCCTGTACAACACGGGGAAAGAGGCGGCACTACAAAGGCCTGTGGTTGGAGATGAAGTTTTAAGCCGCGACGCCTACACAGGTCACGGACCGTTGGAACTCCCAATTAGCTGGGTTACAGTGTTTGGGAGATTGTAGGCGATAGGTTGGATGCTCAGTCCTCTTAATACTGACATGGCGTCCGCTCAATAGTTGCTATCGGCGTGGACACTACTAGAGGTCTGGGGTATCCATGTTGGGTGGTAATCATTATGCGGAAGTTGTGTGGGGGAGATAACCGAGTATGAGGCTTGTCAATTAGCTGAAAATCAGACCGGCACTATGTGGTTCTGATTCCACGTAAAGTTGTAGGTCCCTTAGTTGCCCTGGCTGTTGGACTATTAATAAATTGGCCTTTCTGAGGAACAGTTGAACTCAGTTTACTAACTGAGTTCAACTGTTCTGGTTACTACCAGACTACACTCATCCTACACTCATATAATCATTCATATTCGTCTTAAAATACCAACAACGTTGTGTTGGCGTCTCATATGTAAGAATAAGATGCAATACATTGTCTGGATACCCATAGCTAATGGAATAAGGATATTTAAAGTTATAACTCATACAAATCTGTCACTTCACCATTACTTTTGTTCATAAACAGTGTTGTATGTTTACACTAAATTATTTAGGCCTGTAATGTACAGTAGATCATTACAATTTGTAATATTGTGTTTATATATTGTAATAACAGTGTTAGTGAGTGAATAATGTGATTTTTACTAATCAAATATCTTTGTTTCTCTAAGCCTAGCACAATAGTGCATAGAATGAGTTATGTTTGGTTCTTATGTATTTATAAAGATTTATTACGCTTATAAATGTGTGAATAGCTTTTATACAACAGCCAACAAACCTGTAGAGCATGATTTTAGCTAACTTTTAGTACATATTAGAACTCTGTAGATTATATAACTTACAGGATGTTTATAAAATCCCTTCCTAGTGATGTAAAATATCCTGGGTATTTGCCAGAGGTGTAAAAAGGAAAATCCTTAAATACCCAGGAATGTTGGGTATTTAAAAATATTGTGTATGATCAATTGATGTTTACCCCTGAAAATGTTATTATCATAATTGTATGAAGCTCTAGAATAGTCTATTACCATATTTTAATTTAATAACCATTTGTATCTTTGCTTTGTTTAAGGACGTCCTGTTTTCATTTATGAGAACCTATACTCAGTAGAGGTTGTTGCAGTTCTGGTGATCATTTATCAGTTTTCTGTTGACCCATTGCAAAATATATTATCTGTTGATAACCATACAACATACTCCAAAGTATTAATAAATAAGTTAAATGTAAAGTAAATGTTTAAAACCTTAACTAAGCCTATCATAAACCAATTTCTTCTACTAAAAATGCATAAACAAAATACGAACATTTGTTGATCACTATTCATTAGCAAGACACTGATCGTCAAGATATGAGCAAATATGAGGGACGAATGTGTGAGATGAACGAGTGTAGTCATTGTTACTAACTAACAAATTTGTCGGTAGCGTAGTTGGTTCAATTCCAGCTTCATTGGCTAAAGGTTCTCAGTTCGATCCCAATCAGAGTCATAATACACTTTGAGAAGGATCAGCTGATAACCACCGGCTGTTCATTTGTCATTGGGCTATTAATTAATGACACTTTCTAAGGAATAGTCAGCTTAGTTTGTAGCAATGACTACATTCGCTCATCTACACTCATTCAAAATCGATATTCGCCCATTATCTTGACGATCGGCGTCTTACGAATAAATAATAAATAAGGTTGACTGTTCCTGAGAAAGAGCTATTTATTAATAGCCCAATAGCCAGTGTAATTAACTGATCTACAGATTTACGTGACATCCGAACCATGTCCTCTTCATTACACAGCATCTGATTCTTGACTACCATCCAACATGGACAACCTAGACTTCTCTAGCAGTGTCCACGTTAATGGCAACCAGTGATCAGACGCTGTGTCAGTATTAAGAGGACCGAGCATAGAACCTATTGCCTACAATCTCCTCAAAACTTTTCCCCAAGTATCTCGGTTACAGCACTGCACCACTAGTGTAAACCACATCAAAATAGTCCGATGACATTTTAGGTGGTGTTGCCATATCGTTTCTGAGAATCACCAAACCACATGTTTCATCATTGACAAGAATGCGTATGCTCAATACTGTCAATTTAATTAGCGTTTCGTTTAAATCAACTGTATGATCATATTTAAAGACCTCTAGAACACAGTGGTAAAATTAACTATGGTATGTGTTAATCTCTAATTGTTTATAGCATTATAATAATATAAATATTTTATATTCTGTAGAAAGTACTATTTAATAATGTTTATCAAATGAAATAGCTGTTTTTATCCTGAGCTATATCACTACGTATATATAATCAAAACACGTGCATTATAACACAAACACGCTAACTATTTAGAAAAGACATCAGGTATCACAACGAGACTGTGCAGTAGACTGTAACGTCATATAGGTGAAATCAGCTGGTTTGTTTATTCTATTAAATACTGGTAACCAAATCCACCAATAACATAGAAACATTCAGCTGAATAGTTAAGTAAGTTATTTATATCAGCTGGAATTAAAATTATTGAAACTGGAACAGTATTTTTGCGATTTCGCCAATGTGACGTCATTGAAGATGTGCTTGATACCTACCGTCTTCTTTTCTATGTACCGTGGTTTATAATAACAAATCACATTGTTTGTTTACTGCAACAGATGTTTAGACAAATCATCAATATTTTCAGCAAATTTATATTTGACAACATTGCTGGGCGAGAAGTGAGGTGGGGGCTTCATATTCTATATCTATCATCAGACTATTTTGGTGCGGTTTATTGCGGTTTTTATTAACATTTTAAATAAAAAAACTCATTAAAAATTATAATAATAAACACGATGCCGTACGATGTACGGTGGTACTAACCCACCCGCCCACCCATACACGTACCATGGTACTAACCCACCCGCCCACCCATACACGTACGGTGGTACTAACCCACCCGCCCACCCATACACGTACGGTGGTACTTACTTTACTTGTACTTACTTTACCATTGTAAGTGTAAGGGTGGGCGGGAGGGCCTTTACCATTGTAAGTGTAAGGGTAGGAGGGAGGGCCTTTTCCATTGTAAGTGTAAGGGTAGGCGGGAGGGCCTTTACCATTGTAAGTGTAAGGGTGGGAGGAAGGCCCGTTACCACTCTACGTGAATAGGTGGGAGATAAGGGACACTGTATGTGTGTGTGTATGACTTAGTGACCTATATTCGAACTTAATAATAATAATAAGTGATGAATAATAAGTAATAATAATAAATGATGATGTTTGTTTACTGCAACAGATGTTTTGACAAATCAGTAATGATGTTCAATGAATTTGCACTCATGATTGATGGCATATTCTTAATAGTTTAATTGATAGAGTAATTGCCAGTTTCACCAACATAATTACATTTTTTAACCATAGTTAAAATATTATACAAAATTGATTTTTTTTACGCAATTGTACATTGTAGCTTAAAAAAGGAGTTACATTGTACAACAGTACATTGTAGGAACTATGATGGGAGAAGTAAATACTATCTCCCCTCTACATGCCATTTAGTTTGAGTTTATGTGTATCTAACAAGATTGCTGAGTGAGGAGGGGAGCTTCACATGTAACAGCTATCATCAGACTATTTTGGTGCGGTTTACACCTTTAACTTTTCATTTGTCTGTAGATATAGCAGAATATGATATTTTAAATAAGGAAGTACAATAGGAACTATTTTCCGCCAGGTATCGGGACCGCGGCCATGAAGAGTTGAAGAATAAACGGATTATAGAGAATTCACCCACTCACACTTATATCACTGGAAACTTATTATTAGTGCGATTAATTTTAATGCTGTATAGTATATATTGTTTAACTAAATGAGAATGAAAAGGTTATAAAAAAAGACATGTTACAAAATGTATATACTGCAGGTCACAATTACGCAGTAGGCCTAGTTTTAATGTAAAATATAAGCTTGTACATTATGTAATGATCACAAAAATTAATTATCAACATTCTTAAAATTAAACTGCAGTACAATGTTATATATTAAAGCCCAGTTCCCACGGCCAGTGTTTTCGCAGACATCAGGCGGGCCGATGTCGGTACAGAAGTTTGGGGTGTCCATGTTGGGTGGTAATCATTGTGCAATCTATAGACAGCAACTCATGTAGTGTGTCTAGTATTATTGTAACTATGCTGGTGATGTGGGTTCATTACTTTGATGTGTTTTTAGCCGCTGCTGCTCGTGCTGGGTATGGCACCGTGCCGAGCACTAATATACGCTAAACTATAACTGTTGAAGTTTATTACATCGTAATTTGAGCACATTTCATAAGTTTATAAATCCAGCAAAAGGTATATTTTGAACATCCAAAATATTGGACGTCAAGAGTTCTTTGCAAATTTAGCAAACATCCGATATATCAGATGTAAGACTGCAAAGATTTAAGCAAATAGGCGTCCTTCATGCAAAACGTTGAAAAAGTTAGGAAGCAAAATTATAAATTACAGCCCTTGTTATTTAAAATGACTGTCTATTACACTAATAAATTTAGTACTAGAACTACCAAATTAATTTGAACTCTTCTTACCTTGTACCTTATAACCATATTTTTACCCAGAGTTATAATAACACAGCTACTAACAGATTCATCTGTAACACCAATAAAGGTTCTCTGATCGATTAAAGGACATAATCTGTAATATGCACTAAACTTGGCCATTATAGAAAATTTCAGTGGTGTAAAACAAATAGGCCTATCATAATGTAACAATATTAAATAGAATTACTTTTAATTGAATGAACGGGATATATGTGGTAAGCACATATTTTAATCAGATAGCAGCTTTACAGGAAAACCAGTTTTTTATTGGTCTGTTTGTGTTGTGTTCATATAAGCTAGGTTAAGTAACAGTAAACGAAGACTGAAGCGTTAGCATAGAGACAAAAGTCATAGGTTATGTTTTTCCTTTATTTTGACAACGTCAATAGAGTCAGAATTAAGAATCATAGAGGAAAGATTCTTTGTTCTGTACTGGGAACCGGTTACTTTTTTTTTAATATAAAAAATTGGCCAACTATGAATAAAACTGTGAAAAATGGGGATGGCATAGTATTTTTTCTTTATTTTTCTTTTTCTATTACTCTACTGTACTTGTTCAATACTACCCTTGATTGTCAACACCTACAATCAATGTGATAAAAAACAGCGTAACTGAATGGATAAAATATTACCGTTGGTAGTACAAATTTAATTGTTACATTTGAGTTATTTTTAGTTTTGTCAGGGGGGATCTTCCAAACACACTAGCTCCAGCTAGTAGTGTGGGGTTTTTGTTCACTAAAACGTCCTGACACAATGACCTAGAATTTACAGAGCAATATTCCATCCACGAGAAGCCAGTTCTGCTGCCAAACTCTAGCTTGGCCGGAACAACGTCCGGGCTTCGCTCAATCTGTTTTAGTAGTAATACTTGAAACATAGTGTTAGTCAATAGCCGGCGTTTCGAGGTAAAGTTCCTAACTCTCTTCCTGCAGCAAGGAAACAAATTCATTCATTAATCTATTTATATTGGATACACCTTGATTAGCTTATGCTAGGGAGCTCGTTGAGTTATCTATCGAGGGCCATCGTCCAGGATGGCCAATGGCATTTGTCAAAAGTGGGTCTGTCAGATGCAGCAGTGGTCTTGAAGAGTTTCCAAGACGTTGCAACTGCTTAGTCAGCCAATACCGACACACATAATTTATTCAGAACAATTTTTAAGAATACTAAATTACAATACCCATTCCCCTCACATTGTGAGTTCGGCGTCAAAATTTTACATTTTTTTATTACGTTATTCACTAATTTACTAGCAACTGCTTTTATTGCACTTCATCCTGCGTCCATGCAACACTTGTTATAAAAGATAATCAACTGACTACAATATTTGTGGAATCATAAGCTTTAGAAAAATCAATTAAAATGCACCAGTATTACTTATTGTACTAATAATATTTTGCTATTGATTCTTTGAGCAAGGAAATAACCACATGAAAACACAACTTTCTATATCTATCAAAAGGACTATTCTCTGCCTCACTACCAGTAGTCCGTTGTAGAAATATTTTTGCTTGTTCCATGTAGTCATTTTTGGTAGCAGAGTTGGTTAAAGAGTAGCTTTAATTAGCTTGAGGTTCTCAGCTAATTAAAGCTGATAACTAAAAAAGCCTGATAACTACAGGCTGTTTAATTGTCGTAGGGCTATTTATTAACGACACTTCTAGGGAATGATCAGCCTCAGAGTTTTTATCGGTCTGCCGATGAGTGAGGTGCTCATTATATCAGTCCTGAGCTGTAATGTGTATAGCTATATTTATTTAGTGAGTCGAATGTGTCAACAGTTATGTTCTTAATGAACTATTCAAATAAAGTAATATTATTGGTGGCAACCTCTCCCCACTCATAGAATTTCCAACTTTACTTTTGTTTTTTCGCCCCAGTCCATGATGTCCTCTCCAGGCATCTACCACACCACCGTGGTCCTTACTACCGTTAAATGAGTTTCATTATTTTACCCCCTTTTAGGACTGCAAAAAATAGATTTTTTTTTTGGGGTGACTATTTTTTTAGAAATGTGATATGAGACCATAGCCTACTGAAAAAGACTGCAGCAAATTAGGGGTTTTTGTAAGCATTTACAAACAATATTATATTTTTACTAAAAAAAAGGAATATCACTCAAGTTTTTGGTATTGTTTTTAAGGTTTATAAATGGGCAATTAGAAAATAATGAAATATTAACCATTTTTATACATACAATTTACATTTTAGATATATATGTATAAAAAATAAAAACACACAGCAACATTTTCATTTTTGACACATAGCAAAACAGCTAAAAAAAGTGGGAACCTCTTATTTTTGTTTCAAATGAACAGTCGTTTAGCTTAGTACTAAATTTCATTACATTCAGCCGAGTAATAAAGAAAACAATAGTAAAAATGTAAAGTTTCACTTTATATTCATGCTTAATATATGTACTGTTATTACAAATGAAAAATAAATATAACATGATGTTAAGTTATTGGGCCTACTACGATTCTCCAAAAGGTGAAATGTTTTATTTTACATCTTGAATATGTGTCATAGTCAATTATTTACACTATTTAAAATGTTTAATTGCGTTTTAATGGTGTATTCTATTCCAATCCATATTTGTTTTCACACAATGAAAATAGTTAAATTATGATACTATACAAAATAAGATATAAAACAACACAAAACTATTTACAAACAACAAACTCTTCAACAAATAACATAAGCACAATAACCAAAACACATACATAAATAAACAACTCCTTCACTTGACTAACGACTGAACTGAGATCGACGGGAGAACAGCTGTCTTGAAAACAGCCGAGGAATAAACTTTATTTTGTTGAATATTCTCAACAGTCTAGGCTGTCAACGAATATAAAATATTAAGTTCAACTCTTATAGATTCTGTTTTTTGCAAAAATAGCACAACAAATGAGTGCTCATTTTGCGAAATTGCCGATTTCCGGTGCAATTACGGGCGAGTGGGCGATCGACCGCTCCGCCGGTTTCGTACGCCCTTGTGCGGGTGGCATATCACCCGCATCGTCTTTTTCAAAAAGTATGTGTTGGCAACGATTCGCCCGCTTCGTCCTAAAAGGGTTAAATGTAACCTTTGACCTAGTTAAGGTTATAACACAAACTTTGTACGCTATGGTCTTGCCTTGACCTCCTTGTGCCCTACTTGTCGTTTGCCGAAGTGATGTGCATAAATTAAACACCTTAAGTGGAGTTTACTGTGTAATTCATCTGAAATGTCAGCAAGGAAAGTGCGCCATGTGTCAAAAAAATTTCACCACTTTTGACGTCGTAATTAAGTGTACGGACTGTAAATTGGAGCTACATGCATCGTGTACACGTGCTGGTTTTGCTCAGACCTTCACGAAAGGAAAGAATAAGGTATGGAAATGTGACTTATGCAAAGACGAAGCAAGTTCCACTACTTTAGCCAAACGGAATGAAGATACATCCGAAGACAAGAGGTCTATATTAGACGCAATAATACATCTAAAGTGTTATGTATAACCTACTATGGGCACTAAGATGTGTGACATGAAAACTAAACGTAAAACATCCTTAGACATACTGTCGGAAGACTTGCGATCATTCAAAGCTAGTTTTAACACCTTAAACCAGCGCCAACAAGAGCTAAATCAACGATGTGCCACTCTCAAGGAAAGCAACGCCCAGGTGTCAGTCAAGGTGTGACAGCTTAAGCTTCAATTGCACTACCTGGATATTGTCAGCACTCAGCATCTACGACTCAGGGAGAAGATGTCTACGAGATCCTCACTGATGTAGCAGCCCCTTTTGGAGTATGGTTCAAGAAATAAGATGTGTCAATTGCTCAACGCCTCCGTCTTTTCTTTCACAAACACACTCACCACTCAATGATCATACAATTCATAAGTAGGACCGTGAGAGAGATGTGGTACCGATATGGTAGAGAGTTCTACCGGTATGGTAAGAAGCGGATGCTTCTGAGATCGCCGTCAGCTTTCCCAACGCCAAGTTCTTCATTAATGAGCATTTGACGCCCAACAATAAGGCGCTACTTGGAAGGGCTAGAAGACTTAGGCACGAGTCGAAGCTGCATTAGGCGGGATTCAACAATGGCAAGGTTCTTATTAAATCTAAGGAAGGTGAATCAGCTATAAGGGTACTGGTGGGGAACCTGGACAAGTACATCTAAGTCACAAGTTGTAAACTATGTTTATTACGCTATTAGTTAACTGGGTAGAATTTCATGCATTGCAATGTTCTTAAATTTAACTGTTTGTAATATATTAGTTTTATTGTTCATAATAAATACATATTCATTAATAGCGTTAGTTTAGCTAAAATTATATACATATATATTTTCTTTCTTATCGATATTGTAGGTTAACACCATATTATATAATATTTTATGTGACCGCTTTGTAGTTTATCATTTTGCGTTGTGTACACAATTATAAAGCAATAAATCTCTTTAGCCCAGTCAATCTAGAGATCGGCATATGCAAAAGATAGGATTTTGCACGCACGCATTTCTAAATTGTAATTAGTGTCAATAGTAGGAAACTTAGTAAAGCCAACAAAAGTTTTATTGGGAGAACTTTTGGATTACTAAAATATTCGAAATTTCCAGTTTTTCCCATTTAACTCGTTGAGGAAGCCTCCCACAGGAAAATATATTCGTTCCTGTATTCGTTCACTTTAATTAAAGTCAATTGAAGTATATTTTTCTTCGAATGAACCATTGGAACACGAACATTGATTCAGCTGTCTAGGAGCAATTGCTTGTTGAAACACAAATGAAGGCGGTTATTGTTCACAAAGGGCTTTTCCCCTCCTCTACCTCCAACTGTTTCGTTTTTCGTCCATTTTTTCTGAACAACTGCAGATTTGAGCCTCGCTCCCTCCTCGGTTTCATTTTTTATTTCGTCTGTCAGACCGAGTGATTTGTTGGTTCTTCGCGTGTTTTCTACAATTATGTCACGATGAGTATATAAGTGTATTTCGTGTGCAATGAAAATTTTAGTGCAGGTGAAGTGATGCATGTAACGGGTGGGATTTAAACTATTCGGGAATGCAGTGTGAAACGCCAAAATGAGGCACATAAACATTACTTCAAGGACAAAGACAGTGTGACTGTTCGTAAGGCGTGCAGGGAAAAATTATACAGACGTAAGGCGTGCAGGAAAAATTATACAAACGAGCGAATGATTACTGCCGTTTTACGAAAACGTTCAATGGGAGAATGTTTAACTCCAAGAAATAATGTTTCATGTGTACAGAAGAGTTAACTGACAATTTCTCAAGAGGCAGGAGAAACTTTCTCGGAACCAAAGAGATATGAGTATCAAGGTTACGTTACTTGGCCTGAAAGAATCATTAATGAAGGCAGCTGATTGGCTTGGCGATGAGTTAAATCAGAGAATCATAGATCGAATAAAAAATGTTGAAGATCTGGTTTTCATACATGAATGGTAACACAAGTCGTGCTTTAGAATTGCATGCTCTACAACTATCACTCAATGGTGTTTTTTTACCGGAGTGGCCGTTTTGAAGTTACAGCTCTTCAAAGAGCTGGAAATGGATTTTTCGAGAAATTTGGAAAAAATATTCGTTTTTTCAACTAGTAATTGCTTCTGACATCTGAACAAATGTTGATGTTCCAAAAGTTCATTCGACACAAAATTCAATACCGTTTAATTTAGGAACTTATACGTTTTCATGTGGGAGGCTTCCTTAACGAGTTATATTCGAAAAAAACTGAAAAAATCACAAAAAATTTCAAGGTTTATAGGCCTTCACGATCTCCCGATAAAGATTTTTTTGGATATGCTTAGTCTTTCAATATTGACACAAATTAACACTTAGAAACATGACATCTGACCTTCTGCATGCAACAATGTCTAGATTGACTGGACTATTTGCCTATTTTAAGTAACGTTTTTGAAATAGTTTTCCTTGAAATACTGATAAAATTCTTAATTGTGTCTGACGTCATTACAACAAATCAGTTTGGTTTCCGTAAAACACACCAACAATTGATGCAATTACAACTCTTGTCGGAACTATTATAGAGGTATTAGAGAATCGAGAGTCATTTTTTTTCATTATTTTACCCCCTTTTAGGACTGCAAAAAATAGATTTTTTTTGGGGTGACTATTTTTTTAGAAATGTGATATGAGACCATAGCCTACTGAAAAAGACTGCAGCAAATTAGGGGTTTTTGTAAGCATTTACAAACAATATTATATTTTTACTAAAAAAAAGGAATATCACTCAAGTTTTTGGTATTGTTTTTAAGGTTTATAAATGGGCAATTAGAAAATAATGAAATATTAACCATTTTTATACATACAATTTACATTTTAGATATATATGTATAAAAAATAAAAACACACAGCAACATTTTCATTTTTGACACATAGCAAAACAGCTAAAAAAAGTGGGAACCTCTTATTTTTGTTTCAAATGAACAGTCGTTTAGCTTAGTACTAAATTTCATTACATTCAGCCGAGTAATAAAGAAAACAATAGTAAAAATGTAAAGTTTCACTTTATATTCATGCTTAATATATGTACTGTTATTACAAATGAAAAATAAATATAACATGATGTTAAGTTATTGGGCCTACTACGATTCTCCAAAAGGTGAAATGTTTTATTTTACATCTTGAATATGTGTCATAGTCAATTATTTACACTATTTAAAATGTTTAATTGCGTTTTAATGGTGTATTCTATTCCAATCCATATTTGTTTTCACACAATGAAAATAGTTAAATTATGATACTATACAAAATAAGATATAAAACAACACAAAACTATTTACAAACAACAAACTCTTCAACAAATAACATAAGCACAATAACCAAAACACATACATAAATAAACAACTCCTTCACTTGACTGACGACTGAACTGAGATCGACGGGAGAACAGCTGTCTTGAAAACAGCCGAGGAATAAACTTTATTTTGTTGAATATTCTCAACAGTCTAGGCTGTCAACGAATATAAAATATTAAGTTCAACTCTTATAGATTCTGTTTTTTGCAAAAATAGCACAACAAATGAGTGCTCATTTTGCGAAATTGCCGATTTCCGGTGCAATTACGGGCGAGTGGGCGATCGACCACTCCGCCGGTTTCGTACGCCCTTGTGCGGGTGGCATATCACCCGCATCGTCTTTTTCAAAAAGTATGTGTTGGCAACGATTCGCCCGCTTCGTCCTAAAAGGGTTAAATATAACCTTTGACCTAGTTAAGGTTATAACACAAACTTTGTACGCTATGGTCTTGCCTTGACCTCCTTGTGCCCTACTTGTCGTTTGCCGAAGTGATGTGCATAAATTAAACACCTTAAGTGGAGTTTACTGTGTAATTCATCTGAAATGTCAGCAAGGAAAGTGCGCCATGTGTCAAAAAAATTTCACCACTTTTGACATCGTAATTAAGTGTACGGACTGTAAATTGGAGCTACATGCATCGTGTACACGTGCTGGTTTTGCTCAGACCTTCACGAAAGGAAAGAATAAGGTATGGAAATGTGACTTATGCAAAGACGAAGCAAGTTCCACTACTTTAGCCAAACGGAATGAAGATACATCCGAAGACAAGAGGTCTATATTAGACGCAATAATACATCTAAAGTGTTATGTATAACCTACTATGGGCACTAAGACGTGTGACATGAAAACTAAACGTAAAACATCCTTAGACATACTGTCGGAAGACTTGCGATCATTCAAAGCTAGTTTTAACACCTTAAACCAGCGCCAACAAGAGCTAAATCAACGATGTGCCACTCTCAAGGAAAGCAACGCCCAGGTGTCAGTCAAGGTGTGACAGCTTAAGCTTCAATTGCACTACCTGGATATTGTCAGCACTCAGCATCTACGACTCAGGGAGAAGATGTCTACGAGATCCTCACTGATGTAGCAGCCCCTTTTGGAGTATGGTTCAAGAAATAAGATGTGTCAATTGCTCAACGCCTCCGTCTTTTCTTTCACAAACACACTCACCACTCAATGATCATACAATTCATAAGTAGGACCGTGAGAGAGATGTGGTACCGATATGGTAGAGAGTTCTACCGGTATGGTAAGAAGCGGATGCTTCTGAGATCGCCGTCAGCTTTCCCAACGCCAAGTTCTTCATTAATGAGCATTTGACGCCCAACAATAAGGCGCTACTTGGAAGGGCTAGAAGACTTAGGCACGAGTCGAAGCTGCATTAGGCGGGATTCAACAATGGCAAGGTTCTTATTAAATCTAAGGAAGGTGAATCAGCTATAAGGGTACTGGTGGGGAACCTGGACAAGTACATCTAAGTCACAAGTTGTAAACTATGTTTATTACGCTATTAGTTAACTGGGTAGAATTTCATGCATTGCAATGTTCTTAAATTTAACTGTTTGTAATATATTAGTTTTATTGTTCATAATAAATACATATTCATTAATAGCGTTAGTTTAGCTAAAATTATATACATATATATTTTCTTTCTTATCGATATTGTAGGTTAACACCATATTATATAATATTTTATGTGACCGCTTTGTAGTTTATCATTTTGCGTTGTGTACACAATTATAAAGCAATAAATCTCTTTAGCCCAGTCAATCTAGAGATCGGCATATGCAAAAGATAGGATTTTGCACGCACGCATTTCTAAATTGTAATTAGTGTCAATAGTAGGAAACTTAGTAAAGCCAACAAAAGTTTTATTGGGAGAACTTTTGGATTACTAAAATATTCGAAATTTCCAGTTTTTCCCATTTAACTCGTTGAGGAAGCCTCCCACAGGAAAATATATTCGTTCCTGTATTCGTTCACTTTAATTAAAGTCAATTGAAGTATATTTTTCTTCGAATGAACCATTGGAACACGAACATTGATTCAGCTGTCTAGGAGCAATTGCTTGTTGAAACACAAATGAAGGCGGTTATTGTTCACAAAGGGCTTTTCCCCTCCTCTACCTCCAACTGTTTCGTTTTTCGTCCATTTTTTCTGAACAACTGCAGATTTGAGCCTCGCTCCCTCCTCGGTTTCATTTTTTATTTCGTCTGTCAGACCGAGTGATTTGTTGGTTCTTCGCGTGTTTTCTACAATTATGTCACGATGAGTATATAAGTGTATTTCGTGTGCAATGAAAATTTTAGTGCAGGTGAAGTGATGCATGTAACGGGTGGGATTTAAACTATTTGGGAATGCAGTGTGAAACGCCAAAATGAGGCACATAAACATTACTTCAAGGACAAAGACAGTGTGACTGTTCGTAAGGCGTGCAGGGAAAAATTATACAGACGTAAGGCGTGCAGGAAAAATTATACAAACGAGCGAATGATTACTGCCGTTTTACGAAAACGTTCAACGGGAGAATGTTTAACTCCAAGAAATAATGTTTCATGTGTACAGAAGAGTTAACTGACAATTCCTCAAGAGGCAGGAGAAACTTTCTCGGAACCAAAGAGATATGAGTATCAAGGTTACGTTACTTGGCCTGAAAGAATCATTAATGAAGGCAGCTGATTGGCTTGGCGATGAGTTAAGTCAGAGAATCATAGATCGAATAAAAAATGTTGAAGATCTGGTTTTCATACATGAATGGTAACACAAGTCGTGCTTTAGAATTGCATGCTCTACAACTATCACTCAATGGTGTTTTTCTACCGGAGTGGCCATTTTGAAGTTACAGCTCTACAAAGAGCTGGAAATGGATTTTTCGAGAAATTTGGAAAAAATATTCGTTTTTTCAACTAGTAATTGCTTCTGACATCTGAACAAATGTTGATATTCCAAAAGTTCATTCGACACAAAATTCAATACCGTTTAATTTAGGAACTTATACGTTTTCATGTGGGAGGCTTCCTTAACGAGTTATATTCGAAAAAAACTGAAAAAATCACAAAAAATTTCAAGGTTTATAGGCCTTCACGATCTCCCGATAAAGATTTTTTTGGATATGCTTAGTCTTTCAATATTGACACAAATTAACACTTAGAAACATGACATCTGACCTTCTGCATGCAACAATGTCTAGATTGACTGGACTACTTGCCTATTTTAAGTAACGTTTTTGAAATAGTTTTCCTTGAAATACTGATAAAATTCTTAATTGTGTCTGACGTCATTACAACAAATCAGTTTGGTTTCCGTAAAACACACCAACAATTGATGCAATTACAACTCTTGTCGGAACTATTATAGAGGTATTAGAGAATCGAGAGTCATTTTTTTTCATTATTTTACCCCCTTTTAGGACTGCAAAAAATAGATTTTTTTTGGGGTGACTATTTTTTTAGAAATGTGATATGAGACCATAGCCTACTGAAAAAGACTGCAGCAAATTAGGGGTTTTTGTAAGCATTTACAAACAATATTATATTTTTACTAAAAAAAAGGAATATCACTCAAGATTTTGGTATTGTTTTTAAGGTTTATAAATGGGCAATTAGAAAATAATGAAATATTAACCATTTTTATACATACAATTTACATTTTAGATATATATGTATAAAAAATAAAAACACACAGCAACATTTTCATTTTTGACACATAGCAAAACAGCTAAAAAAAGTGGGAACCTCTTATTTTTGTTTCAAATGAACAGTCGTTTAGCTTAGTACTAAATTTCATTACATTCAGCCGAGTAATAAAGAAAACAATAGTAAAAATGTAAAGTTTCACTTTATATTCATGCTTAATATATGTACTGTTATTACAAATGAAAAATAAATATAACATGATGTTAAGTTATTGGGCCTACTACGATTCTCCAAAAGGTGAAATGTTTTATTTTACATCTTGAATATGTGTCATAGTCAATTATTTACACTATTTAAAATGTTTAATTGCGTTTTAATGGTGTATTCTATTCCAATCCATATTTGTTTTCACACAATGAAAATAGTTAAATTATGATACTATACAAAATAAGATATAAAACAACACAAAACTATTTACAAACAACAAACTCTTCAACAAATAACATAAGCACAATAACCAAAACACATACATAAATAAACAACTCCTTCACTTGACTGACGACTGAACTGAGATCGACGGGAGAACAGCTGTCTTGAAAACAGCCGAGGAATAAACTTTATTTTGTTGAATATTCTCAACAGTCTAGGCTGTCAACGAATATAAAATATTAAGTTCAACTCTTATAGATTCTGTTTTTTGCAAAAATAGCACAACAAATGAGTGCTCATTTTGCGAAATTGCCGATTTCCGGTGCAATTACGGGCGAGTGGGCGATCGACCACTCCGCCGGTTTCGTACGCCCTTGTGCGGGTGGCATATCACCCGCATCGTCTTTTTCAAAAAGTATGTGTTGGCAACGATTCGCCCGCTTCGTCCTAAAAGGGTTAAATATAACCTTTGACCTAGTTAAGGTTATAACACAAACTTTGTACGCTATGGTCTTGCCTTGACCTCCTTGTGCCCTACTTGTCGTTTGCCGAAGTGATGTGCATAAATTAAACACCTTAAGTGGAGTTTACTGTGTAATTCATCTGAAATGTCAGCAAGGAAAGTGCGCCATGTGTCAAAAAAATTTCACCACTTTTGACATCGTAATTAAGTGTACGGACTGTAAATTGGAGCTACATGCATCGTGTACACGTGCTGGTTTTGCTCAGACCTTCACGAAAGGAAAGAATAAGGTATGGAAATGTGACTTATGCAAAGACGAAGCAAGTTCCACTACTTTAGCCAAACGGAATGAAGATACATCCGAAGACAAGAGGTCTATATTAGACGCAATAATACATCTAAAGTGTTATGTATAACCTACTATGGGCACTAAGACGTGTGACATGAAAACTAAACGTAAAACATCCTTAGACATACTGTCGGAAGACTTGCGATCATTCAAAGCTAGTTTTAACACCTTAAACCAGCGCCAACAAGAGCTAAATCAACGATGTGCCACTCTCAAGGAAAGCAACGCCCAGGTGTCAGTCAAGGTGTGACAGCTTAAGCTTCAATTGCACTACCTGGATATTGTCAGCACTCAGCATCTACGACTCAGGGAGAAGATGTCTACGAGATCCTCACTGATGTAGCAGCCCCTTTTGGAGTATGGTTCAAGAAATAAGATGTGTCAATTGCTCAACGCCTCCGTCTTTTCTTTCACAAACACACTCACCACTCAATGATCATACAATTCATAAGTAGGACCGTGAGAGAGATGTGGTACCGATATGGTAGAGAGTTCTACCGGTATGGTAAGAAGCGGATGCTTCTGAGATCGCCGTCAGCTTTCCCAACGCCAAGTTCTTCATTAATGAGCATTTGACGCCCAACAATAAGGCGCTACTTGGAAGGGCTAGAAGACTTAGGCACGAGTCGAAGCTGCATTAGGCGGGATTCAACAATGGCAAGGTTCTTATTAAATCTAAGGAAGGTGAATCAGCTATAAGGGTACTGGTGGGGAACCTGGACAAGTACATCTAAGTCACAAGTTGTAAACTATGTTTATTACGCTATTAGTTAACTGGGTAGAATTTCATGCATTGCAATGTTCTTAAATTTAACTGTTTGTAATATATTAGTTTTATTGTTCATAATAAATACATATTCATTAATAGCGTTAGTTTAGCTAAAATTATATACATATATATTTTCTTTCTTATCGATATTGTAGGTTAACACCATATTATATAATATTTTATGTGACCGCTTTGTAGTTTATCATTTTGCGTTGTGTACACAATTATAAAGCAATAAATCTCTTTAGCCCAGTCAATCTAGAGATCGGCATATGCAAAAGATAGGATTTTGCACGCACGCATTTCTAAATTGTAATTAGTGTCAATAGTAGGAAACTTAGTAAAGCCAACAAAAGTTTTATTGGGAGAACTTTTGGATTACTAAAATATTCGAAATTTCCAGTTTTTCCCATTTAACTCGTTGAGGAAGCCTCCCACAGGAAAATATATTCGTTCCTGTATTCGTTCACTTTAATTAAAGTCAATTGAAGTATATTTTTCTTCGAATGAACCATTGGAACACGAACATTGATTCAGCTGTCTAGGAGCAATTGCTTGTTGAAACACAAATGAAGGCGGTTATTGTTCACAAAGGGCTTTTCCCCTCCTCTACCTCCAACTGTTTCGTTTTTCGTCCATTTTTTCTGAACAACTGCAGATTTGAGCCTCGCTCCCTCCTCGGTTTCATTTTTTATTTCGTCTGTCAGACCGAGTGATTTGTTGGTTCTTCGCGTGTTTTCTACAATTATGTCACGATGAGTATATAAGTGTATTTCGTGTGCAATGAAAATTTTAGTGCAGGTGAAGTGATGCATGTAACGGGTGGGATTTAAACTATTTGGGAATGCAGTGTGAAACGCCAAAATGAGGCACATAAACATTACTTCAAGGACAAAGACAGTGTGACTGTTCGTAAGGCGTGCAGGGAAAAATTATACAGACGTAAGGCGTGCAGGAAAAATTATACAAACGAGCGAATGATTACTGCCGTTTTACGAAAACGTTCAACGGGAGAATGTTTAACTCCAAGAAATAATGTTTCATGTGTACAGAAGAGTTAACTGACAATTCCTCAAGAGGCAGGAGAAACTTTCTCGGAACCAAAGAGATATGAGTATCAAGGTTACGTTACTTGGCCTGAAAGAATCATTAATGAAGGCAGCTGATTGGCTTGGCGATGAGTTAAGTCAGAGAATCATAGATCGAATAAAAAATGTTGAAGATCTGGTTTTCATACATGAATGGTAACACAAGTCGTGCTTTAGAATTGCATGCTCTACAACTATCACTCAATGGTGTTTTTCTACCGGAGTGGCCATTTTGAAGTTACAGCTCTACAAAGAGCTGGAAATGGATTTTTCGAGAAATTTGGAAAAAATATTCGTTTTTTCAACTAGTAATTGCTTCTGACATCTGAACAAATGTTGATATTCCAAAAGTTCATTCGACACAAAATTCAATACCGTTTAATTTAGGAACTTATACGTTTTCATGTGGGAGGCTTCCTTAACGAGTTATATTCGAAAAAAACTGAAAAAATCACAAAAAATTTCAAGGTTTATAGGCCTTCACGATCTCCCGATAAAGATTTTTTTGGATATGCTTAGTCTTTCAATATTGACACAAATTAACACTTAGAAACATGACATCTGACCTTCTGCATGCAACAATGTCTAGATTGACTGGACTACTTGCCTATTTTAAGTAACGTTTTTGAAATAGTTTTCCTTGAAATACTGATAAAATTCTTAATTGTGTCTGACGTCATTACAACAAATCAGTTTGGTTTCCGTAAAACACACCAACAATTGATGCAATTACAACTCTTGTCGGAACTATTATAGAGGTATTAGAGAATCGAGAGTCATTTTTTTTCATTATTTACCCCCTTTTAGGACTGCAAAAAATAGATTTTTTTTGGGGTGACCACTTTTTTAGATACGAGTATGTGATTGAGACCCTAGCCTACTGAAAAAGACTGCAGCAAATTATGGCTTTTGTAAGAATTTACAAAAACTATTATATTATTACTAAAAAAAAGGAATATCACCCAAGCTTTTGGTAATGTTTTTAAGGTTTATAAATGGGCAATTAGAAAATAATGAAATATCCTTTTTTTATACATACAATTTACATTTGAGATATATATATATATATGCAAAAAAATAAAAACACACAGCAACATTTTCATTTTTGTCACATAGCAAAACAGCTAAAAAAAGTGGGAACCTCTTATTTTTGTTTCAAATGAACAGTCGTTTAGCTTAGTACTAAATTTCATTACATTCAGCCGAGTAATAAAGAAAACAATAGTAAAAATGTAAAGTTTCACTTTATATTCATGCTTAATATATGTACTGTTATTACAAATGAAAAATAAATATAACATGATGTTAAGTTATTGGGCCTACTACGATTCTCCAAAAGGTGAAATGTTTTATTTTACATCTTGAATATGTGTCATAGTCAATTATTTACACTATTTAAAATGTTTAATTGCGTTTTAATGGTGTATTCTATTCCAATCCATATTTGTTTTCACACAATGAAAATAGTTAAATTATGATACTATACAAAATAAGATATAAAACAACACAAAACTATTTACAAACAACAAACTCTTCAACAAATAACATAAGCACAATAACCAAAACACATACATAAATAAACAACTCCTTCACTTGACTGACGACTGAACTGAGATCGACGGGAGAACAGCTGTCTTGAAAACAGCCGAGGAATAAACTTTATTTTGTTGAATATTCTCAACAGTCTAGGCTGTCAACGAATATAAAATATTAAGTTCAACTCTTATAGATTCTGTTTTTTGCAAAAATAGCACAACAAAAAGATGGGCCTTTTTGCCG